>OX940807.1:1428356-2015110 GCA_954870605.1 Acer campestre
TGAGTAGAGTTCCATATGCCTCGGCAGTTGGAAGTCTCATGTATGCAATGCTCTGCACTAGACCAGATATTTGTTTTGCTGTTGGCATAGTTAGCAGGTTTCAATCGAAGCCTGGTCCTGATCACTGGACGGCAGTCAAGCATATTTTCAAGTATCTCAAGAGAACGAGAGATAATATGCTTGTATACTCTGGAGGGGATTTGATTCCCGTTGGGTATAAAGATTCTGATTTTCAATCAGATTCTGACTCCAAAAAATCCACATCAGGGGCTGTGTTTACTATTGGAGGAGGAGCAGTTATATGGAGGAGTATCAAGCAATCTTGTATTGCTGATTCCACCATGGAAGCTGAGTATGTTGCTGCTTGCGAGGCTGCCAAAGAGGCTGTTTGGCTCCGTCAATTCTTGATTGACTTGGAAGTGGTTCCTAGTGCGAATAAGCAGATCACTATCTACTGTGATAACAGTGGAGCAGTGGCTAATTCGAAAGAACCAAGAAGTCACAAGAGAGGTAAACACATAGAAAGGAAATATCATCTTTTAAGGGAGATTGTTCAAAGAGGTGACGTGACGATTACCAAAATCGCGTCAGCGGAAAATCTAGCAGATCCTTTCACAAAGGCTCTACCTCAGAAGAGTTTCTATGGGCACCTAGAGAATATGGGCTTGAGAGATATGACACATTTGCTATAGCGCAAGTGGGAGATTGTTAGGATTATGCTCAATAGCAAGAGTGTAATAGTGTAATTAACAATCTTATTCATATTAATAAAGTGATTTCTGGTTTAAACAAATCTTATAGCATTTATAGTTTAATAATTGTTAAAGTAAATAATCATAAGGTCTAAAGACTATGAGAAAAGAAGAATTGTTCATACATCTGGATATGTATGTGGTAGACACAATTCTTTAGTTAGTCTTGAATATCGTTCACAACTTAAGTTAAAGGTTGGGCACCTTTATCTTGTTAAAGTTGTAGAATTCTTTTGCTAGCATTTGAGTGGGATCAAATGAGATATGATGAGTCTAAAATCATCGGAGTGTCTTCGAGCAAAAGGATCTAGTGCACTGGGTGCATTGAACAGGATCACAATGAAATACTTTATCTATAACCGTCAGTAGATAAAAGTAATTTCATTATCAGGACAATCGGAGAGTCTATCTTAATCCTGAGATAAATGATGGACTTATGGTTGCAGGTGATATCATTTGAGCTATCAATGAGTACGATTATATCGCATAGTCTATCCTCGATAGTTTGGTGATATTCATTTGTTAATCGATAGAGGACTTCATTTATAGATATGGACATCGTGGCTCCATTTATTAAATGAGAGTATAATATCATCATATGGATGTTTTGAGGTAATTGGATATTAAATCTCAACGTTGAGTTTTCAATAGTGTCTATTGAAAACATGGCTTCTGGACAAGTCAAAATATCCAAGTTCAAAATGTGGTCATATGAGTAAATATGGTAACTTGGAGAGTTATAGGCGGTCTATGAACTCTTGGCGATTACTGATATTAATCACGAGGATACACTATCTCCAATATGATTGTCTAGGGTATGAATGAGGAAGCATCTTCCTTTTCTGTCTTTATTTAAGAGTTCAATTTTAGCTCTTTAGTGGAATGAGCTAAAATTAATGGATCGGACCTAAGTGAATCATTTGTTGATTGTGATTAGGTTATGTCTATTGGAGCTTAAATTTAGATAGCCCGCCAAGATCCCCAATCCACACGGACTTGCATGGATCACTTGAAATATTCTACCGGACCAATTTAGGGTCCATCTAGAATTGCAATTTAATATATTAAGAATATAATTTGCACATTATTTATGTAATGGGCTGCACAATTATATTTATATATTAATGGATAACATGTGGGCTTGTTTCTTTTAGTAAGAATGGGTCTAGTTCACATGTGGGCTTTTTATTTAAAGTCCTATGGATTTAATGAAATAAGAAAAATAATATTTGGCCCAATACACATATGGGGCGGCAACATGCTATAATGGCATTTAATATTATTTTGTTTCATTATTTAATTAAATAAGAATTAATTAATTTATTAATTAATTGTTTAATTAAAGTAACAAATCTTTTCTAAATAGGAAATATGATTCCTATTTGTATACTATTGGTAGTAGTATAATTAAATAGAAAGACTTGTTTGACAAGGAAAATAAATAATTAATTTTATTTATTTAATCAAATAGGAAGTCTTTTTATTTTAGTCCAATAAGGAATAAAAGATTATTGAGTTGGATTAGGGTTTGGAAATCTTAAACTAAATAGGAATTAGGGTGCAACTAAATCTCCAATATTTTAGGAGTGAAATTGCGGCAACCCTAATTTGATTTTTGGTAGAGATTTCGGCCACCCTAGGGCAAAAAGGAAGAGAAAAATTCGGCCACCTATATAAGACCACATATAGATTTCGGCCACCCTCTAGTGCTAATGTGCAGAATTTCTTCTTCTTCTTCTTTTTCTAAACTCATAGCTAGAAATCTATTATTCTACTAAGAACAAAAAGAACATAGATAATTCTTTGATTGTATTCTAGTTGCTTATTCATCTATGAGCTTGTGAATACTATATCGATTAAGGTTCACGCGAGTTTCGATCATTAGATTGAGAACTCAAAAGTGACCGGAATAATCTTAGGTTCTTTTAGATTGTTTTTGGGACTAATGGATCAAGAAAAGTTTGTTGAATCCAATCACAGGTTTGCAATTCAAAGAAAGGGAGACCACGCTCCTAGGTGATCCACGTTCGTGCTAGGATTGAAGATCTTGCGGATTACCATCGACGCAAGTCAATCGGATCACGCTACAAGAGGTATTAATATATTTTATTACTTTCTTATATATATATGTTTGATTAATCAAAAGGGTTTAAGGTTCATAATTGGAAAAATTTTAAAAGCTACCCAAACTAATATTTTTTTAGTCTCGCTTCCGCTGCGGGTACGTTATTTTTCCCTACAATTACAGTACAGATCGCCAACTTCCTGGTACACCACGTCCTGATTGATACATGGAGCAGCGTGAATATTCTATTCAAGGGGGCTCACGAGCAGCTCAATCTAAAAAACTCTTGCTACAACAGTTTCACCTCCCTTTTGTATGGGTTCACAGGGGACTCCGTAATGCCAATGGGGACAAAGATTCTACCAGTAATAGTCGGAGAGGCTCCTCTTCAACAGAACATAATGACAGAATTCATTGTAGTAGACACCCCATCTGCATACAATGCAATCTTAGGAAGACCCTTCCTGTCAGGGATTAGAGGAGTGCTGTCCATCTACCACAATGTGTTGAAGTTTCCAGTGGGATCAGAAGTAGGAGTAGGAGAAGTAAGGGGGGACCAGCAGGTAGCCCGCAATTGTTATGCGGTGTCCACCAACCTCGCTGCATTAGCCAAATAGTGCGCACATGTGACTAGTGACCCAAATCAGGGAGCATCAGAGCGGGATCAATATGTCTTGGAAGAAGGGGAGGTACCAGACATAATCATGGAAGAGCCAGAAGAAGAAGAGCATGGTTGGACCAGTGGGCTCCCCGTAGATCAGTTGGAGGAGATCCTGATCAGGGGCAAAGATTCAACAAAGACAGTAAAAGTTGGAGGAAGTCTAGACCCCGAAATCAAGAGGGATTTGGTAGAGCTTCTCAAAGAGTACAATGTTATCTTTGCTTGGAGCCATGAGGAGATGCCTGGCATTCCTCTTAGCCTGGCTATCCACAGGTTGGCAGTGGATGCAACTTTCAAACCAGTTAAGCAAAAAAGAAGACACTTCAACGCCAAGCGGAACGCTGCGGTCCAAGAAGAGGTTGACAAGCTCCTGAAGGCCGGATTCATCAGGGAATCTCGGTACCCCGAGTGGATCGCCAACGTGGTTATGGTAACCAAATCCAATGGGAAATGGCAAATGTGTGTAGATTACACCGATCTCAATCGAGTTTGTCCCAAGGATAGTTTTGCTCTACCTAAGATAGACCAGCTCATTGACTCCACTGCAGGAAACAAGCTCCTAAGCTTCATGGATGCTTTTTCGGGGTACAATCAAATTATGATGCATCCTTCAGATCAGGACAAGACTAGCTTCATCATTGGATAAGGCCTCTACTGCTATAAGGTAATGCCATACGGACTGAAAAATGCAGGTGCCACCTACCTGCGCATGGTGAACAAACTGTTCAAGGAGCAAATAGGAAGATCCATGGAGGTGTACATAGATGACATGATCACAAAATCTCCAGAAGCAGGATAGCATACAGGGGACTTACGCCAGACCTTCCAAGTAATAAGGCAGAACCAGATGAGGTTGAACTCCGCTAAGTGAGCATTCGGGGTAGCAGCAGGTAAATTCTTGGGATTCATGGTGCATGAAAGGGGAATTGAGGCTAATCCCGAAAAGATTAAAGCTATCCTAGACCTCGAGTCCCCTACAACTCTCAAGCAGGCACAAGGATTAACCGGACAGATAGTAGCCCTAAACCGGTTCATATCTCGCTCCACATTTAAATGTCTCCCATTTTTCAAGATCATCAAGCAGGGAAAGAAGATGAAAAGGGACGAACAAGGCGAGCAGGCTTTTCAAGCTTTAAAGGAGTACTTGTCAAGTTCACCACTATTGGTAAAACCGACCTCGGGGGAAGAACTCCTACTCTATCTAGCAGTTTCTGAAGTTGCTACTAATGGAGCCTTAGTGAAAGAATGCAGTGACGGGGTGCAAAGATCAGTTTACTATGTGAGCCGGGCTTTCACTAAATCCGAGAAAAACTACACCCTCTTAGAGAAGCTCGCCTACGCCTTGATGACTACATCTAGAAAGCTCCGGCCTTATTTTCAAGCTCACACCATCGCGGTCGTCACTGATCACCATTGAGACAATTCCTCCAGAGGCCGGATGTGTCGGGTAGATTGGTCCTATGGGCCCTAGAGCTCACCCAGTTCGACATCAGATACAAGGCAAGGACCACGATCAGAGCCCAAGCCCTGGCTGACTTCATAGTGGAATTTAGCCCGATTCCAAACTCGGGCAAATCAATAGACCCATATCCGGATCAAACCAATCCGGTATGGCCTGAAGACAGCAAGATTTGGGTTCTTTACACGGATGGAGCTTCGAACCAGTCGGGATACGGAGCTGGGATCGTCTTGATCAACCCCGTAAGAGCTGAGTGTAGTCATTGTTTCAGGTTTGAATTCAGAACTACCAACAACGAAGTAGAGTATGAAGCTCTATTAGCAGGAATGAAAGTGGCGGGAGCTTTGGAGGCTGAGTACCTTCTGATCAAGAGTGACTCCCAATTAGTGGTCAATCAAGTGACAGGGTTGTACCAAGAAAAAGGAGACAACATGGTGGCCTATCTGGCTAAAGTTCAGGAAGCTATGAAGAAGTTTAAGGGTGTAAAGATAGAACAAGTACCCAGAGAAAGGAACCATCGCGCAGATGTTCTGGCTAAAATTGCTACAGGAGAAGGACATGCTTTACCAAAAGGAGTACCCCTCCAATTGGTTCCTTTCTCCAGCATAGTTAAGGAGGCAGAGGTCTTTCCCGTGAGCCGCCCCCCATGTTGGATGGATCCAATAGCAGATTATCTCCAAAGTGACACTCTCCCTACAGATCTGAATCAAGCCCAACGGCTTAAGGGGATAGCTACTCGATACTGCATGGTAGAGGGGTACCTATACTGTAGGGGGAAATCTCTCCCTCTACTCAGATGCCTCCATCCCGATGATGCGCGCTGGGCGCTCAACGAGGTATACTCAGGGGATTGTGGTAATCATGTATCAGGGGAAACTCTAGCTTACCAGGTAATTAAGATGGGTTACTACTGGCCGACTATACATCAGGATGCAAGGCAATTTGCGCGATCCTGCGAAGCTTGTCAGAAAACAGCAAACCTCCATCATCTCCCACCAGAAAGGCTCTCCTTAATCAGCACCCCCTACCCCTTTGCTATCTGGGGATTAGACCTGATCGGGCCGCTTCCTACTGCACCTGGCCAAGCCAAACATGCAGTAGTGGCGATAGATTATTTTACTCGTGTAGGGAAAAATACCGTATAGTACACGCAGCGGAAGCGAGACTAAAAAAAATAGATTTAGTAGCTTTTTAAAATTTTTCCTTTTTACGAACCTTTACCCTTTTAATTAATTAAACATACATATAATCAAACAAAAGAAGAATACCTTTTGTCGCGTGATCCGATTGACTATGCGTCGATGGTAATCCGCAAGATCTTCCAATCCGATCACGAACGTGAATCACCTAAGAGCGTGGTCTCCCTTCTCTTTGAATTGTATACCTGAGAATGGACAACAAAACTTTTCTGATTCTGTTAGTCACTATAATCTCCAAAAGGTTGCTAAGGATGTTCCGGTCACTTTTGAATTCACAATCGTAAGATTGAAATTCGCGTGAACCTAATTCGAAAGTGTGTACAAAATCTCTTGATGTTAAGATCACTAGTACACTATCGAAACAAGAACAATTCTTCTCTCACAAACCTCTAGGCCGAATCACTCACTAGTCTTAGAGTTGGATCTAATTTTTCTCTAGCAAAAGAAAAAGCTCTCAATTGCAAAAACTAGGGTTTGACAAAAATATAAAGAATATATATATATCTATATGGCCGACAATATATCAAGAAAAATATATATCTATTTTTTTAACTGTACGCCTATATTATATGTATATATAACTTACATGCAAAAAACAAAAAAAAAAAACAAATATATAGTATATATGCTTGCACCGCCTAATATATCTATTGTTATTGTATTTGTTTAAAACATTGCATGCATTATATGTATATATAATATATATCTACCGCATGCATATATGTATAAAAACTATATATATATATTCCGCATGCATGCATATAAATAATATACCAACTATATATTCCACATGCATATATTATATATCATATGTAAACCCTAATACAACTCTTTCGTGTGTTTATGACTATATAAAAGACTTCCTAATTTGACTAAACAAATAAAGTCTTTTATATTTAGTATAATACTAATAGTAGTATACTACTAGGAAACATATTTCCTAATCAGAAAAAGATTTGATTTTTAATTAAATAATTAATTAACATATTAATTAATTTCCATTTAATTAAATAATAAAATAAAACAATATAATGGGCTTATTATTACCCATTGCCGCCCATGACAAGAGACTTGAGCCTACATATTGTTTTCTTATTTTATTTAATCCATTTGGACTTTAATAAAAAGCCCACATGTGAACTAGACCCATTCTTAGTAAAAGAAACAAGCCCACATGCTTTTCATTAATATATTAATATAATTAAACAGCCCATTAAATAAATAATGTGCAAATTATATTCTTAATATATTAAATACAATTCTAAATGGACTCACAAATAGTCCGGTAGAATATATCAAGTGATTCATGCAAGTCCGTGCGGATTGGGGATCTTGGCGGGCTATCTAAATTTAAGCTTCAATAGACATAACCTAATCACAATCAACAAATGATTCACTTAGGTCCGATCCATTAATTTTAACTCATTCCACTAAAGAGCTAAAATTGAACTCTTAAATAAAGACAGAAAAGGAAGATGTTCCTCATTCATACCCTAGACAATCATGTTGGAGATAGTGTATCCTCGTGATTAATATCAGTAATCGCCAAGAGTTCATAGACCGCCTATAACTCTCCAAGTTACCATATTTACTCATATGACCACGTTTTGAACTTGGATATTTTGACTTGTCCAGAAGCCATGTTTTCAATAGACACTATTGAAAACTCAACGTTGAGATTTAATATCCAATTACCTCAAAACATCCATATGATGATATTATACTCTCATTTAATAAATGGAGCCATGATGTCCATATCTATAAATGAAGTCCTCTATCGATTAACAAATGAATATCACCAAACTATCGAGGATAGACTATGCGATATAATCGTACTCATTGATAACTCAAATGATATCACTTGCAACCATAAGTCCATCATTTATCTCAGGATTAAGATAGACTCTCCGATTGTCCTGATAATGAAAAGACTTTTATCTACTGACGGTTATAGATAAAGTATTTCATTGTGATCCAGTTCAATGCACCCAGTGCACTAGATTCTTTTGTTCGAAGACACTCCGATGATTTTAGACTCATCATATCTCATTTGATCCCACTCAAATGCTAGCAAAAGAATTCTACAACTTTAACAAGATAAAGGTGCCCAACCTTTAACTTAAGTTGTGAACAATATTCAAGACTAACTAAAGAATTGTGTCTACCACATACATATCCAGATGTACGAACAATTCTTCTTTTCTCATAGTCTTTAGACCTTATGATTATTTACTTTGACAATTATAATATTAAACTATAAATGCTATAAGATTTGTTTAAACCAGAAATCACTTTATTAATATGAAAAAGATTGTTAATTACAATATTACACTCTTGCTATTGAGCATAATCCTAACAACTCGGTAGGTAGAAGCCAAGGTCCTCACTCGGATAACTGAAGAAAAAACCACCAACTTTGTCAAGGAAAACATTGTCTACCGATTTGGCACCCCGATGGCCATCATAATTGATTTGGGAAAGCAATTTGACAATGCCAACTTTAGGGAATTCTGTGAGGACCGGAGGATCAATCTTCGTTTTGCATCGGTGGCTCATCCTCAAACCAATGGGCTGGTTGAGGCCACCAACAAGACCATTAAGAAGCTCCTGAAGAAAAAACTCCAACAGAAGAAGGGGTTATGGGTTGCGGAGTTACCAAATGTACTGTGGGTTTACAGAACGACTAGGCGGACAGCAACAAGAGAGACCCCCTACTCTCTAGTTTTTGGAACAGAGGCGGTCTTGCCCATTGAGCATATACTCATATCTTTCCGGGTCAAAAATTATGAACCGAAAGACAATGAGGCTAAGTTAAGAGCTAGCTTGGACCTACTGGAGGAAAGGCAAAGCAGGGTCGCTAAGAAGGTGGCTATATATCAGAGCAAGATAGCCCGACATTTCAACAAAAAGGTGAGGATCCGAAACTTCAAAGAGGGAGACTTGGTTCTCAGAAAGGTAACCAAAAATACACGAAGAAGGTCTGATAGGGTGCTGGCTCCTAACTGGGAAGGTCCATAATTGATCAAGGCATTACTCCAGGGTGGTGCTTACAAGCTGGAGGATATGGAGGGATACCCTGTGGATCATACATGGAATGCCGATTATCTCAGGAAATTCTACCCTTAGAAACTTAATTCATATCGACGGAAATTTTCACCCCGATTCCATATTGTACTGGTTGGAAAATTCAATAAAATCATTTTCTTCTCTTAGATGACTCTCCTGTGTCTAGTGTTTCAATATCTCCTGCTAGATCTTTCAGTATCTCCTACTGAATGTTTACACTTCTCCATCACTGATTCGCCATTTCAAGATCAGGAAATAGCCTTAGGGCGCTCCTGCTGCCTTGGTCGGGGAATACCCTCTTCCAAGAAGCCTGGTGCTAAAGTGGCCTTAGTTGCCTACCAGAACAGACTTACAGTAAGATCGGGAAGCCTCAGGGTACCTGGTTCCTTACTTCACCATTTCAAGACCAGGAAATAGCCTTAGGGCACTCTTGCTGCCTTGGTCGGGGAATACCCTCCTCCAAGAAGCCTGGTACTAAAGTGGTCTTAGTTGCCTACCAGGACAGACTTACAGTAAGATTGGGATGCCTTAGGGTACCTGGTTCCTTACTTCGCCATTTCAAGACCAGGAAATAGCCTTAGGGCGCTCATGCTGCCTTGGTCGGGGAATACCCTCCTCTAAGAAGCCTGTTGCTAAAGTGGCCTTAGTTTCCTACCAGGACAGACTTACAGTAAGATTGGGATGCCTTAGGGTACCTGGTTCCTTGCTTCGCCATTTCAAGACCAGGAAATAGCCTTAGGGCGCTCCTGCTGCCTTGGTCAAGGAATACCCTCATCTAAGAAGCTTGGTGCTAAAGTGGCCTTAGTTGCCTACCAGGACAGACTTACAGTAAGATTGGGTTGCCTTAGGGTACCTGGTTCCTTACTTCGCCATTTCAAGACCAGAAAATAGCCTTAGGGAGCTCCTGCTGCTTTGGTCGGGGAATACCCTCCTCCAAGAAGCCTGGTGCTAAAGTGGCCTTAGTTGCCTACCAGGACAGACTTACAGTAAGATCGGGATGCCTCAGGGTATCTAGTTCCTTACTTCACGATTTCAAGACCAGGAAATAGCCTTAGGGCGCTCCTGCTGCCTTGGTCGGGGAATACCCTCTTCTAAGAAGCCTGGTGCTAAAGTGGCCTTAGTTGCCTACCAGGATAGACTTACAGTAAGATTGGGATGCCTCAGGGTACCTGGTTCCTTACTTCGCCATTTCAAGACCAGGAAATAGACTTAGGGCGCTCCTGCTGCCTTGGTCGGGGAATACCCTCCTCCAAGAAGCCTGGTGCTAAAGTGGCCTTAGTTGCATACCAGGATAGACTTACAGTAAGATCGGGATACCTTAGGGTACCTGGTTCCTTACTTCGCCATTTCAAGACCAGAAAATAGCCTTAGGGCGCTCATGCTTCCTTGGTCGGGGAATACCCTCCTCTAAGAAGCCTGGTGCTAAAGTGGCCTTAGTTGCCTACCAGGACGGACTTACAGTTAGATCGGGATGCCTCAGGGTACCTGGTTCCTTCACGATTTCAAGACCAGGAAATAGCCTTAGGGCGCTCCTGCTGCCTTTGTCGGGGATTACCCTCCTCCATGAAGCCTGGTGCTAAAGTGGCCTTAGTTGCCTACCAGGACAGACTTACAGTAAGATCGAGATGCCTCAGGGTACCTGGTTCCTTACTTCACCATTTCAAGACCAGGAAATAGCCTTAGGGCCCTCATGCTGCCTTGGTTGGGGAATACCCTCCTCTAAGAAGCCTGGTGCTAAAGTGGCCTTAGTTGCCTACCAGGATAGACCTACAGTAATATCGGGATGTCTCATCGGGATACCTGGTCCTTCAATTCTTCACTTTCTACCCCGACAGAAGATCAACACTTAAAGGTGACTTAGAAGTTCATCACAACAAATTGTTATGAGGGCCAGGTTACCCCGACAGAAGATTGACAGTCAGAAGGGACTTAGAAGTTCCTCAAGTCAAATTGTTGCAAGGATGAAGGATAAGTATCGACTGACAGTCAAGCCCCTTGAGATTCGTTTTATCTTAATGCAATTACCCATTCGGGGTCCAATTACTCACAGTCTATATGCTTTAAATTTTTTTCTAAGTTAGAAGAACAAGCAAGAAACAGTATGAATCAGAAAAATGAAGCTGTTATATTAATAGAACGGGGTGCCCAGCTCCCAATTCGGGCTACAAAAAAAAAAAAATAAGTCAAATCAGTCTTCCGAAAAGTCAGGTTATTCTTCTTTCTCCTTCTCTGGCTGCTTCCCTTGGCTGGCTGCTTCTACCCTTGTACTAGCAGCTTCGACGTCATCCAGGGTCCCTTCAACAGTCGGAACCTGAGATCCAGATAGATCTTCCTCTTGGACAGTAGCGCCCTCCTTCGCAACAGCAGACTCAATCTAGGTCCCTTCAACTACAGGGACCCCGGATCTAGCTGGCTCCTCATCCTCCTCCACCAGGACCACTCCTGAGGTAGACATGGGGTCCACCACTTGTTCATTTTGGACAGGAGGAATCTAAGCAGCTCCTTCAGTGCCATCAAGCTGGAACCCTGCAGCTGCGCTAACCCCTTGACCCGGATGAGCTACGTCCTGTGGGGGAACCTCTGCTTCCTGGTCCCCATTTGATAGTTGAGCCGCCTTCGCCATTATTTGTTCTCGGTCCCAGTTCAAGGCGGCTTGAAGGTCAAAGGGAGGGGGCAGAGCTGTGGAAACCTCATAACAGGCTGTGAAGTAGCCATCTTCGAATGTAGGGCCTTGCTGAGCTTCCAGGCTTGCTACAGTATCCCGCAGGAGTTGGTTCTCGCTTTGCAGCAGCTCTTTTTCTCTCTTCAAACACTCCCTTTCCTCCCTTCAGCATAGGGACCTGACAGTCTCAGTGTCCAGGAAGCGCTCAAGGCGCCTAATAGCCACTAGGGCCTCCTACCTCCCCTCTTCAGACTCTTTGGCTTCTTGAATCAGAGGTGCCACATTCTGCTGAGTCTGGATCAGCTCCTGTTGAGTGTCTTCTAGCTTTGCTTGAAGGCCGATGTAAGCCTCCCTCAGGGTCAGCAGTTGCGTCTCCATAGCCAAAGCAAACTTGAAGCCCTACTGATGACTCGCTTTTTGTGTCGTTACCAAATTGCGAATTACCAAAAGAATGTTATCAAATGAATCTTTATGCAATATATTTTAAGTTTTGAAAATGAGTAATGTGGTAAGCTTAGAGTTCGTTCCACAGGGAATTAGAGTAATATGTTGAATTAATTAGCTAATCTATAAACAATAAAATAAATCATAGATAAATGGATGAGTGAATGGGTTGTCAAGCCATCAAACATACATGTAAAATAAACCTAATAAAACTAATAAAATGGAATGCTCAACAAATCTAGATAAGAAATATGGAATAAACAATTAATAGGAATTCTAGGGAAATGATAGAGTAGCTAATGGACAATGAGCAATTCATACATGGCTTCTTTAATGCACTATCTACACAATCAAGGACCAATCTCATTCGAATGTGTTGTTTAGACCGTCACTATGAACCCTAAACAACTTCCCACCGCAATGCCTAACCGATTAAGGAAAGGGGGTCACGGCAGGATCGGTTAGTGACAATCAAATGGTCTAGGCAATCGAGGTTGATCATCCCTCCAAAAGCCTATCCTATTCACTATGTGCTCTAATCAATCAAGTGTGTCAATAACTCAATCAATTTTATCACAAATTAATCCTACAACATATTGTAATTAACAAGTGTGTCAATAACTCAATTAATCACATAAGTGCAAGATCTAATTAAAAAGTAAATAAAACTTAAATCATGCAAACATAATATTGAAAGCTTTAATAAATACTCATGTCCAAAAAGTCTCTCAAATCATCCCCTAAAATAGGGGTTTTAATTACACATAATTACAAACAAGAAAAGGAAGTAAAATGGAGAGAAATCACCCTTGGGTCTCTCTTGTAAGCTTGATCCTTCCTTGATGCTTCCTTGCTTGAATCTTGTGCAAAGAGTGGGTGTTGAGGATATGTCTAGATAGGTGGAGTCATATGGAAAGTGACAAAGGAAAGGGGTGGAGAAAATGGAAGGAGAGGAATGATTTAGGTGAAGTAATATAGATGTTTAAGCTTAGGTAGAAGAGAAATGGAGAGATTAGGAATGGTAGAAAGGAGGTTTCTTGGTGGTCAAAAGATGTCTAAAAGAGGAAAAATAGTGATGTATTTATATGTGTGAAAAGCTAGGGTATGAAATGGGTATGAAATGACAAGAATACCCCTCTTGAATGCCAACGCTGGAATTCCTACGCTGGAATTCCAACGTGGTCGCCATTTGTCCTTCTAGGTCGCCATGGCGACCTCAAATGGCGACCTCTCATGGGTTCTTCTGTCGCCATGGCGACCAAATGGCGACCAAGTGGCGACCCTTCCCACTTTGGAATTCCTACGTTGGAATTCCTATGTGGTCGCCATTTGCAAGTGTAGGTCGCCATGGCGACCTCAAATGGTGACCATGAAATGCTTTGCAATTTCCTCTGTCGCCATGGCGCTCAAGTGGCGACCAAATGGCGACATTCTGATGACTTGAAGAATCCTCTGTCGCCATGGCGCCCATGTAGCGACCTCCTTATGTCTAAGTGGCGAAAATGCCCTGTTTCTTCCCATTTGTGAGCCTTATAGCACCCAAGTCCTCATCTTCATCCTAAATGCTCTTAAAACCTAATAAAACCTGAAACACTTGATTTTACACCATTAGATCACTGGATAATGCCCAAGAATCGAACAAAAGGAGAAGGAGATGGGGACCAAAATCATACCAATTTTGGTTCGATCACCTACAAAAAAGAAGAGAAAGTTATCACTTGACAGAAGGAAGATAGGATAGTAAGAGAGAAAGAAGAATTTTACCTCAGCCAAAACGGATGCTCCCTTAGCAACCAGGATGTCAGTAGGAAGCTTGGCCATATTCATCAAGCCTCCATCAGGGCAGGAGGCCATAAATCTGGACACCACCTCGTCAAATGTAGCACCCCTTGACCTCGATCCAGAAGCCACATCAGCATCAGGGGTAGGAAGGGGAATAGTTGCCTCCTCCTCCGAGGTTCTGGCAAGGTCTTTGTAAAAGGTTGTAGGAGGAGGAGGAGCAGGAGAAGTCTTTGTTGAAGGAGCGGCCTTCTTCTGTGCTGACCTTCCAGAACCCCAGGCCTTAGCTGCCCTGGCCAACATCGCCGTAATCTTCGAGCGCAATGGAGGAGGAGAAGTAAGACGGGCAGGAGTCTGGGCCTTCGACCCCGCTAGAATGGGACAGGGTGTGATAAGACTAGTAGAAGCCTTTGACGGAGCTGCTGGAGGAGGAGTGGGATCAGTCCCAACTTGTAGAGACCTCGACATATCTCTGGTCGTGATAGAAGGAGAAGGAGAAGGAGAAGGAGGAGGAGGAGGAGGAGAATGAGCAGGAGAAGAACGAGTCGGCAGAGCTTACCCCCTTGTCCCAAAGGTAGATGGAGACCCCGCTGCCATCGGGGCTGCAGACACTACAAAAAAAAGAAAGAAAGCATAATGAGAACAAGCAAAAGGGAAACATATGAAAGAAATAGGGGAATCAGATGCAGTCACTTACCAGGAAGGGCAACGGAAATCCTTAAGTACCGCTCCAGGCGGGCTCCCTCAAAGGGATCTAAAGTGGGATACTGCATGTTAGTGTACCCCCTCTTCATGATCCTTGTAAGAATGTCCCGGAACTCAAGAGCCAGCACCCCCTTCTCCCATTTGTCCCTTGCTGAAAATTGTGTAGGGACGAGGTATTCATACCCCCCAATAAAGGCAGTGCGCCCCCACTTGCCTTCCACCACGAACCATTCTTCCTTCTAGGGCGTGGCATACTTCACATTTACCCCTGGAATAGTAAACTTCATGTCATTCGATGCCCTTAGGTAGAATTGACCCTGGGGCACCATATTGGTGATGTTAAAAAGGAAGCGGAGCTCGTCTAACCCCGGCTCCCGCTCTATGCGATCTTTTTCGCACTGCTCCTTCCAGAGCACCAAGAACCCCGTCAAGTGCTTCCAGAACCCCGGCGAGATCTGGAAGGGGGCTAACTCCAATGCGACAAGAGCCCGACGAAGTGTGGGATGAAGTGGCAGCCGAACACCACATTCAAAGGCCGCCTTATGGATCAGCAGGCGATCTTGAGGCGGGGTGTATACATCGTAACCCCGATGAGGAAGAGAGAGAGTGATGTTATTTGGAATCTTGTACTCCTTCCTCAGCTTGACTAGAGTATCCAGGGTGCATACGGAGTTGGGGACTATCCTCTTGTCATGAAAAAGGGCGAAAGAGCCGCCCTGGACCCCGACTAAAGAAACCCTTTCATCATCGCCTCCATCGCCACTACCCACCTTTTTTGCGTCCACCGGGTCACTGATAATGACAGGATCCTCTGGTTGATTGTAAAAACCCGACCCGATTCACGGGTTTCGAGTGGAGCGACGGCGTTGAGCCCACGGGGTACCATCAGTCGCCTCGTCTCCATCTCGATCTCGTTTCCTCCCTATTGACGTCAGGGAGTCCTCTACCAAATCAGTCTTCTCTGTGTTGAAGAGGGCATCGATACTATCTGAAAGAGGAGGAGATGTGGGGTCGGGATGGGGGGAGGCTATCCCAGGAGGGGGCTGATCAATAGGAGTTTCCTGTGAAGTGGGTAGTCTAGAAGGAGAAGCCATTAGAGAAGAAGAAGAAGGTAGAAGAGATTTCTGAAAGACTGCTGAGTAGAGAAGAAAGAAAGCTGAAGGCAAGTCGGATAGGCTTTGTTCTCTGTTGTAAATTTTGAAAGTTTGAAAGTAAGGAAGAAAACACCAGTGGAGCTGGTCTATTTATAGAAGAGGGGTGGCAGTTACATAACAGGAAACCGGAATTGGTGACCGGAAGAATGGGTAGAGGCGTTTTCTGCATTAATCGTGCCAAAACGGCTCTTTTTGAAAACGAGGAACCCAATCATTAATCGACACGCAATCAGTATTAAAGCATCAAGTAAGGATTTCCTCCTCCTAGGTGGAGAACTAGTCAGACAAGGAAATAAACAGATAAGGTAGAAAATCCTTCAAGTATAGACAGGATCCTGACTCCGACTCCGACTCCGACTCCGACCCCGACCCCGACAAGGTATCAGTGTCTAAGTCAGGGGGGACTTCTGTTAACTGCCAAAATTGGCGAAAGACCAAGGAAGAATTTTCCACCTCAACATAAGGAGAATATAGGAGTACAGACACCATCCGACTACCCCGACCAAGGTGGACTTCGACTGATCCGAATGCACACCCCCTCCAGCGAGGTCCGACCCAGCCTTTCCCCTGCTTCTTTAGGGTCATACCCTGGTCTCCTATAAACCCTGCAACACCCCGACACGGAGTTCCATTAAACATCCTGCCACAGTATGAACCCCGTAGCACCCCGACACAGAGTTCCACTAAGCATCCCACTATAATACTAGCTAGACAGCCCCCTACTCCATCAGCCGGATGCCCACTGGCTTGCACTTTCTGATATAGCTAGCCTGCCAAGCAAAAAGATACTAGGCAGCAAGATTCTCATATCAGAAACTAAAAGCTCCATAAAGACCCATTAAAACGCTACCGTACAGAAGAGATATTCTCCTTCCCGTCAGAGAGTCCTATTTTGAGCAGGTCAACACAGTAAGAATCCTACTAAGAAAGTAACAATTTGATCACAAGATTGACTCCTCCTAGGAAGGAAAGACTGGATTCTACTCGTAAAGCTCTGAGATTATTTTCTAAAAAGAAGAGGATCCTAGATTGGCCAAACCCTAGACCGAAATTATAGGAGTGCATGGCAAGCAATAGGACATACATATATATATATATATACAACCACTTATTCATCGGAAAGGGACCGAAAATCACGACCAGAAACCCTACAATCAAGTTCTACTTATCGACATGCACGAGATCACCATCACGACCATCTCCATTACCCACTGAATCTTCATACCTTTTAGTTAATCTTGAATGTATAGTTCACATATTTGTAATGCAAAGTGACGATCAATAAAAACTCATTTTTATCTATTTTTTGGTGTCCTACGTCGTACTTGCATTGCTTAGGATAGTCGGTATCGAACCACTTGATACCCCTCCGACCAGGGTCAATCTTGATCTTGGTCCTTGTAAAGTCGTTAGTTGGAATTTCACCCCCATTGACGATTTTCCGGTAACACAATCCTAGGTCATTCCAAACATAAGATTGGACAATTTTAGTCATATCCCATGTTACACCAAACAATAGACAGTGTTATATTTAATCCAATCCAATCCAGTCTAATCGTTGTCCAATCCAGTCCCATAAAATAGTCCAATCCAATCCCGTGCACCAAATGGGGCCTTATTTATCAACTCTTCCACTTGTTTTTATAATTCAGTCTACTGATTTGGATTCATTCTGTAGGCAGCCTTATTCGGTAAAGAAGCTCCATGTACAAAGTCTACATGGTGTTGAATTTTCTTCATTGGTGGCTACCTCATAGGAATCTCTTCAGACACAACTTCATCAAATTCTTTCAACAATGGTCGAATTAGCTCATTATGATTATTCAAAACAGATTCATTTTCTTCTACAATCAATAATGTAAGGCATTCTTCTCCTTTAGTAATAATACTTTCAAATTGCGAGCTGGTTAGGAACGAATTACCTTCCCCTTTTATTATTTGTGAGTCATCATCAATCTTCATACGAGCTAATTTAATTTGGACTCCATTCTTTATAAAAGAATGAGTGTTAAACCCATCATGTATTGCTTTCCAGTCATATTGCCATGGCCTTTCTGACAAGAGATGGCAAGCATCCATTGGTGCCATGTCACACCAGATTTCATCCTTGTAATTTTTGCCAATTGAGAATGTCACCAAACACCGTTTTGTAACCTTCAAACCATTACCTTGTTGGAACCATTGACTCTTGTAAGATCGAGAGTGAGGTTCGGTTTTTAGGTTACATTTATTCACCATTTCTTTGGATTCCACATTAGTACAACTACCACCATCAATGATAACTTTGCATACCTTACCAAGAGAAATACATCTTGTATGAAAGATGTTATCTCTTAACCATGACTCTACTTCACTATGGGCTGAGTGGAGGATTCTTCAGATCACCAACACTTCTCTTAAGTTACTAAAATAAGTGGCTAGGAGAGATGTAGATAATGTACACACAAGGTACTCATGACCACCAAAACATTTGTGCCACCTATAGTTACCAATTGCATAAAACACCCAAGATTGGGTTCAACCTTTGCTTGTGGATTAAGCCGAACTGTCTACTATACAACTACAAGGTTGGTTTTGTAGGAACCTAGGGTTACAAAATGCGCAGCGGAAGGGTTTTAAAATTTTTTATGCAATCATCAAGTAAACCTAATTGTACAGTAATAATCGAAAACAATAAAGAAGGTGAAACAATTTCATACCAACGTTTGTAGACTCCTTCTTTTCAATCTGCTTCCTGATTTGAATCACAAGATTTTCCTAGCTATGACCCGGAATTGGTAATGGCGAGTGGGTGCGTCACGGTACTCAGGAATAATGAGGATGAAGAGACACACAAAGCAACTCTTTACTTTGTGTATAGAATGCGGCTAGCCTAAAAATTAATAAGAGAAACTTTTTTTTTTCTTGGCCGCTGCACCCCTTTTGTTTCTTGTGTTGTTCTCTTTTCTCTTCTTGCGTGTGTGTGTTGTTCTTTTAAAAAAAATTGCACTGATCATGTATCAGTTGTTTTTAAAAGAAACATATATCATATATATTTTAAAATAAACTAATCAATCAAATCTTTAAAGATATATGATATCTTTAAAGATATTAATTAATATTAATTGATTTGATTTGATTTGAATTCAAAACTCTTTTAAATTCAAATTTAAATATTTAATTTGATGAAAATAAAATAGGCTAATTGGCAAGAATACCCCCTGAACTATACCCGAATTTGCACCTTACCCCCTGAACTTTTTTTTTCGCCATTAAACCCCCTGAACTCTTGTAATTTGGCGATCGCTGAAGGAATTTGCCCCCTCACCAGGGGGTAGATTCCTTCAGCGATTGCAAATTTATGAGAGTTCAGGGGGTTTAGTGCCGAAAAAAAAAGTTCAGGGGGCACAGTGCAACTTTGTGAAGAGTTCAGGGGGCATTTGTGCCAATTAGCCAATAAAATAATCAAATTATCTTTTCTTCATTCAAAATTAAATATCAATCAACACCCTCCATCTAATGATTAATTACACAATTAAATAATCTAATTATTTAATTAACATAATCATTAATATTCATTCATTAAATAATCACATTATTCAATTAAGTCCCGAATAGACACATGTCACTTTCGTAACACAATTAATTGGACAATCCAATTAATTAACCGTGACCCTTGTTACCTAAATCGATCGGACTAGCAAGGGGACCTAATGGACCTGTTATACCCAATATTTGGGCCAACCATTAAAAGGCCCAAACGACTTTGAGGAAGCCCAAAGGGGGAATGGGTTGGCCAGTGGAAAACACAAGTCTACTCGGCCAGGGGAAAACACAAGTCTTACTCGGCTGGTGGAAAACATGTCGTCCGACTATAACACTCGGGCAAAACCATGTTGTGGTTCAAGTCACCAAGATGCCCCTCAAAAGCAGATTCTCCTACACAATCCACACGTCAAGGCATCATTGGTCAAGCCAAGCGGCAGGTATCAGCCAATAAGCTTCCCTGCCCAAGCTACTCAGGGTGTCAGAAATAAACACTCGAGTACAAGGCTCCCAACATGTTTCCGAGAAGTATATATATACAAACATAAAGAAAGAAAGAAAGAGGGTGGGATAGAAAAAGTCCTATGCTCAAGATTTGTATCTTTGAGGCCTAGGAGATTTTTTTCTCATATAAATGTGGATTTGTAATAAGATTTTAGTGATCATCCAATAAACAATCTGGAATTCGACATAAACCAGCTGCATCCACCATTTACCAAATTTACTCAAAAACAATTGGCGCTAGAAGGAGGGGGTTGTTTTGAACTCAACTCCGAGGAAACTTAAGTGAGTTAAGCCCATGGACCCACCGGACCACGCAGGCAACGGTCCGACAAACCTTACCACTGACCTAACAACCGAGAATCAAACTCTCAGGGTACAAGAGCCCGATGCCCCTCAGACTACCTTAACCCCACCTCTATCAGAGACGCAAACCCTTCCAAATCTCACTCCACAAGGCTTGCAGGAAGTCAACGTGCATCTACAGCAACTTATGAAGATCATGAGGGGAGTGTTCCAGGTCCCTCCACTCGTATATCGTACCCCTAGGAGTCAGGCGGTTTTGGCTCCATATGACGTGCAAGCAGAAGACCTCCCCTGGGAAGTTAAGGCTAACAAGGGAAAAGCGGCAGCCGAGGAATATAGCAAGTCACAATCTTGGCAGGATTACTCGGATGGAGAAAGCTCTTGCTCGACCTATGTTGAGTTGAATGTTCCCAGCAAACGCAGCCACGGCAGACAAGGTCATACATCCCGAAGGAGTGAAACTCCACCTAGATCAAGCAAATCTCCTCGTAGAGCGAGAAGAGCCCCGGACCATAAGAATGACCCACTTGCCTGCCGACGTCTCCATTTTGGACATTCAACGAGAAAAGACCAAGGGTACATGGAGGAAACACGGAAAATCAAGGATGACATACAAAGGAATGAAAGGGGCAGGCACGGAGTGGAAGCCTCGGCACGGTTGCCCGGCGGCCACCATGGTCCATTCACAGATGAAGTGTCGGAAAAGCCGTTTTCAAGGAATTTCAGAATGCCAAATATCGAGCAATATACAGAGGAGCGAGATCCGATAGAACATGTCAGTCGTTTCATCACGCTAATGGCTACCCAGACGCGAGATGATCGACTTTTGTGCCAGGCTTTCCCGGTCACCTTCGGAGATTTACTAGGAAGTTGGTTCAGATAGTTGCCTATAAACAGCATCAGCAATTTTAGTCAACTCAGCCAAGCCTTCACCCAGCAGTTCATGGGAAGCCTCCAAAGGAAGAAGTCTTTAGCTCATCTATCAAGTCTAAAACAAGGCAGAACCGAGGCCATCCGAGAATACTTGGCACGCTTTAACAAAGAAGCAGTCAGGATAGAAGATTTCAACGACTCGGCAACCATCAATGCCTTTACGAATGGCCTTCAGAGCGGTCCTTTTTCTTTCTAGCTAAGGCGACAGAGACCCTCCATGTACCCAGAATTAGTAGAAGTAACTGCTGAGTACGCTAGGGCCATGGAAGAAGAAGTAGCACAAGGCGGCACTTTAGTACATGGCTCGCAGCCCGAAAAGGGCTAAGGAGTAAAAGTGGCCGAAACGGCCAAGGGGGGATAAAGAGGGCAACGCTTTGACAGGAACAAAAGCGGTCGGAGGAATGATTCTTGAGACGGAAGCGATTACCTGAAGAGTAGGTACTCGGCTTATACCCCACTCACACATGACGTAGAGAGTATATTCATAGTAGCCCAAGAAAAAGGGATACTTTGTTGGCCTCAGAAAATGAATGCCTCCCCGCACAAGCGGACGACGGAAAAGTACTGTCGATTCCACCGCAATCATGGCCATGAGACGTCGAGATGTTTTCAGCTAAAAGAGCACATTGAGAGTTTAATTAAAGAAGGCCATTTGAAAGATTACCTGGTCAGAAAGGTGGACGCCCGAGTCCCAAAACTGGATGAAAGAAGAAACACGCCTCGGACGAGTCCCCGAAAGGCAAGCCAGATTCACACCATCTCGGGGGGACCAAACACTGGCCACAGTAACAGAGAAAGGAAGGCCGAGATAAGGGAGATTTCAGGGGGAGAGGTCAACCTGGCGAAGTGAGCTCGGAAGAGACCAAAGGAAGGATGGAGCCCCGATCGTTTTTCATCCAGAAGATGCTGACGGATATGATGCCCGGCCTAACGATGCTATAGTGGTCGAATTACAGATCGGTCATAGAGATGTCTGGAGAATCCTGATCGACAATGGTAGTTCCGCAGACATCCTGAGCGAGTCAGTTTTTCAGCAGTTGGGTTTCGTAACTGTTATAGGTAAAAATAGTCGTGGCAGACACGTCATCACCATATAAGGTTACGCAAGCAGGAGTCAAGATAAGTCAACTTATGGAGCAAAGATCCCCCCACAATGACTTACTCGGAAAAATAGTTAGCCGCCCGACCACAAGCGAAGGCCATCAGCTCGGGCAGTAAAACTTACTCGGGCGCATGCTCGGGCATACTCAAGAATTAGTAAAACAGATAGTCACCAGCGTCCATGTTCAAAACGTGGGACATAATCAACGACCAGCGTCTCCACGATAAGCAATGGTGTGATTACTCAGAGTTCGAGTAAGAAAACAGATAGATTCTCCGTAAATAAAGGAGAAGGAATCAGAATCAAACTTAGACTCAGCCAAAACAGGAAATCTGCTACAAAGAAAGAAACAGAATCCATCTAGGATTAGAACGCACGCCCCAAAACTAGGGCGTCACATGCAAAACCCTAAAAAACAACATGTATAAATACCCCCTTTATACACAAATAAGGGGTACGAGAAGAATAGCTAGTGAGAGAGATTATAGTTCGATATTCCTGTAATCATTCTTCATAGTGAATTTGGCTTCGTTGCTAAGGCAACAATCCGTGGATGTTTCTCCGATCATTGGAGTTTTACCACGTAATTGCTTGTTATTTCTTGTTCTTTCTTCTTGATTTTAATCATTCTCGTTCATGAACTACAGCAATTCAAAAGCAAATCATTGACTCGGTGACCACCAAAAATCACCGTCAACAATTGGCGCTAGAAAGAGGGGAAACCCGAAAATTTGTGACAACAATGGCTAGCGAAGGAGATGGTAGCGATTCCAGGTACAGTCAAGGCGTGCCAAGTAACGAGCTGGAAGATGACACCGCGCTCAATACAGCGGATGCCACCCTAACGACGGCGGACCAGTCAGTTGCCCTAGCTAGTATTCAGCGTTTCCCTACAACTAATGAAGAAATCGCGCAACGATTCCGTGCTTCTCTGCAGCAACTTATATCAGACGCAGCAAGGCAAGGAATTGACCTTTCCACCACGGAAGGTTTGACATCGCCTCACAATCTGTCCGCCCCAAGCCAGCAGGCGGCAAGGTTGCGTTCTACAGTGGTGATACCAACACCTGATGCACCCCTAAAGGCAAGACGAGATCCTACAGGCGGACCAGAGATATTATCCGAAAGAGTGACCAGGAGGAGTAAGGAGCATAGAGAGGGGAATGATTCTGACAAGGGATACAATCAAGATTGGATAGTTGTGGATCGAGATCACCCTAGGAGGCACAATCACCGGAGAGACCCGTCATCATCCTCGGAAGAAAGTGAGCAGAATCATCATCGCAAGCGCCAAAGGGGCACAGTTCGGTTGCATGGCCTAAAGCGAGACCGTAGAGAGTTGAATCCGGAGGAAAGGGGCCAAAAACTGACCATAAGTCAAAATTTCAATGCGATAGGGGAACCAGAAGGAGACAGAGATATACTCATACAGAGTCTGACCCGGGAAGTTCAAAATAATCGTCGACAAATGGATGCTTTAGTCAGGCGATATGGGCGCAACGAGCTGTCAGATGATGAATCCGGAAGCCCTTTCACCAATGGGGTCTTGAGGATGCCTTTCCCGGAGAGATTCAGGATGCCACACGTTGAGCTGTTCAAGAAGGATACCGATCCAAAAGAACACGTCCGGAGGTATAGGAGCGCTTG
Source organism: Acer campestre (assembly GCA_954870605.1). Lineage (NCBI taxonomy): Eukaryota > Viridiplantae > Streptophyta > Magnoliopsida > Sapindales > Sapindaceae > Acer > Acer campestre. The sequence continues at coordinate 1,452,317 of OX940807.1, forward strand.
ATGAGGTCGTTTGTGTACTCAACAAAATAGTAATAATAATAGTTTTTGGTTGATTCTTGAAAACTCTTTTAAAGCCACTTAATCCTTTTAAAATGTGATTTGATAGCAAATAGTGAGCAAGTTCGTTCCACAGGGAATGAAGTGTTAATTAGATAAATTGACTAATCTTAGAACAATAAAACAAATCATAGTGTTTGATAAATGTGTGGTTTCTAAAGCCACCAATGCTAAACTACTCAAATGAAAATACACAAAAATGTTATGAAAAATAGAATACTCAACACCTTGATAAGAATAGTGATAAAATCAATTAATGAGAGAACTAGGGAATAGATCGATTAACACTTGGATGTGGGTAAGCTACTAGCATCATTAATGTACCAATATCATTATGTTAACCACTTAGAGGCTTAGATTAGTGGGGTTGGTATACCCACCACTAATCTATCCTATCCAATGGGTTCTTAATCACACAAAGATTGTCAATCCACATGTGAATATATAACAAATTATTCCACTCAAGATAGCAATCAACAAGTGATATACAAGTCAATTATAATGAATGGAATCTAATTAATTTGAATGAATAGAACACATAAGAGATTCATTACAAGCTAGACTAAACCCACAACCAATTGTTCCTCAAATCTATCCCCTAGATTAGGGGTTTAGTTACACATATTTGCAATAAATGAAAAGAAGTAAATGATGAGGAAATAACCCTTGGGTCACCTTCTTTAAGCTTGATCCTTCTTCTCCTCTATGCTCCTAGATGAAAGGAATGGAGGTTGAGGAAATGTCTTGGAATGTGGGTGTTTTGGTGGAAAGTTACTAAGGATTTTGGTGGAGAAATGGTGGGATGAGGAATGATGTAGTGAAGTAATCAAGGTTTTTGTGTTGAGGGTTGGATGGATTAGATGAGTTCAAGGAGAGAAATGGAGGAGGATGAATAATGTTCCATGGATGATGATCTAGATCTGAAAATGAGTGTTCTCTGAATTTTGCTCTGATTTTCGATGCTTGAAGATGGAGGGACGCTTCATATATATACTCACTCATGGACATGTACTGGTAACTGCTTGATTCGCTGATGTGGAGTCTAGGTCGCTATTTGGTCGCTATGGCGACCATGGAGCGTAAAACGGTTAGATGAGAAGGTCGCTCTGAAAACCATCTTTCTCGCTATTTGTCAAGTGGCGACCATGACCAAAATGTGAAGAGGTCGCCACTTGTATCCTCTAGGTCGCCATGGCGACCATAAGTGGCGACCTTGGAAATGTGAAGAGGTCGCCATTTGTACCATCAAGGTCGCCATGGCGACCCTAAGTGGCGACCATGCCTTGAGTGCACTAGGTCGCCACTTGCAAGGGAGGTCGCCAGAGCGACCCCAAGTGGCGACCCCACCTGATTGTTTTTGTGACCTTCTGTCGCCATGGCGCTCAAGTGGCGCCCAAGTGGCGACCTTCTGATGCCTTTGGGAACTCTTCTGTCGCCATGGCGCTCAAGTGGCGCCCTCTTATGTCCAAGTGGCGAAAATGCCCTGTTTCTTCTCATTTGTGAGACATTTTCGCACAAGTCCTCCACCTTCATCTCAATTGCTTCTGAAACCTAATAAAACCTGAAACACTCAATTTAACAACATTAAACACGGGGAAATGCCCGAGAATCAAACAAAAAGAAACGGAAATGAGGGCCAAAATCATACCAATTTTGGCCTGATCAGCGCTATGGCGCAATATGTCCACAATGACGCACTGCTATGTTTGAATTTTCCCCAGACTCTTGGGGATCTAGGCTCCCGGTGGTTTGGTAGATTACTAGCAGCGAGCATAAGCAGCTTCGGCGAGCTAAGCAGAGCCATCTCAAGGCAGTTCCTCGGGAATGTACACAGGAAAAAATCAGTGGCCCACTTATCCCAACTCAAACAAGGAAAAGACGAGTCGCTGAAGAAATACCTGAGGAGGTTCGGTCAGGAAGTGTCCGAGATTGGGAGTGCAAATGATGAAGCAATAATTGCCGTGTTCATCAACAACCTTCAGAATGGCCAATTGTCATTTGACCTCAGAAGAGCCCGACTAACCAGTTATGCTGATATGATGGACATGGCAGGGGGGTACGCCCTGGCTGAGGAGGAAGAAATTGCCACAGGAGGTTACTTCGTGCATGAGGGTCGCCCAGAGGGACTCAAAACCAAAGACCAAACAAAGGCGCCCGATACCAAAGGTGGCAAACAGAAGAATAAAGCGCGGGATGGTCGGGATGGACAGCGAGCATACGACCCAAAAACCGATCAGCCACGGCAGAAGTTCCAAGGCAGATATACAAATTATACCCCATTGAAGAAAGATCAAGGTGAAATCTTGGCAATCCTAGAAAAGAAGAACATGTCTAAAGAACCGCCTAAGCAGTCAACATATGCTCGGAGGGACACCACCAAATACTGCCGGTTCCACAAGGAAAATGGGCACGAGACATCCAAATGTTTCCAACTAAGGGACCACATTGAAACCCTTATTAGGGAAGGACATTTGAAAGACATTGTCCTCAAAAAGGTGGACAGGGCGGATGGACGGAAGGATAGCCAACAGGATGGACGGGCAAGAAAGTTTAGTCCCAAGAAAGCCGAGGATGAAGGAGCAATTAACACCATCTTTGGAGGACCATCGACTGGCAAGAGTAACAGGGAAATGACCCAGGAAATCCGGGAGGCCATGGAGGTACGGAGAGACCTGGACGTCAATTCCATCGAACCCGACCCAAAGAGAATCAAGGAGGGCTGGGACCCGATCATATTCACAGAAGCCGACTCACACGGAGTAGATGTTAGGCCAAATGACGCACTGGTGATCAGCGCACGGATCGGTCATAGAGAGGTTCATCGAGTTCTGATTGACAATGGGAGTTTAGCAGATATTCTAAGTGCAGAAGTATATGACCAGCTGAGGCTAGATAGGAAAGACCTACAGCCATTTCCCACGCCCCTTAGAGGATTTGGGGTAGTCGAAGTAAGGTCGCTTGGCACGGTAAAGTTACCCGTGAAGATCGGGAAGACTCCATGCCAAAAAATAGTGCTACTCGACTTTGTAGTGGTGGACACGGAAAACTGGCCGTACAACGCCTTATTGGGCCGACCATTTTTGAACAAAGCCAAGGCGGTGACAGCAACCTATGCTCTCATGATGAAGTTCCCGACCGAATATGGCATAGGAGTGGTCAATGGGTCACAAGAGATGGCCTGAAGAGCAAACTTGTCAGTGTATAGAGATAGGGAAGTACACCAAGTGTACGCAGTAACAGCCCAGCAAAAGGTTAGAGAACCTAAAGAACAGACAAAGGTGCCGAAAGAATTTGAATTGGATCCCAGAGAAGAGCCTGAGGTTAGAAAGGATGAGCCGACCGAGGAAGTGGCGCTGAATCCAGCGGATCCGAGTAAGACAGTAAAGGTAGGGGCAAGATTAGATATACATGTCAAAACCTAGCTTGTCACATTGCTAAGAAGTTATGAGGATGTTTTTGCTTAGGGTCACGAAGATATGTTGGGGGTGGACCCAAAAGTGATATCACATTGCCTCTCCATCAACCCAGAGTCCCGACCAGTTGTACAAAAAAGAAGGTTGTTCAATCCAGAGAGAAGCGATGCAATTAAGAAAGAAGTGGGGAAGCTACTTTCCGCAGGATCGATAAGGGAAGTCAAGTACCCAGAGTGGGTAACCAATGTAGTATTGGTCAAGAAAAAGAACAACCAATGGAGGATGTGCGTGGATTTCATGGACTTAAACAAGGCTTGCCCGAAAGACAGTTTCCCACTACTAAGGATTGACCAGTTGGTAGATGCAACAGCAGGATAAGAATTACTAAGTTTCATGGATGCTTACTCGGGATATAATTAGATCCGGATGAACAAAGAAGACAAAGAAAAAACATCTTTTACTACGGATCAAGGGTTGTATTGCTACAAAGTGATGCCATTCGGATTAAAAAATGCTGGGGCAACGTACCAGAGGTTGGTGAACAGGATGTTTGCTCGGCAGATCGGGAGAAACATGGAGGTCTATGTGGATGACATGTTGACTAAGAGCACTACGGCAGAAAAGCATTCGGAAGACTTGAAGGAAACCTTTGACGTCCTAAGGAAGTATAAAATGAAGCTTAACCCAAGTAAATGTGTATTCGGAGTACCGTCGGGAAGGTTTCTAGGTTTTAAAGTACACCAAAGAGGAATTGAGGTAAACCCCGAGAAGATCAAAGCACTGGAAGGAATGGCTTCACCAAAGACATTGAAAGATATATAAAGGCTGACGGGATGCCTTGCGTCGCTCAACCGATTCATTGCCAAGTCAACAGACAAGTGCGCCCCATTCTTCAGAGCAATAAAAAAGGGAAAAGGGCTTGAATGGAGTACAGAATGTGAAGAAGCCTTCCAGAAATTGAAAGAGTATTTGGGGAGAGCACCAATCGTTTCAAAACCAGTCGTGGGAGAAACGTTGTACTTATATCTCTCGGTTACAGAAGTTGCGACAAGTTCGGTATTAATCCAGTTAGAGGAAGGGATACAAAAGCCAGTGTATTACACGAGCAAGGCATTACTACCAGTAGAAACCAGGTATTCACCAGCAGAGAAAATAGCGTTAGCTCTGATCACATCGGCCAGGAAATTAAGGCCATATTTCCAAGCGCATACAATAGAGGTGTACACAGACTGCCCGCTAAAACTCATTCTTCAAAAACCGGAGGTGTCGGGAAGGCTGACCAAATGGGCAGTGGAACTAAGCGAATACGACATCAGATACACACCCAAAGCGGCAATCAAAGGGCAGGCGGTATCCGATTTTATAGCAGAATTCACCGAGCTAGATGCTGAGGTAAGAAGGACAATGGAAGATGAACAGACCGGTAAATTCCAATGGAAATTGCATGTAGACGGATCATCAAACACACATGGCAGCGGGGCAGGAATAGTCATAACAACCCCCGAGGGAGATTCCGTTGAGTGTGCCATGAGATTAGATTTCAAAGCAACCAACAATCAAGTAGAGTATGAAGCCTTGTTGGCTGGCCTAAGGGTCTGCATAGCATTAGGGGCGGACGAGCTGGAAATTTACAGCGGTTCACAAGTCGTGGTTAATCAAGTATTGGACGAATACTAGGCAAGGGAAGAGCACATGATAGTTTATTTGGACATTGCAAAGAGGCTACTTAGAAAGTTCAAAGTGTACAGAATCTCTCAGATCCCTCGGGAAGAGAACGAAAAAGCGGATGCATTGTCCAAACTAGCTTCAGCCACCACAAGCATCAAATCCAAAGCAATACTAGTGGCACATCTGGCTAAACCAAGTACAGCAGAATTCGAGGAAATCGTGATAGCAGAAATCCGACCAATCCCAGGCGATTGGACATACAAACTCAGGAAGTACTTGGAGGAAAACATATTACCGGAAGATGCTGTGGAAGCTAAACGCATCATATACAGGTCAACCCGGTACACAATTCTGAGGGGAGAATTATACAGGAGAGGATTCTCAAAAGTATTACAAAGATGTGTTGACGACAAAGAAACCGGAAAGATCCTAAAAAACGTCCACAGTGGAGTGTGTGGGAACCATACCAGGGGTAAAAGCTTAGCACACAAGGTACTTAGACAAGGTTTCTACTGGCCAACTCTATTCGCAGAGGCGCAGCGATTCACAGAGAGTTGTGAAACATGCCAAAGAATAGCAAACGACATTCGGCAACCCCCAGAATTACTTAGAAGCTTAACCTCACCTTGGCCCTTCGCCATGTGGGGACTCGACCTAATAGGACCAATGCCCACAGGAACAAAAGGAGGGGCAAAGCACGCCATTGTGGCAGTGGACTATTTCACCAAATGGGTAGAAGCAGAGGCACTCGTACACATCACAGAGGTAAACACCACCAGCTTTGTCAAGAAGAACATAATATATAGGTTTGGGATCCCGAGTATCATTATAACTGACAATGGAACCCAATTCGACAATAAGAAGTTCAGAGAAATGTGCGAAGAATTCAAGATAGCAAACTACTATGCATCACCTGCTCACCCTCAAACCAATGGCCAGACAGAGGCTGTGAATAAAGTAATCAAGCACACACTGAAAGCAAAACTAGAGGCGAAGAAGGGTGGCTGGGCGGACAAACTACCCGAGGTACTATGGGCATACCGAACAACGGTAAGGACGTCCACAGAGGAGACTCCCTTTGCGCTGGCATTTGGGACTGAGGTTGTCATCCCAGCAGAAACAACTTTTACATCCCCCAGAATTCAATTATACAGTCCCGAGCACAATATAGATATGCTACAGCAGAACTTAGACGAGCTCGAAGAAATCAGAGATGCAGCACAAGTAAGAAATTTCGCATACCAGTAAAGGGCTGCAAGGTACTACAATTCCCATGTTCGGGAGCGGAGATTCCACCTCGGAGATTTAGTGCTAAGAAGGGTGTCCCCGAACACAAAAGATAAATCGTCGGGATCTCTTGCCGATAAATGGGAAGGGCCATACATCATCAAAGGAGTCGTAGGGCACGGGGCCTACATGATAGCCTGACCAGAGGGTAGCCTAGTACCTCGACCATGCAACGCACAATATCTAAAGATCTTCTATCCCTGAGGAATCCAACCATGCTTTCTTTTTATAAATAATTTATTCTGCTTTAGCTCAGCTTTTAGTTTCCGCCTTAATTATTTCAGGTTTATTTGTTGATTTCATAATCATGTTGATCATCTAATAAAGTTCAGTTGCTAGTACGGAGTAATTCAGTGGAATTGATAGAGTCCGCGAGCAACATTTCAACAGCGGCCAATCAAAAGTCAGTCGAAAAAACACCAAAAGGATTCGGGCGCAATAAGGCCGCGAAAGAGCGGACGAGTTGTGCCCGAAGGGCGGAAAAGCTATAGTAGCATGCCCGCCTAGTTAAGGCGATACGAACGTATCCCTTAGCAAAAAGGCAAAACCGAGGCACCAGAATAACTGGAAAACTGCCCGGAGCGCCGCTAGAAAGGCTAGTGAGATGCACAACCGTGTTGGCCGGTACGAAGTATCCCAATGATTCGGCAAAACCTTGCACAGATAAAACCAGGAGACGTCCTCGGTGACTTTTGCAAGTACCTTAACGTATGGTCGTAGCAAGCCTCGGCGTAACGTTGAGGTAAAACAAACTCAAAAATCAAAGGATAAAAGCCAGTTACATAAGATACTCGGCTAAAAATTAGTTACCGGTTAAATAAGATACTCGGTCTATCTGACTAGACTGCCAGAAAATAAGGTACTCGGTCAAAGTAAAGTTAGGGATTCCCGAAGGACCCACAAGCTCGAAGAAAACCAAGTACAAGCGAGTAAAATGTATTTAGACTGTCCCATTCATTCTATAATATTCTATGTGAACAATATTCTATGAGAAAAAATCCATATGTATATATGGGAAAAGAGAATACAAATATAGTTACAAAGACTTAGTTAAAAGACTTGAAGATTGAACTTAAGAGGGTGGCGCCGGGGGTTGGGAGCTGCTTCCGTCAACATCCGGATCGGGCTCCATCACATACTCGCTCAGCAGGCTGTCATCCGAGGGCCACACAATCACATCTTCCTCCTCATCAACCATCCAGTCGCTATAATCATGCCCGGGGACGAGACCCAAATCAGGCGTCTCGTTGTCAATCCCCGCCTTCTCACAGGCATAAAAAGTGGAGAAGGATTCGGCAGAAGGAACCTCAAGGTGCATGGGATGTGGCGCTTTACCCTTACTTCTACAATATGCCCGCCACTCTTTCATCTGGATCCGAAGGGACTCCAGAGAGGTATCCACATGTTTTTTAATTGAAAGGCTCCAGTTGGGCCTAGCCCGGTCAGTCGTCCTATTCTTCTGCTTGAAGAATTCTCCAGCCGAGACCATTTCCCGCTAGAACTCATGCAGAAGTAAAGCATCATAGGCTGGAGACCTCTTGAAACGATCAACACCCTGTATTTCCAGTTCCAGCCTAGATTCCTTCGATAGGGACTTGACTGTCAAGGCTTGACGCTCCAAGTCTTCAATTCGGTGCTCGTAAGTGGACTTGGCGTCTTCAGCAGCCTGCTCAGCCTGGAGCAAAGTACCCTGAGTGGACAATAGCTGATCCTTCAGAGTTTTGACCTCCTCAGCGGCGGAAGATGCTCGTTGTTCAGCGTCCATCTGTCGAGCCAGGCATTGATCCAGGAGCACCTGACTCGACTTAGCCCCCTCTTGACAAGCCAGCTCAGCCCGAGAGTGACAATCCTCACTCTCCATCAGTTGGGCTTCTAGCTGCCTTATTCTGTCAGCCTGGGCTTCACCGGCCTGACAAGCCCCGAACATCTCAGCCACCATCTGCAGCAGGTCAAACAGCAAATAGAAGTAATAAAAAATTTTAAGAAAGAAGAAAAGAGGAATACGAAATTAGGCATATAATCAAGGCATTACTTACATAAGAAGCACTGTTGAAAAAGTTACGGAGTCAGTCAGACACAGTCCCAGTCCTGAGGTGACTCCAGTGATCCTCCCCAATGTAAGCTTGGCCTGAAGCCATGACCCTTAGCATGATCTCGGGGGCAGGATCATCGGTCCGGGGTAAGGAGCCCGAGCCACCAACACCGGTCTCAGGAAGCTTGGCAGATGAGGCCACCCGAGGAGAGTCGGTTGAGCCTCCAACATTGTCCTTGACCTGGTCCAACGGAGGGGTCACGCTCATATTTTTTCCAACTGCACCCTCCCCTTCTTCATCGGAAGATGAATCAACGTAAGCAACCACTAGGGGAATTTTGGGGGCAGGGCGACCAGGAGAAAACGAAGCCTTCCTTTTTCCAGACAGCCCCCTGCGAGAACTCGAATCTACTGCCGGATCATCAAAATTCTGACCAGACTGCCTCACCTCAACGTTGCTATCTTTGGGGGTGGGAGTCGGGTCAGCCGGAGCTGGAATCTCCGGAGCAGTAGGATTCGGCTCGGCTGAAGTTGGGATCTCCGGAGCTGCCACGCCTGAATTTTCCCCAGCTGCTTCGGACTCAGAGGGGTACCCCATTTTGTCTTTTCCCTTGGAGGAAGGACCTGCTTGGTTGTCCTGATCAGCCCTGGTCCTACTTACTCCAAAGCCCTCTAGGTCACCCACGGTCTCTGTTGAACAGGCGGCCATTTCTTGACCATGGGTTTCCTCGGGCACATATTCGGGTACCCACTCTTCATAGTCTCCCTCGGGAAGGTCCTCAGGAACGCTCCCATCAGATTTATCTTCGGGAGGGGCTATTCCAGCGTCTCGCTGGCGAAGAGCCTCTCTCCGGCTAGCCTCCACAATGCCCTTCATCCGGCGCGCCTGGGCGTCGCAGACTATGTCTACATCAAATACTTAAAAAACAAAAGAGCCCGAATCAGTAGACTAATTTCAGAACAAGAATACAAGAATAAAGAAACAGTTAACTTACGGCATTTGCGGCATGCAGAAATCTGAGGAAAAAGGCGGGCCTTTATCATTTTCCCCTCATTGTACAGGTAGGGTTTACCCCTTTTCTCCAAAGGACGGACGGCCACCCGAGCCAAAGTCTTCAGCTCCTCGTCAGTGAAGGCAGAAGTCATATGGTTCGATTGTGGCGAGCAGAAGTATCGAGGAACCCTGCATGTCATCCGAGTGCCATCCAGATTAAAACTGATGGATTGGCCCTAGCGTTTGCCCATAAAGAACCCGCTGTTCTTCCAAAATTTGTTTGAGGAGGGGAAGCCCCAAACAAAACCCTTCATCTTCTCGTCCGTGGTCGGTTCAATTTCACCCTTGACCACTATGTCCTTTGGAATCCAGAACTCAGGCTGGTTCGATTGAAGGAAATATACCCCCGTTTTCCCCATGGGCCTCAGCGCATAGAAGTGTCGGATTTCACGAGGTGTGGGAGGTGGTCGCTTCATTCTATTCCACATGTGCCACATGCACATCAAAATCCGGTAGCTGTTCGGGGTTAGCTGCGCCGGAGCAAGTCGGGCCTCAGCCAAAAACCATGTGATGAAAGGCGGGAAAGGAAGAGTAACACCACAAGTCAGCATTGCCCCGTAGATTGCCACGTAGCCAGGTGGGGGGTTCCATGCGGCTCGACCATCAGCAAGAATCAGCGAAATCGCGTTGCTGTCCAGATCGAACCGCTGCATATACTTTTTTATCTCCTCAGGGCCAACCACGTTTGGCTCGATATCATAAACGCATATACGTTCGGGAGAAAAAGGAATGCGAGCGGCCCTATGATCATCTTCAATACCACTCTCAACAATCCTCTGGGCCCCGACTCGGCTCTCCAGTGAGTGAGAATCCTTGTAAACTTTGCGAGTACTCATCTTTTTTCCCGGTCGTCTCCAAGGCTGAGTGTCAACAGAAGAGGAAGAAGAATCCGACCAAGCTTCAGGCTGATAGTCAGGAGGTGATGAATCTGAAGAAACAAAATGAACTTCAGGAGGAGGTGGAACTCCGTAAGGAATAGAACTGTCACGGTAAACTGCAGAAATGTCGGTGTCAGTAAAATGTGGTTGATCAAAAAGAGGTTCCCTCAATAAACTGTGGACAACCGATGCAGTGTGAGCATCATTTCGCTCAATAGCAATCATACCAACAGTAAAAAGACGATACCTAGCTGCAGGATCCATGGGAACTAACCTTGATATAGCGAGAAATGGAGGCGATGCAAACTTCAGAGAGAATCTTCGAGAGAAGGTCTAGGGGTTGAAGTAGATGAACTCAATAAGGCAGGAGACGCAAGCAAGTTCCTTAGAGAATACACGAAGATAGTAAAAAATGAAATAAGAGCGAAAAAACAACAACACACCAGTATATATAGGCAGCACATTGATTTCAAAATTAAAAAAAAAAAAAACAAACCAAAACCCTAGGAGAAACACAGAGAAGCGGGAAAGCAGAGGGGCGTGGGCGATGACGTGGGCTGCATGCAAGCGAACAGAGAGGTTATGTCTCATAAATGCATCGTACCACGGCCAAACAAAAAAGGACAAGTGGCAACTGAAGAGCATCTTGAGCCGCCAGTGAGCAGAAGCGTCACCATCAAGAGATTTCTGAAATGATTGATAAATCGAATGCGTGCGGTCGTAATTAAGACACGTTATTTAAAAGCTTCGAATCAAACGAGGATACATTAATACAGAAAACGACAAACGAGGGCTAGGGCTAGTTTTAAATAAGTATGAGGTTAAATATTCGACCCGAGAGGACCTGACTCAGCATGATCGGCACAAATATTTAAGGGGGTATTGTTATAGGTAAAAATAGTTGTGGCAGACACGTCATCACCATATAAGGTTACGCAAGCAGGAGTCAAGATAAGTCAACTTATGGAGCAAAGATCCCCCCACAATGACTTACTCGGAAAAAGAGTTAGCCGCCCGACCACAAGCGAAGGCCATCAGCTCGGGCAGTAAAACTTACTCGGGCACATGCTCGGGCATGCTCGGGCATACTAGGGAATCAGTAAAACAGATAGTCACCAGCGTCCATGTTCAAAACGTGGGACATAATCAGCGACCAGCGTCTCCACGATAAGCAATGGTGTGATTACTCAGAGTTCGAGTAAGGAAACAGATAGATTCTCCGCAAATCAAGGAGAAGGAATCAGAATCAAACTTGGACATAGCTAAAACAGGAAATCTGCTACAAAGAAAGAAACAGAATCCATCTAGGATTAGAACGCACGCCCCAAAACTAGGGCGTCACATGCAAAACCCTAAAAAACAACATGTATAAATACCCCCTTTATGTAGGGAAAAATATACTGTAAAGTACACGCAGCGGAAGCGAGACTAAAAATAAAATAGATTTAGTAGCTTTTAAAAAATTTTCCTTTTATGAACCTTAACCCTTTTAATCAATTAAACATATATATTATCTAACAAAAGAAGAATACCTTTTGTCGCATGATCCGATTGACTTGCGTCGATGGTAATCCGCAAGATCTTCAATCCTAGCACGAACGTGGATCACCTAGGAGCGTGGTCTCCCTTTTCTTTGAATTGCAAACCTGTGAATGGACAAAACAAACTTTTCTTTTCTTTGTTAGTCACAAAACCAATCAAAAGAATACTAAGATTATTCCGGTCACTTTTGAGTTCTCAATCTTATGATCGAAACTCGCATGAACCTCGATCGATGTTGTATACACAAGCTTATTGATGAATAAGCAAATAGTATACCATCAAAGAATAATCTATGTCTCTTTTTGTTTTAGTAGAATAAAAGTTATCTTTCTATGAATTGAGAAGAAGAGGAAAATAGAATTAAGCACACCAAAACCCTAAGTGGCCGAAATCTATAAGTCCACTTATATATGTGGCAAAATTTTCTTTCTTTCTTTTTACTAGGGTGGCCGAATTCTCTAACCTAAAAGGGACTAGGGTTGCCGCAATACTCAAGCCAAAAGGAGTTTGTATTGCACCCTAATTCCTATTTAGTTTAAGACTTCCAAACCCTAATCCAACTCATAAATCTTTTATTCTTTTATTTGACTAAATAAAAAGACTTCTTATTTGATTAAATAAATAAAATTAATTATTTATTTCCTTGTCAAACAAGTATTTTAATTTAAGTATACTACTACCAATAGTATACCTTTAGGAATCATATTTCCTAATCAGAAAAGATTTGTTTCTTAATTAAACAATTAATTAATAAATTAATTAATTCTTATTTAATTAAACAATGAAACAAAATAATATATAAGGTTAATTAATTCACCTTGCCGCCCCATATAAACATATTGGGCCATATATTATTTTCTTATTTCATTTAATCCATAGGACTTTAAATAAAAAGCCCACATGTGAACTAGACCCATTCTTACAAAAAGAAACAAGCCCATATGTCATTCATTAATATATAAATATAATTGAGCAGCCCATTACATAAATAATGTGCAAATTATATTCTTAATATATTAAATGCAATTCTAGATGGACCCTAAATTGGTCCGGTAGAATATATCAAGTGATCCAAGCAAGTCCGTGTGGATTGGGGATCTTGGCGGGCTATCTAAATTTAAGTTTCAACAGACATAACCTAATCACAATCAACAAATGATTCACTTAGGTCCAATCCATTAATTTTAACTCATTCCACTAAAGAGCTAAAATTGAATTCTTAAATAAAGACAGAAAAGGAAGATGTTTCCTCATTCATACCCTAGACAATCATGTTGGAGATAGTGTATCCTCGTGATTAATATCAATAATCGCCAAGAGTTCATAGACCGCCTATAACTCTCCAAGTTACCATATTTACTCATATGACCACGTTTTGAACTTGGATATTTTGACTTGTCCAGAAGCCATGTTTTCAATAGACACTATCGAAAACTCAACGTTGAGATTTAATATCCAATTACCTCAAAACATCCATATGATGATATTATACTCTCATTTGATAAATGGAGCCACAATGTCCATATCTATAAATGAAGTCCTCTATCGATTAACAAATGAATATCACCAAACTATCGAGGATAGACTATGCGATATAATCGTACTCATTGATAACTCAAATGATATCACTTGCAACCATAAGTACATCATTTATATCAGGATTAAGATAGACTCTTCGATTGTCCTGATAATGAAATGACTTTTATCTACTGACGGTTATAGATAAAGTATTTCATTGTGATCCAGTTCAATGCACCCAATGCACTAGATTCTTTTGCTCGAAGACACTCCGATGATTTTAGACTCATCATATCTCATTTGATCCCACTCAAATGCTAGCAAAAGAATTCTACAACTTTAACAAGATAAAGGTGCCCAACCTTTAACTTAAGTTGTGAACAATATTCAAGACTAACTAAAGAATTGTGTCTACCACATACATATCCAGATGTACGAACAATTCTTCTTTTCTCATAGTCTTTAGACCTTATGATTATTTACTTTGACAATTATAATATTAAACTATAAATGCTATAAGATTTGTTTAAACCAGAAATCACTTTATTAATATGAAAATGATTATTAATTACAATATTACACTCTTGCTATTGAGCATAATCCTAACACTTTATACACAAATAAGGGGTACGAGAAAAATAGCTAGTGAGAAAGATTATAGTTCGATATTCTTGTAATCATTCTTCATAGTGAATTTGGCTTCGTTGCTAAGGCAACAATCCGTGGATGTTTCTCCGATCATTGGAGTTTTACCACGTAATTGCTTTTTATTTCTTGTTATTTCTTCTTGATTTTAATCATTCTCGTTCATGAACTATAGCAATTCAAAAGCAAATCATTGACTCGGTGACCACCAAAAATCACCGTCAATAGTAACCAAAGACCTCGAGCCATTCAGTGCCCTTCTCAGGGCATTTGGATGTTCTGAAGTCCGTCCTTTAGGAACGATGAAACTCCTAGTAAGGGTCGGCCAAAATCCAGCTCGACGGACAGTGTTAATTGAATTTGTAGTGGTAAACATCCCTAAGTGGCCCTACAACGCTTTGATGGGAAGACCATTCCTCAATGAGATAAGAGCAGTCACAGGGACTTACTGTCTTAAAATAAAATTTCTGACTGAATTTGGCACAGGGGAAATCAGAGGTTGCCAGGAAACCGCCCGAAAAGCAAATCTCTCAACATCCACACAAAAGGTGACCGAAGAGGTACTTCAGTTGGATGAACCTTTGATGACTAAGGGAAAAAATCCGGTAAGGAAAATGCTGACCAAGCAAGATACACTTATGGAGGATACAACTGAAACTCCCACAGGTTTCGATTTAGACCCAAGGGAGTCGGCCAACAGGAACCAGGGAGATGAAATTGAGCTAACAGATGACATCGAACTCAATGAGAGCAGGCCCGACAGAACGGTCAAGATAGGTAGCCATTTGAATCCTCAGCTGAAAGCCAGTCTCTCGGCCTTCTTAAAAGAATATGCTGACGTCTTCGCTTGGGATCATGCGGATATGATTGGCATATATCCAAGTGTAATTACCCACAATTTGTCGATAAGACGAGATGCCCGGCCGGTTACTCAGAAAAGGAGATGTTTCAATCCTGAAAGAAACGCGGCAGTTAAAGAAGAAGTAAGAAAGCTTTTGGCAGCTGGGTCGATCCGAGAGGTAACCTACCCGGAATGGATAGCCAATGTCGTTTTAGTAAAGAAAAAGAATGACACTTGGAGGATGTGTGTGGATTTTTCAGACAAGCTTTCTACTCCCAAGGATTGACCGCTTTGTGGACGCTACTTCTGGACATGAGTTGCTGAGCTTCACGGATGCTTATTCCGGATATAACCAAGTAAAAATGAATGGCCCAGATGAAGATAAAACAACATTCATAACTGACCAAGGTCTGTACTGTTACAAGGTCAAGCCGTTCGGACTCAAGAATGCGGGCGCAACATACCAGCGGTTAGTAAACCGAATGTTCGCCGACCAAATAGGCCAGACAATGGAGGTCTATGTAGATGATATGTTAACAAAGAGTCTGATGGCAAGTGGGCATATCGATGCACTCTAAAAGACTTTTGCAACCATTAGGAGATTCAGAATGAAGTTGAATCCAGCAAAGTGTGTTTTCGGCGTCCGAGCGGGAAAATTCCTCGGTTTTGTCGTGCATCAATGAGGTATCGAAGCAAACCCCGACCAAATTGATGCTCTAATAAAAATGAAGTCCCCTCGGACATTAAAGGAGTTCTAGCGGCTGACCGGAGCTGAGTAGGTTTATATCAAAGTCGATTGATAAGTGCCTCCCCTTTTTTAAGGCTTTAAAAAAGGGAAAGTCATTGGAATGGACTCAGGAGTGCGAGGTGGCTTTCCAACAGTTGAAAACTTACCTCGGCACCACCCCGTTACTATCAAAACCAATCCCAGAAGAAGCCCTCTTCTTATATCTGTCGGTGTCGTTAGCGGCCACCAGCTCGGTTCTCGTCCGAGTAGAAGACGGAGTTCAGAGGCCAGTATACTACACAAGTCAAGCACTCGCCTACCCTCAAACAAGATATTCCGAGGCCGAGAAAATGGCGTTAGCATAAATTGTGTCCGCAAGGAAACTCAGGCCATACTTTCAGGCTCATCCGATCACAATCTTAACCAACTGTCCGTTATGACAAATCTTGCAAAAGCCTGAAGTCTCAGGTCGATTGACAAAATGGGCCATAGAACTGGGAGAGTTTTGTTAGGATTATGCTCAATAGCAAGAGTGTAATGTTATACTTGACAATCTTTTCATATTAATAAGGTGATTTCTGTTTGTTAACCAAATCTTATAGCATTTATTATTATAATTGTCAAAGTAAATAAGCATAAGGTCAAAAGACTATGAGAAAAGAAGAATTGTTCGTACATCTGGATATGTATGAGGTAGACACAATTCTTTAGTTAGTCTTGAATAACGTTCACAACTTAAGTTAAAGGTTGGGCACCTTTATCTTGTTAAAGTTGTAGAATTCTTTTACTAGCATTTGAGTGGGATCAAATGTGTTGTGATGAGTCTAAAATCATCGAAGGGTCTTCGAGTAAAAGAATCTAGTGCACTGGGTGCATTGAACCGGATCACAATGAAATACTTTTTCCATAACCGTCAATAGATAAAAGTCTTTTCATTATCAAGACAATCGGAGAGTCTATCTTAATCCTGAGATAAATGATGGACTTATGGTTGCAAGTGTTATCATTTGAGCTATCAATGAGTACGATTATATAGCATAGTCTATCCTCGATAGTTTGGTGGTATTCATTTGTTAATCGATAGAGGACTTCATTTATAAATATGGACATCGTGGCTCCATTTATTAAATGTGAGTAGAATATCATCATATGGATGCTTTGTGGTTTTGGATATGAAATCTTAACGTTGAGTTTTCAATAGTGTCTATTGAAAGATGACTTCTAGACAAGTCGTAATATATATCCAAGTTCAAAGTGTGGTCATATGAGTAAATATGGTAACTTGGAGAGCTATAGGCGGTCTATGAGCTCTTGGCGATTACTGATATTCTTCACGAGGATTCACTATCTCTCGTATGATTGTCTAAGGTATGAATGAGTATCGTTAACTTATTCCATCTTTATTTAAGAGTGCAATTTTAGTTCTTTAGTGGAATGAACTAAAATTAATAGATTGAACCTAAGTGAATCATTTGTTGATTGTGATTGAGTTATGTCTATTGGAGCTTAAATTTAGATAGGCCCGCCAAGATCCCCAATCCGCACGGACTTGCATGAATCACTTGATATATTCTACCGGACTATTTGTGGGTCCATTTAGAATTGTATTTAATATATTAAGAATATAATTTGCACATTATTTATTTAATGGGCTGTTTAATTATATTAATATATTAATGAAAGACATGTGGGCTTGTTTCTTTTAGTAAGAATGAGTCTAATTCACATGTGGGCTTTTTTATTAAAGTCCAAATGGATTAAATAAAATAAGAAAACAATAAGTAGGCCCAAGTTCTAGTCATGGGCGGCAATGGCTAATTTTTAGCCCATTATATTGTTTTATTTTATTATTTAATTAAATGGAAATTAATTAATGTGTTAATTAATTATTTAATTAAAAATCAAATCTTTTTCTGATTAGGAAATATGTTTCCTAGTAGTATATTACTATTAGTATTGTTAGGTTTTTGGTTGTTGTTGGCATATATTCCATATCAAAACGTGTTTATCTTGTAAATGTTTATGTGGTCATGTTGATGATGATACAAAGCTTCAAAGAAAGATTTGACTACGGTACATGCAAGATGATGGCTTGATAAGGGGAAATAAGCTTCATTGCTCATCAAAGGTATAATCGACCTCATTCCTCTTACAAGGCATAGGCACACACACACAAATCATTCATGAGTGTCCCTGCATCGTTGTGCACCATTTTTATAACACATTCACATGATTTTGTATGCTCATGCATTGAACTCAAATGCTCATACATTTTAGAGTTGCATGTTCTAGGACTATGTCTAGGAAATGGCATTCATATGTGAACTTGTGTTTGTATGTTTGTGTTTCTTGTGTTTTGGACTTGTAATAGTGCTTAATTGATTCCTTATTGAGTCCCGGTCATTTCGGTTACTCATACGTTAAGTTTCGAGTCCAAACGATGTAGCTACGCTACTTTTCGTTCTCATTCGTTGAGTTGTGTTCGTCGTCATTTTCTGAGATGAATTCTCAACCATTTTTCAAAGTTTCATAGTCTTTGTCATGCATGAGGGAGTCATGGTTTGTAATCCAAAAACGGATTCGAATTCGGAGTTCGGATGCCCGAATACGGCTGAAGAACGTGAGAGGTGCGCGAGGAGGTCGCTTGGCCAAAAGCCAAGCAAGGGGTGGACACGTGTGGACCACGTGTGCCACACGGCCAGAGCTCCTCTCTGGCCACGTGTGGCACACGCTGGCCACACATGGACTTGCCAAAGTCCCCCCAAAAAATTGGACAATTTTGCCCCTCCTTCTATTCTTTTTAAATCCCTCCAATTTCCTCCATTCTCTTTAAAAGAAGAAAAAGTGTGAAATCCAGTCTAATGACTTTCTCCCAAATTTTCTCAACTTCCAAACACCATAACTTTCTCATACGGAGTCGGAATTGAGTGATTCAAGTTGGAGATTGTTCGTATTCGAGTCCTCTACCTTTTCCAAGTGGTTTTGTAGCTGTTTGATCGATTTTCTGACAGATCTCCTCAGAAAAACGAACCAGCTCTTGTAATTGAGGTAGAGTTCATAACTTTGTGATTTCATCTTTTAATCCTCCAATTTGCTTGGGGTTTCTTCTTCTATATATATATGTTTGTTTAGTGAATGCTATAGAGAAAGGTAGCTTCATAATCAATCTAATTGAATAGTCTAATTAGAGACACATGTTGACTAGAATCTTGGATTCTTTGTTTTTAACATGATTGTGAGTTGTATTGTGATTAGATTGATATCTAGGATTATTTGAGACTTGATTGATCTATTTTGTGATTAATAATCCTTTATATGTGTCTTTGATCGATGATTGATGAAATCTAGGATTAGAGCCTTTTTATGTGTTTTTAGAGATATATAGGATTGATTTGTTTTTAACATGTCTCCTTTCTCTAAATCTTTGGCTAGAATAATTGTTGAATACATTTTATGATTCTAGCATTTTTGATGTATGTTTATAACATCTTGAACTTGTGCCTCATGTATATAATTTTGTTCAAGTGTTATTTTGTATGAATGAATCTATGAGTTTTATGTGTTAATTGTTTTCACATGCTCTAGGTTTTCATTCATGATTTTGCATCTAGATTTCTATTGCTTGTGTTTTCACATCTCTAGATCTATTTGTTCCATGGAATGTATTGATCACATGTTCTATTTTGTTTTGATTGTTTGCATCATTTGCATTCACATGATCACACTAGGAAGTCCTTGTAAAAGACATGAAGTCTTGGCTAGAGTTGGGATGACTCGGATAGCCAAGCAAGAAGTCTTGCCTAGAGTCTTGAGGACTTGGATAGGTAAGCAAGAAGTCTTGTCTAGAGTCGGGAGGACTTGGATAGACAAACAAGAAGTCATGGCTAGAGTCGGGAGGACTTGGATAGTCATGCATGGGAGGCTTTCTAGAGGCACGTGTGCCTTATATAGAGAGTTGGCTTATATATTGGTAGGCCAGGGTGTTTGGTTTGACATAGAGTCCGATAGAGCGGGGTACATGGGATGTGTATGCACTCTTGAGGAATTTCTAATCTTCCAACGATGTTGGTTTTGGTATGAGTTCCAATATGTGGTGGTTTACATCATTGAGGGATTTTGTATCTTCCAATAGGGATTGGGTAAACATAGACTCCACATGGGTTGGTGACTAGGATTGGTCATTTTGTGGAATTTCTAATTTACTTTCCAAATATATATAAGTACCCAATGGTTGTATTTCAACCCGTGGATGTTTCCTCCTTGGAGGTTTTACCACGTTAAAAAATCCCTTGTGTTAATTCTTTCTATCTCTATCTTTTATATTTGTTTTGTATATGTTTTAATCTTGTAGTACAATCTTCACTTGTGATGTTTTGGATTCAAGATTTTGTATAGTGTGATTTGTAAATATATTCTTTTGATCATATTTGTAATTACATTCCTTTTTGTATATTGTTTAGAATTTTATGTATAGCAATATTTGTATATGCTTGTAACGATTGAACATATATTGATATACAAGTATTCTTGTTAATTGTTTTTTGTATTTTCTTTATACCTCATACAACTTATTGATACTTAGACAATGTATGAATGATCACATGATAACTTGTCTTAGTATGATTCCGTGATGTTTATGTTGTATGTAAGGCTACCTTGAGGGACAAACGTAAGTTTGTTCAAGGGTTTGAAATTAGGCGAAAAACCTATTCACCCCCCCCCCCCCCCCCCCCCTCCCCTCTAGGTACGTCTTAAGCAATTTAACATTGTTTGTATACTTTCAAGTATTATACTAAATATAAAAGACTTTATTTGTTTAGTCAAATGAGAAAGTCTTTTATATAGTTACAAATACACTAAAGAGTTGGATTAGGGTTAGAATTCGGAACCATAGTTTTTGGGAAAGAATTTGGAACCATAGTTTTTGGGAAAGAATTCGGCACCATAGTTTTTGGGAAAGAATTCCGAACCATAGTTTTTGGGAAAGAATTCGGAACCATAGTTTCGGGAAAGAATTCAGAACCATAGTTTTTGGGAAAGAATTCGGAACCATAGTTTTTGGGAAAGAATTCGGTACCATAGGTTTTGTAACTATAGATCTAGCCACGATAGTTTTTGTAACTTTGGAATCGGCAACCCTAAGGTCTTGGAATTGAGAGATTTTTCTTTTGCTAGAGAAAAATAAAATCCAACTCTTAGACTAGTGTGAAATTCGGCCAAGAGAGATTGTGAGAAGAATTGTTCTTATTTCGATAGTGCACTAGTGATCTTTACATCAAGAGGTCTTGTGCACAATTTCGAATAAGGTTCACGCGAGTTTCAATCTAACGATTGTGAATTCAAAAGTGACTGGAACATTCTTAACAATCTATTGGAATTTTTGTGACTAACAGAAATCAGAAAAGTTTTGTTGTCCATTCTCAGGTACACAATTCAAAGAGAAGGGAGACCACGCTCCTAGGTGATTCACGTTCGTGATCGGATTGGAAGATCTTAAGGATTACCATCGATGCATAGTCAATCGGATCACGCGACAAAGGTATGATATCTTTTGGTATATATTGCTTAATTAATTAAAGGGTTAAGGTTCAATATGGGAAATTTTTTAAAATATACTAATCTTTTTAGTCTCGCTTCCGCTGTGTGCATTAATTTTTCCCTACAAGTTTGACTTCAAGTATAAACCTAGATCATCCATCAAGGGACAAGCAGTATACGACTTCATCACAGAGTTTTCGGAACCCTCGGTCGAAGTAAAGTTGGCCGAGTTCGAACCTCTGGAACATCATTTTCAGTGGAAGCTCCATGTGGATGGGTCATCAAACACACATGGAAGTGGGGTAGGAATAGTAGTAACTACCCCTGAAAACGATCAGATAGAATGCGCCCTTAGGTTCGGTTTTAAAGCATCGAATAATCAGGCTGAATACGAAGCTTTATTAGCAGGGATGAGGGTCGCCACGGCATTGGGGGCAGACCAAATTGACGTGTTTAGTGATTCCCAGTTGGTTGTCAACCAAATACATGATGAGTACGAGGCTAAGGAAGAAAGGATGGCCGCATACCTGGTTATAGCAAAACAGGCCATCAGACGCTTTAAAGCTTTCCGGATCTCGCACATACCTAGAGCTGAAAACAACCATGCAGATGCTCTTTCCAAGCTGGCCTCGGCCACCAACGCAATTATCACGAAAATGATCTCAGTAACACATATGCAATTACCAAGTATTCATCCCGATA
This sequence comes from Acer campestre, assembly GCA_954870605.1. Taxonomy (NCBI): domain Eukaryota; kingdom Viridiplantae; phylum Streptophyta; class Magnoliopsida; order Sapindales; family Sapindaceae; genus Acer; species Acer campestre. The sequence goes on from OX940807.1 coordinate 1,474,219, forward strand.
GCCAACCCATAATCTCTGAAATCAGCTCGACAGAAGCCAATTGGATGACACCGATCAGACTTTTTCTACTGAATGGCCAGCTCCCAGCAGACAAAACGGAGGCTAGAAGGCTCAGGTATCGCTCAGCTAGATATACAATAATATCCGACGAATTATACAGGAGAGGCTTTTCAAGAGTTTTACAACGTTGTGTGGGGCCAGCCGAGGCGAAAAAAATCCTCGACGAAATCCATGCGGGAATTTGTGGTAACCGCACAGGCCAACTCAGTTTAGCCCATAAAGTTATGAGACAAGGGTTCTATTGGCCAACACTATTTGACGATGCAAAGAGAGTAGCAGCAAGTTGTGACAAATGCTAGAGGATTAGCGACAACATCAAACAACCTCCAGAATGGCTCCGAACAATGGTATCAGCATATCCTTTCGATCGATGGGGAATTGACCTAATAGGTCCAATGCCGACTACAAAGGGTCGGGCAAAATATGCCATCGTAGTAGTGGATTATTTCACAAAATGGGTCGAGGCAAAAGCTCTGGTCAGAATAACCGAAGCCAAAACCACAGATTTCATCAAAAAATCAATCATCTACTGTTTTGGTGTTCCTAACGCAATAGTCAAAGATAATGGGACACAGTTCGACAATGCTAACTTCCGAAAGTTCTGTGAAGATTGGAACATCAATTGCCTATTCGCCACCTCAGCTCACCCACAGACGAACAGACAAGTTGAGGCGATAAATAAAATAATCAAACACAACATCAAAGCAAAGCTTGATATCAGGAAAGGGTGTTGGGTAGACGTGCTGCCCGAGGTCTTATGGGTATACTGAACAACATCGAGGACATCGACGGGTGAAACACCTTTCGCGATGGCATTCGAAGCCGAAGCAGTCATCCCAATTGAAACCGAAGTTGCCTCCCCTCGAATTAGGTTTTACAACCAAAATAACAACGTTGCTCTTTTGAACTCCGGCCTTGATGATTTGGAGGCATGTAGGGATAGGGCCAGAATCCGAATGGCCGCCTATTAGCAACGGATCGCTTGACACTACAATAGCAAAGTCAAGCCGAGGCATTTCCAAGTCAATGATTTAGTCCTACGCAGGGTGATGCCTAATACTAGAGACAAAGCCGCTGGGACACTGTGCGATAAATGGGAAGGGCCATACCAGGTGGTCAGTATTGTTGGGCATGGGGCATACCGACTAGCAAGACCGGATGGTGGGATCATACCTCGCCCATGGAATGCCCAGTATCTGAAACTTTACTACCAGTAGGGGAGCAAAAGCCTTGAGTGGTCATCCAGATAGCATCTTTCGATTTGACAAAACCTCGTCTTGTTTGTAACCCACGGGTAGGAATTCTCAATGAAAGTGGTTTTTAGACCATCAAATAAAATGATTATCTGAGAAACATCTTTAGAAGTACTTTATTTTAGCTTAAGTTCTTTCTACTACGAAAAACTACAAAAACATAATAACCAGAATAAAAAGGGTACGAACTTGGCTTCGCAGGCTATCGTTGATCGGATCATTACCGAGTACTATAAAGCCTTTAGAAACGTTCAAGTCAAAATCAATTTACGAGGGTTACCGCGAAACTGGGTCATAACCGGAAGCTAAAAACCATCAGATTAATTTGATAAAATCATAAAAGAAAACTAAAACGAAGTCAAAAGGATAATTCCTCATATATATGAAAGGAAAACAAACATCATACAAAAGGTCGGCCCAACCAACGGGTAGTCGAAGCAAAAGGCCTGGATACACACATCCTCAGCCAAATATCCACATAGTCAGAATAAAAAGAAAAAGTTGTTTCAACTAGACAGATCTACAACTAGTGTTACATGAGCCATTTTTGGATTTTTCATCAGGAGCAAACAAAACAAACTGAAAACAAGCCTTCAGTTATCATCCCCATTCTTTTCACCCTTCTCCGACTTCTCCACATCGCCACCTGTGTCTCCCCGAAATTCTTCGGCGGAATTCTCTTCCCCTTCTCCCTGATCTTCCTCGTCACCATCCCCATCGGTCTGGACCTCCTCTTCATAAAAATCCTCATCCACAAAATCAGAATCGGGACCATAATCTATAAAAGGGTCAAGCCACAAATTGCCGAGGAAAGAACTCGCAAAACATTTGTCCACCCGGGCTTTCAGATCGGTATGAACTTTCAGCAAAGGTAGTCTCCTTCTCTTCCTGTCCGACTCCCACCGAGCCAACTGTTTCTTCAGATTTTGTTCGACCTCTTGCAAATTAAGCCGCATGCATTCATCAATTTGGTCGGCTACAGCAGGATAGTTTAAACTCCGGACGAGATTTTTACAGGCATCAACTCCCCTCATAAATTCCCTATGGGTGAAAGCTTCAAAAGCAGGAGAGTGTTTGAAAAGATCAATAGCACAGACACCAATTTTGGTTTTTGCCACATCAAAATCCGATGTATAATTTTGAAGGCGGAATTCGAGAGAGTCCCTCTGCTTCTCAAGGACAGCTACTCGGCGGGTACTTTCTTCACTTTTTCTCTTCTCAGCGGCCAATGCATTCCCATGGCTGGCCAAGAGCTTGACGTTATCACCCAGAAGCTTGACCAGCCTGTTCACTTGCCCGACAAGCCTTTCCCTATCCTTCACAGCCGAGTCATATCTCCTTAGAAGCTGGTAAGATGACAAAGAATGTGAGGAAGGTAGAGATTCGTTCAAATCTGGAAAGATAAGACATGTATAAAAATTACCATAGTTAGAAAATGAAGGCTCCTTTGACCCTGATCAACCACACTCTCCAAGTTAAAAGCTTCAAAATCTCCGACCAGTCCGAAAGTAAGATCACCCGACATTGCCCAACGCAGCGCAACTGAGGGGTCAAGATGATCCGGGTCCGACAGCAAGGATCCAGTAGCTTCAACCAGAGGGGGACGAGCCGACCCTTCACCGCTAAAAAAGCCTGATAGGGTAGCTGAAGGAGTTGTCACGTTCTGAACCAAGACTTGTGCGGGCATGCCCGAAATAGTATCTTCTTGAATCCTGCCTGAGGCTCCAGCTGCAGTGGTTTTTAAGGCCTCCCACTCAGGGATTGTGCCGAGACCTTTGAAAATACTGTCGATAGGCTCGCTACCCGTTAAATCACTACTCCCTTTCTGAGATTGAGATGGGACACTTAGGGTCTGAGGAGCTTTAGGACCTTTGGGACCTGAGGGAAAGTTCATTTTTCTTTTTCGAAGATGCCCAGGTGGACCTTTTACAGGAAGATCTGCTTCATTGATAGAAATTGTGGTCGCGACACTGGAACCGGCCATAGCGGCATTAGGATTCATTCTAGAGGGATCCAAGCCCTCGACATCAAAACCCTCGGCCAAGCTGGGATCATCAAGAGGGGCAATCCCTTGCTTCTCGGCTGCTTTAGCATCTTCTTTACTGACAACTTTCACGCTCTTCAGAGCTCGAATTTTTTTTCCAAGAATCGGATCCAAGTCCAAGACTGTCAAAGCAAAATGTTAGAATCCTCAAGAAAAGAGGCATGGAAGAGCATCCACAAATACTTACTATGATTACATTTGTTTACAAGTTTCGGAATCAAACCAAAGGCCTCCAATTTTCTTGCAGTCACCAAAGTTTTGAAATTTCGACTATCCATTTCGGTCTGAACCGCCCGAGCAACTCTATCCGCCTCCTCTTTATTTAGCTTCGGTTGGTCAGTATAAGTACCTCGAATATAAAAAAAAAAGACGTGAAATCATTTCCTTCAAATAAAAAAAAAAGAGGGAAGAAGAAAGAGTGTATGCATATACTTACGGGCTTCGCAAAAATGACGAGGAATGTTTAAAGCTTCTCCATCTAAACCATCCAAGGGGTCTTTCCCCCACTCTCCTTCAACAAAAAACCAGCTACCTTTCCAATACTTGTTGGAACTCGGCATCCCCCAGATAAGTCCATTCTTTTTCTGTGCCTCTTCTTTACTCGGTAGGTCAAGCTTCCCTTTCCTCCTCTTCCCATCTTCCCCAATTGGTAGCCACCTGGAATAGTGATAAGAGGCCAAATAGTAGGAGCTAGTTTTGTGAGTAGATTTCCGAAGAATCAAACAATGTTTGATTTCATTGACTGTGGGAGAATCGAAGTTCAGGTCACGCCAGAGACAGTAGAGGGTAATGAGATTTCGGTACGCGTTCGGGGTTAATTGCATGGGTGCACATTTCACTGAACTCAAGTAGCGGGTGATAAACTTGGGGATAGGCAAGGTAACCCCACAGCAAAGCATGAAACCATATATGGCCATGCAACCTGGGGGTGGATTCCAAGAGGCATGATCCCCGGGCAAACGGAAGAGGATTTCCTTCGAAATACGGAAATAAGTCCTATATTCCCTCAAACATTTTTCATCCACTAAGTTCGCTTCACAATCCATAAAAGAGGGATTCTCGGGCGAAAAACGAGTCTGGAGGCTACGATGATCCTCGACTTCAGATTGGGTAATTTCCTCCTGATCAACGAGCAAAGAAGGGCCTTTGAATGCTTTGGTCACCATGATAGTCGAGCTGGAGGAAAGTTTGTTTTGAAACTTTAAAAACAGGCGGAGAACAGTCCAAGTCTTCTTCGATAAATTAACGAAGGAAAGGAGGAAAAACTCACCGGAAATGGAGTGATATCTGCGCAAAGAAACTGGGAGAAGGAAGCAGTTGCACCGCCGGGGGTCTCGGTTTGTAGAAGAAGAAAAGATTTGCCCTTTTTGAGCAAGGGAGAGGGTATTTATAGAGGAAAGAAAGGGACCCCAACCGGTGGGTTATAAACCCAACAATGTTAGAAGCTTCGAAAATCAAGAAAAATCATTAGCGCGACCACCAAGGATCACCAAAGTCAAAGAGGTGTGGTGTTTAGCATGCGACACATGGATTTCGAGCAACGCAACTGTCCAATCCACCTCAAGGTGTGACAAGTTGAGTGCAAAAGGAAAATCAGTTGTCAGAAAAAAAACAACTCGAAACAGTTCGGATTCCCGGATTTTAAGATTTCTTTTTAATTTTTAACTACCATGTACATAAAACTTTTCCCTAAAACCATATTTTAAGGATTAGGCAAAAACTAGGGGCTAGATGTTATACCCAATATTTGGGCCAACCATTAAAAGGCCCAAACGACTTTGAGGAAGCCCAGAGGGGGAATGGGCCGGCCAGTGGAAAACACAAGTCTACTCGGCCAGGGGAAAACATGTCGTCCGACTATAACACTCGGGCAAAACCATGTTATGGTTCAAGTCACCAAGATGCCCCTCAAAAGCAGATTCTCCTACACAATCAACATGTCAAGGCATCATTGGTCAAGCCAAGCGGCAGGTATCAACCAATAGGCTTCCCCGCCCAAGCTACTCAGGGTGTTAGAAATAAACACTCGAGTACAAGGCTCCCAACATGTTTCCGAGAAGTATATATATACAAACATAAAGAGAGAAAGAGGGATAGAAAAAGGTCCTATGCTCAAGATTTGTATCTTTGAGGCCTAGGAGATTGTTTTCTCATATAAATGTGGATTTGTAATAAGATTTTAGTGATCATCCAATAAACAATCTGGAATTCGACATAAACCAGTTGCATCCACCATTTACCAAATTTACTCAAAAACACTAGGTACCAAGCTAATCCCAAGGAATCTCACCTTTTTGCGGTAAAGAGGTGTAGGGAAAAATACCATAGTACACGCAGCGGAAGCGAGACTAAAAATAGATTTAGTAACTTTTAAAAAAATTTCCTTTTATGAACCTTAAACCCTTTAATCAATTAAACATATATATTATCTAACAAAAGAAGAATACCTTTTGTCACGTGATCCGATTGACTTGCGTCGATGGTAATCTGCAAGATCTTCAATCCTAGCACGAACATGGATCACCTAGGAGCGTGGTCTCTCTTTTCTTTGAATTGCAAACCTGTGAATGGACAAAACAAACTTTTCTTTTCTTTGTTAGTCACAAAAATAATCAAAAGAATACTAAGATTATTCCTGTCACTTTTGAGTTCTCAATCTAATGATCGAAACTCGCGTGAACCTATATCGATGTTGTACACACAAGCTTATTGATGAATAAGCAAATAGTATACCATCAAGGAATAATCTATCACTCTTTTATGTTTTTATTAGAATAAAAATAATCTTTCTATGAATTGAGAAGAAGAAGAAAATAGAATCAAGCACCAAAAACCCTAAAGTGGCCGAATTCTATAAGTCCACATATATAGGTGGCAAAATTTTCTTTTTCTCTTTCTATTAGGGTGGCCGAAAATAATAACCTAAAAGGGACTAGGGTTGCCGCAATACTCAAGCCAAAAAGGAGTTTGTATTGCACCCTAATTCCTATTTAGTTTAAGACTCCCAAACCCTAATCCAACTCATAAATCTTTTATTCTTTTATTTGACTAAATAAAAAGACTTCTTATTTGATTAAATAAATAAAATTAATTATTTATTTTCTTGTCAAACAAGTCTTTTAATTTAAGTATACTACTACCAATAGTATACCTTTAGGAATCATATTTCCTAATCAGAAAAGATTTGTTTCTTAATTAAACAATTAATTAATAAATTAATTAATTCTTATTTAATTAAACAATGAAACAAAATAATATATTAGGTTAATTAATTCACCTTTGCCGCCCCACTTAAAATAAATGGGCTATATATTATTTTCTTATTTCATTTAATCCATTGGACTTTAAATAAAAAGCCCACATGTGAACTAGACCCATTCTTACTAAAAGAAATAAGCCCACATGTCATTCATTAATATATAAATATAATTGAGCAGCCCATTACATAAATAATGTGCAAATTATATTCTTAATATATTAAATGCAATTCTAGATGGACCCTTAAATTGGTCCGGTAGAATATATCAAGTGATCCATGCAAGTCCGTGTGGATTGGGGATCTTGGCGGGCTATCTAAATTTAAGCTTCAGTAGACATAACCTAATCACAATCAACAAATGATTCACTTAGGTCTGATCCATTAATTTTAACTCATTCCACTAAAGAGCTAAAATTGAACTCTTAAATAAAGACAGAAAAGGAAGATGTTTCCTCATTCATACCCTAGACAATCATGTTGGAGATAGTGTATCCTCGTGATTAATATCAGTAATTACCAAGAGTTCATAGACCGCCTATAACTCTCCAAGTTACCATATTTACTCATATGACCACGTTTTGAACTTGGATATTTTGACTTGTCCAGAAGCCATGTTTTCAATAGACACTATCGAAAACTCAACGTTGAGATTTAATATCCAATTACCTCAAAACATCCATATGATGATATTATACTCTCATTCGATAAATGGAGCCACGATGTCCATATCTATAAATGAAGTCCTCTATCGATTAACAAATGAATATCACATACATATTAAACTATAAATGCTATAAGATTTGTTTAAACCAGAAATCACTTTATTAATATGAAAAAGATTGTTAATTACAATATTACACTCTTGCTATTGAGCATAATCCTAACACTTGCTTTTTCCATGACAAAGGGGGAAATTGGTTTGAATTCCTTTAGTAAACCTTTGTTGTTTGGTTTGCCAAATACCATTGCCTTTTAACTTGAATGCAACATGTCTTGCATGCAAAGCATCCTTGTCACACATTTTTCTTAAAATAAAACTCCTTCAATCTCTCTTACTTAATTGAGTTGCATAAAATTGCTTATATGATTATGCATATGTGCTTGTGCTACAAACTTTCTTTGCTAATGCTTACCTATCGGGGGAGACTCTCTTTGCCTATCTCATGACAAAAGAGGGAGTAAGGTTGGGGAGAATTTGTTTTTTCTTTTTTTTTGGCATTGCATTTAGCGGGAGTTGCATTGCATTACATGATTACATTATTTGATTGTATCAATTTTGTTGGCAATTGCAATTACTCTTATTACAAGCACCTCACACACACTTGCTCTTAAAAGGTATCTTTCTTGTTGATTGTGTGTAAGTTGGAATTTTCTACAAGCCTTGGATTGACTTGAAGATGCTCAAGACTTAGTATAGGACTTTATTTGTAATGTAGAAAATTTTGTTGACCAACAAATTTTTTTTTTTTTTTAGAGGTTGATTTGTGAGTGTTGGTTTTGTCACGAAATAGCCAAAGGGGGATATTGTAAGTGCCTATCTTTTTTATTGGCTTATGTCATTGACAAAACCACAATGGGATTCATATATGTAAAGGTAGCTTAGGATTGAAGATATCCTCATCAAATGTCAAAGGACCTCATTGTGGACATCAAGAGCTTCAAGGAAGGTAGCTTAGTTGATCTTGACTCTTAATTTGAAAAGATTTAGATTGCACACACACACTTGTTTGTTATTGTTGTATGTTCCTTCGCGCTCATCCTTAGAGGCGCCTTTTAGGAGGAATTCGGCACCTTTTTGGAGGAATTCGACGCCCTGGTTTCTATGGTTAGGGGCCAAAGAACCAAGGATGCTGAATTGTGACCAGGATGTCTGATTCTAGTTCTGCGCCCTTATTTAGTGGGAAGGGGCCGCAAAAACGAGGCCGCCGAATTGGGACCAGAATGTCAGGTCTCAATTTGATGCCCTTGTTTAGAGGCCAAGGGTGCAGAACAAGGCCGTAAAATCCCAGTCAATGCGACTGTTGAGATTCGGTGCCCTTGTTATGCGACCACCAACCACAGAATCAATGGTGCAGATTTGCCTTTTTATGGCCACATTTCCAAAACGATGTCATTTCATTTTGGCTACCTATTTATATGTTTTGATAACCTTTGTAAGATCCTTTATTTGTATTGGCTAGATTCCATTACAAAACTCTCGATATTTGTATTAGTTGTTGCTTAGGTGATTCTTGGAAGAAAGAAGCCTTAAAGATGAAGAAGCAACATCTTGTGCAAATATCGTCTTCAAGGGTAACATCACATTCTTAGATGCTAAGGTATCAAGATTCTTCTTTCTCTTGCAAGGCGTTAGAGCACAAACACACAATTCATACATGTGTGTCCCTGCATCGTAGTTCAAACATTTGGTATAACACTTTCACACACATTTACGTATGCACATGAATTTATCTCAGTGTTGACAATCTTGTAGATTTGCATGTTTTCACACTATCGCTTAGTTATGACATGTTTGTGTGACATTGTGTTTATTTGTTGTGTTTCTTGTGTTTTGGATTTGAATATATTCTCAAATGATTCTTTGTTGAGTTTCGGTCGTTTTGGTTACTCACTCATTTGTTTTCGAGTTCCGAGTTAGAAGTTACGAAACTTTCCGTACATTTATCGTATATGGTTTTCGTGTTTTTGGTTTCCATACTTTTTCATAGAAGTTTGGTTGATGTCCATGTCTGTGAGGGAGTTATGGTCCTTAATCCGAAAAAGGATTCGAATTCGGAGTTCGGAGATCGAAGAACGGTCAAAGAACGTGAAAGGTACGCGAAAGGGTGAAAAAGGGAAAAAGATGGCAAATTGCCATTTGCCCCCATTGGCCTGGAGGGCGTGTGCATCAGCGTGAGGCTCACACTAAGGTTAGCTCTCTGTCCCCATTTAGCACACAACAATCAAAAGTGAATTGAAAGTTTTTGATTTCTAATGGGTTTTTATCGAGTACATTGCATATACATGAGCTTTGGTGTGCTTGGTCAATAATATATATGAGGTGTCTTAGTTGTGGTGTCCTATTGGTCATATGTTTTGTTTCACACGTGAACTTACCTCACCTGATCACACCCTCACTTAATTATATTTTCCTCTCTCACGGCAATTCAATTTGTGTGTGAAAGAAGAACAAATTTGTGTGCAGAATTTTTTTCTCACAATTTTTTAAATCATAATTTCACCATATCTTTTTCATACGAACTCAAAATCGAGTGATCCAAAACCAACAATGTTGGTCTCGACGAGAGCTACAAAATCTAAGAATTTTCAGATCCAGTTGACTTCGCCATTTTCTCTTCTTTCATTTCTTGTGATCATCTCTTTAATTCTTTCTATTTGATTGATGACATATGTTGAGAAAAATGTTAGTACACATGCTAGGGTTATATGATTGATTGATTGATTGATTGATTAAGTTTTAGCTTTGTGATTTCATTTGAACATATTTAGCTAAACTTGATTGAAATTGAAATTGATTCTAGATATGACATATGATGTGCCTCATGATATTGTCTAGGTTTAATTTCATGATCTAAGAACTAAGATTCTTGTGTGATATTTTGAATACTTATATCTTGTTCTTATTGATTCACATGCTTTGGTTTCTAGGTACATTTGTGATTGTTTGTTTATAGAATATCCTAGAATATCTCTAAGCATGTTCATATAGCTTGATTGATCATCTAGCTTTATTTGATTATGATTTGCATCATTTGCATCACTTAGATCATTGCCTTGTGATAGGTTGAAGTCTCTTACAAAATGAGTGAAGCTTTGTATTGAGCAAGAAGTCTTGGCTAGGAATGAGTTCCGGATAGCCAAGTGAAAGTCTTAACAAAGAGTTGCGTACTCCGGATAGTTGAGCTTGGGTAGCTTGACTAGGATCCTAGTGATCTAGATTGCTAAGCAAGGAAATCTTCCTAGAGGCTTGAGAGCCTTGGATAGGAAGTTGCTCTCTAGAGGTGTAGGACATATCTTGGATAGAGAGTAGGCTTTGTGAATCACTAGCCCGAGGGTTGATTAGGATGTGATAGCTTGAAGTGGATATCATATTGTTTATAGCTTTGAGTATGTAAGTCCTTTTCTTATAGTGGATTTGCTTTGCCAGTGGTTGTGGTATCAACCCATGGATGTTTCCTCTTTAAGGTTTTACCACGTAAAAATATTGTGTCTCATTCGCTTTAAGTTTTTGTTATCTTCCATTTTTTACTTGTATTGATTCTCTTGTATATTGATGATTCACATGCATTGATTCTTTCTATATAATTGCTATATCATTTCAAGTATTCATTTCATTATTATATTCTGCAATTTTTGAGCATTGGAAGAATTTGGAACTATACCTATTCAACCCCCTTAGGTATGCAACACTATTTCTTTAAGGGAATTTCAATTGGTATCAGAGCGGGTGTATAGAAGTAATTAGATTGATTCATATTATAGTGTTTGTGTATATTCCATTTTTTGTTGTTATGGATGATTCGATGCCGAAAGGTACTTCTAGTGGTAGACCTCCACTATTGAATAGTGGTAACTACTCCTTTTGGAAAATAAAGATGAGTGCTTACATTAGATCCATTAATGAAAAAGCATGGATGAGTGTTGAGGAAGGTTATGAGCTACCTACCAAAAGGATTGAAGATGGCAATATGATTTCGAAGCCTAGAGCCGAATGGATGGCCATTGATTTTGATAATGCTAAGTGGCATCATCGGGTGGTGAATGCTATTTTTGGAGGTGTAGATAGTACTAATTTATCTACATCCAAAACCTTGAATCGGCAAAGGAAGCATGGGACACTTTGCAAACTACTAATGAGGGTACATTGTCGGTTCGAAGGTCTAGAGTACAAATGCTTACTTCTCAATTTGAAAGTCTTGTTATGAATGAGGATAAGAAGTTAGTAGACTTTCAAACTAGACTCTTGAGTATCACCAACCAAAGTCAAACTTTGGGAGAGCTATTTCCAAAAGAGAGAATTAATTGGAAGATCTTGAGATCCTTGCCTAAGAGATTTAATGCAAAGGTGACCACAATTGAAGAAAGCAAGAATGTCAATCTTATGAGGGTTGATGAGCTTCTTGGGTCTCTACAAAATTATAAGCTTGGGTTCGAGCTGAAGATTGAGGGTAAAGGGAAAGCATTCAAGGTAACCAATAAGAAGAGTGAAGATGATATGGCTAGTATGGTGAGAACTCTCAATAAATTTCTAAAGAACATATGTTCTAAGAGAGAGGAAGTCAAGAAGAAGATCACTCCAAAAGAAGTGGTAGATTGCAAGGATAAATCTAAGAAGAGAGGAAGTCAAGAAGAAGATCACTCCAAAAGAAGTGGTAGATTGCCAGGATAAATCTAAGAAGAAGCTAATTCGATGCCCTGGATACAATGGGATTGGATTTATCTCTTCCAAATGTGCTAATGGGAAGAAAGAGTCTAAGAAAGGCTTAGCAATGGCGGCTTCTTGGAGTGATGTGAATGTGAGTGATGTAGAAGAGGAAGAGGAGTCCTCGAATGAACAAGATTATACTAGCAATTACATTGCTCACCCGGCTATATATGAAGGAAGATTTGAGGATAGTAGTGAAGACTCCTCAAGTAATGAGGAAAATGAAAACTCTTCAAGTAGTGAAGATAGTGAAATCTCCTCCTATGATGAAAAATTAGAAGCCTCCTCAAATCAAGATTTTATAAGCTTCAATGACAAGATCTTTCAACAAAAGAATGAAGAGAACAACAAGTTGAAGTTGATCAATGCTAATTTAGTGGTGATAATTAAAGCTCTTGACAATGAAAAGAGAAAGTCTTTGGAGAAGTTGAGCAAGCAAAGTGAAGTCATCAAGGAGCATGAAATGACCATAGAAAAGTGTTTTTCAAAGATGGAGAAAAGTGCTCAAAGCTAGATGATTTAAGAGAAGACTTTACTATGAAGTTGTTTGCCATGGAAGGAGAGATTAAGCAAAAAGAGAACAGTTTGACTATCTTGAAGATAAAGGAGTGTGAGCTTGAAGATGAAGTCAAAGTGCTGAAAGAGTCTATTAATGGCTTGAAGATTGGAGCCATAAAGCTTGATGAAGTAATAAAGCTTGGAAAGTATCATGGAGATAATAGTGGCTTGGGTTTTGTAGAAGAAGTGAAGAAGACTCCTACAACCAAGAACAAGTCAAGAAAGCCCAAGACGAAGAAAGACTCAACTACTATTCCTTCCAACATCAACATCAAAGACAAAGACAAGAAGAGCTATAGAACTTCTCAACCAAAGCATGCATACCAAAAAGGTTACTTTTCTAAATTCATTCCAGTTTTTCATTATTGTAATGTGGTTGGTCACATTAGGCCTAAGTGTTATGAATATATTAGGCAATGCAAACTAGGAAATGTGGAACATGATAAAAATGTGAAAAAGTTACCTAATCATTCTCCTAAGCATGAGTTTAAGTCTAGAGATAGACATAACATCTTAAGTTTATCCCGACTTTCCATTTTTACAATGTTGTAGGGCATATTAAACTAAATGCTACAAGTATATTAGACAATGCGAACTTGGGATTGAGATGCATGCTAGTGAGGTGAAAAGACTTCCTTTGGTTGTTTCTAAACATGATGAACATGTTAAGGAAAAGAAATCAACATGAAAAGTTTAGGTTAAGAAGAATAATGTGCATACTTGTGAAATGGATAAATCTTCTTTGAAAGTTTCTAAACATGATAATAGCTTTGATGCTTTGAGAAATGTGTATATTGATCATATTCATATGAAGAAACCTACTATGAAGATTTGGATTGAAAAGAATAACATGCATGTTAATAATAATCATGATAAGATGAATGTTGAGAAGAAATTGGTTAAGAAGAGTGTTAACCATGATCATTTGAAGAGTCTTGATGAAATATTTGTGCGTGGCAACATTGATGAGTTTAATATGAGTGATATTTTCATAAAGAAGATAGTTGATCATTTATCTTTTAGATTTCATATTACCATGCGTAATGATCATGATGCTGTTTGTATTGGTTCACCTAAGACCAATATGGTCAAAGGTGAGTGCTCTCATGCTTGATTGAGTACCACATATGAGAATATTTTTGTTCTTGTTTGATAAGAGTTCTAAGTTTGATGCTTGACTAAGCTATTTGTAATGTGCTAGGTCTAGTATTCAAACTTGGTGTCTCTAATCAATTCATGAACCTAATATTCTCATAATCACTATGATAGTCAAAATTTGTTCATTAACTTTAAAGAAGTTGAATTTTGAAATCTATTTGGTGAATTTTTTGTTAAGACTTTTAGAGAAAGTCATTTTCATGTAATTGTTTGAGTTAAAAGTGTTTGGTCTTTATTCTCTTAGGATGACACACCAACAACTTGTTGTCATGAGGACAAACAAGCCAAGAGAGCTTATAAAAATAGCGGAGACCTTTCATTGATGAAAAAGCTTGCTAAGGTATTTCTCTATTCTAAAAGCTTGTTTTCTAATTCATCTTTTTAACTCTATGTTTGCATGACATCATTGCACATAGTTATTAGGCATCATTTCATTGGAGAACTTGTTGAATGTTCTATTGTTAGTCTAAAGCAATGCCTTCTAAATAATCATCTTGCGGGTTTGTTCACTAAGCCCTAAGACATAAGAGGTTTAAAAGTCTTTAAAGATCCATTGGTATGATTTGTGTTGATTATTGTCTATGTGTGATTGTTGAGTGGCTTGTGATCGAACCAAAATTGGTATGATTTTTGGCCCTCATTTCCGTATCTTTATGCTTGATTCTCGGGCATTTTTCTGTGATTTAATGGTGTTTATTAAGTATTTTCAGGTATTTATAAAGTTCAAGGGCATTGAAGGAATTTGGTGAAACTAGGGGCAAAAGTGTAAAATATGAGTAAGATTTGGATTTATCGCAAATATGTAAGAGTATAGGGGAGCATTGTGTAATTTGCCATTCAACTCAGCAAACAGCTCCACGTTATCTACTTAAACGGTGCGTTTTAGCACTAGTTGGGCCTCTGACCATACTCCAGACCATTTCTAAATGGACCCCAATTATGACAAATTAAACAATCAAAACGCGCCCCAGCCCATCTCTATCAGCAACCCAATTTTTTAGGTTAATTGAAACGGTGCCGTTTTGATTAGTTTAGCTGCAGGCCAAGTGAAGCCCAAGACAGGTGGCCCAAACACGTGATCCAAAGCTGATTTGCTGCAGCCCATTGCACCTCATCTAACTGCTAAAGACCCCCCAAGCCCACTATTCATCATCTCCTACCTTCAGCTCACGCGTGCAGCTGCATGCCCTAACCCTCGCCGACCAGAAGTCCACCTTCCCGGAGTCACCGTCGACGGGTCCCGGTGGCAAACGGACGACCACCTCAATGGCTGTTAGATCGTAACCTCCCCGGTGTCCCAATCGGCCGAAAAACCGGCCATCCAATTCTCGGCCACGTCACGCCCACGTCACACCCTTGTCACCTCTTTTGGTCGCCATTTGTCATTCGAGGTTGCCATGGCGACAGAGAGTTGATTCCCACACCTGATGAGGTCGCCATTTGCATCTCCAAGGTCACCATTTGTGCCAAAACCGCAACCATTCTGCTGTGCATCTCTGATTGGCAGGTTTTGGAGGGAAAATTACAGAAAGGCCCCTCTAGGGGGCCAAAATGGTAATTTGACAAGTACAGTGGGTGTTTTGGTAATTTTACCATCCGTGACCTAATTCAAAAATACTATAAATTCATCCCTCTTTTCAATTTGAATACTAAGCCTAACCAAGCCTATTCAAGCCCATTCTCTCCTATCAATCTCCTCTTCCTCCATTAATCATCTCTCAAACTCCTCCATTTCTATACTTGGACTTATCTTTTCCATCCAAAACCTCACACCAAATCTTGATTACTTCCCTAGACCATTCCTTCCCTACCATTTTCTCCATCACAAATCCTCTGTCACTCACCATAAGCCATCCACCTATCTAGACACATCCTCCTCTTCCATTCTTTGCATCTAGGAGCATCAAAAGAGAACAAGGATCAAGCACTAAAGAAGGTGGCCCAAGGGTGATTTCCTTACCATTTACTTGTTTCTATTTGATTGCTACTATATGTAATTAAACCCCTAATCTAGGGGATTGATTTGATAAACATTTGGTTGTGGGTTTTTGCTTAAGCTTTGTAATGAATCTCTATATGTGTTCTATTTATTAATTCATTAGATTCTATTCATTATGTGATTGACTTGTATACCCACTTGTTAATTACAATCTTGTTTAGAATAACATGTTATATAATCACTCTTTGATTGACACACTTGAGTGATTAAGAACCCAATAAATAGGATAGATTAGTGGAGGGTATATCAACCACATTAATCTAAACCTAAATTGGTTAACATGTAGAGATTGGTCCTTAAAGTAGCTTAAAAAGCAATACCCATACCTACTTGCTCATCAATCAATTCCCTAGCATCAACATTGATTGTTTATATCCATTTTTCTTATCAAGATTGTGAGTCTTCTATTTTTCATATCACCATATTTTTAGTTAGGTTAATTTTTAATTAGGTTAATTTTGTATGAATGTTTGATGGTTTGACAAACCGTACACTCATTCATCATTTATGATTTATTTTATTGTATATAGATTAGTTAATTAAATCAACATATTTCTCTAATTCCCTGTGGAACGAATTCTAAGCTTACCACAATACTCATTTTCATAACTTAAAATATATTGCGTAAAGATTCATTTTATAACATTGTTTTGGTAATTCGCAATTTGGTAACGACACAAAAAGCGAGTCATCAACTTGATGAGCAAAACTTTATTTGTATATCAATATCTTTGAGAGCTACTCACTTGAGAAGTAATGAACTTAAACAAATAACTTGTATTGTTTATAGATCATGCACTTGAGCTTGAAAAATCTTATTTTTGAAAAGTGCACTAATGCTTCTCTTATATGTTTTAGTTTTGAGTATATATGATTGAATATGTGTAGATAATAGATTCATCTAAAAGCCTATTGCTTAGTACATGATAAATGACCTATGCTATGTATCCATTTTGCTTTAGCACTACATAGTATTCAACGAGCACCCTCTTGGGAAGGGCTACATGCATTGGTTGTGAAGCCATCCAATGCTGGAAAGGGCTACGCCTTTGTGATGAGTGAAAGTCGCCAAGAGGTGTATATGTTTTTGTTAGAAATATCAAAGAAGCGTTGAAAAGAATCATTAAAAAAATAAAAATAAAAATCTTTGATTCTAAGCCTAAAAAAAAAGGATTATTGGTGTATAGTTGAGAATTGTGAAAAGCTCGGGTTGACAAACAGAAATGGGAAAACGAGCCACATGCACACACACGCTCACATGTTGATAACTATTCTTTTCAAGTAAAAATCCGGATGAATATTGGTTTGACCTATTTTTGGAAACGCTTTAGTTGGATAGGTGTGGAAATTGTTTGGCATTCGCACACACACATATATTTTGCTTATGTGCTTAATTCATTAGCAATGTGAGAATATTTTTTAGAGATTAATGAAATCTATGATTCTCTCTTGGACTTTGAAAAGTGATGAAATATTTTCTCTTATTGCTTGAATGTGTGAATGTGTGAGTCCCTTGTGAACAAATCTACCTGGTGATAATATATGGAGCATATGTTAAGAGGGAGCTTTAGTTTATTCAACTACGCTTTCTATATGATTTGTTGCTTAATATCTCATTTTTTATCTCTTATGCCCTTTGTTTATTCTTTGACAAAAAGGGGGAGAAACCTCACCATCTTTATAAGGGGAGAAATCTCACCTTGGGGATCATATAAGGGGAGAAATCTCACCCTGGGGAGAAAACTTCACCATGTTCAATATGGAGAGTGAGTTTTGTACCTCTTTGTTCTTATTGGAGATTTTGTCTTAAGGGGGAGAATTCTTGTTCTAAGAGGGAGTAAAGAATTCTTGCTTTATTGTGTTAAGGATCTTAGGGAGAGCTTTTAATGTGATAACATTTATTCTCTTGAGATAATGCATTTTTTTTTTTTTTTGTAAGAGATAGGAGAAGTTTTATTATTTGTTTATGTGATAATATCTCACCATTCTTCTTTGAAAGAAGATCTCTTGTTGGTTTGCTTATTTTCTCATAGGTACCTTGAAGCTCAAAGAAGGGATTCTTGAAGACTCAAGAAGACTTCAAGACCTTTTAGTCTAGGGATCTCTTTGTAATGTGAGGATGAGAGAATGCTATCAACATTGAGTTTATTGGAGTGATCAATGTATGGTGAGGATGAGGTTTTGCTATGGAATAGCCAAAAGGGGAGATTGTAAGATCCTTTATTTGTATTGGCTTGATTCCATTGCAAAACTCTCTATATTTGTATTAGTTTTTGCTTAGATGATTCTTGGAAGAAAGAAGCCTCAAAGGTGAAGAAGCAACATCTTATGCAAATATCGTCTTCAAGGGGAACATCGCATTCTTGGATGCTAAGGTATCAAGATTCTTCTTCCTCTTGTAAGGTGTTAGCGCACACACACACAATTCATACATATGTGTCCCTACATCGTAGTTCAAACATTTGGTATGACACTTTCACACACATTTAAGTATGCACATGCATTTATCTCATTGTTGACAATTTTGTAGATTTGCATGTTTTCTCACTATCGCTTAGATATGACATGCTTGTGTGACATTATGTTTATTTGTTTGTGTTTCTTGTGTTTTGGATTTGAATATATTTTCAAATGATTCTTTGTTGAGGTCCGGTCGTTTCAGTTACTCACTCAGTTGTTTTCGAGTTCCGAGTTAGAAGTTAAGAAACTTTCCGTTCATTTATCGTATATGGTTTTCGTCTTTTCGGTTTCCATATTTTTTTCATGAATGTTTTGTTGATGTCCATGTCCATGAGGGAGTTACGGTTCGTAATCCGAAAACGGATTCGAATTCGGAGTTCGGAGATCGAAGAACGGTCAAAGAACGTGAAAGGTGCACAAAAGGGTGAAAAAGGGAAAAAGATGGCAAATTGCCATTTACCCCCATTAGCCTTGGAGGGCGCGTGCATCAACGTGAGGCTCACGCCAAAGTTAGCTCTCTGTCCCCGTTTAGCACACGGAAATCAAAAGTGAATTGAAAGTTTTTGATTTCTAATAGGTTTTTATTGAGTACATTGCATATACATGAGCTTTGGTGTGCTTGGTCAATAATATGTATGAGGTGTCTTAGGTATGGTCTTCTATTGGTCATATGTTTTGTTTCACATGTGAACTTACCTCACCTGATCACACCTTCACTTAATTATATTTCCCTCTCTCACGGCAATTCAATTTGTGTGTGAAAGAAGAACAAATTTGTGTGCAGAATTTTTTTCTCACAATTTTTCAAATCTTAATTTCACCATATCTTTTTCATACGAACTTGAAATCGAGTGATCCAAAAGCAAAAAATGTTGACCTCGACGAGAGCTACAAAACTTAAGTATTTTTAGATTCAGTTAACTTTGCCATTTCTTACAGTGATCTGATTTCAGTCCGAGGTTCAACTTTGTATGTGATATTTTCTCTTCCTTCATTTCTTTTGATCATCTCTTTAATTCTTTCTATTTGATTGATGAAATATGTTGAGAAAAATGTTAGTACATATGCTAGGGTTATATGATTGATTGATTGATTGATTGATTGATTGAGTTTTAGCTTTGTGATTTCATTTGAACATATTTAGCTAAACTTGATTGAAATTGAAATTGATTCTAGATATGACATATATGATGTGCCTCATGATATTGTCTAGGTTTAATTTCATGATCTAAGAACTAAGATTCTTGTGTGATATATTGAATACTCATATCTTGTTCTTATTGATTCACATGCTTTGATTTCTAGTTACATTTGTGATTGTTTGTTTACAGAATATCCTAGAATGTCTATACGCATGTTCATATAGCTTGATTAATCAACTAGCTTTATTTGATTGTGATTTGCATCATTTGTATCATTTGCATCACTTAGATCATTGCCTTGTGATAGGTTGAAGTCTCTTACAAAGTGAGTGAAGCTTTGTATTGAGCAAGAAGTCTTGGCTAGGAATGAGTTCTGTATAGCCAAGTGAATGTCTTAGTAAGGAGTTGTGTACTCCGGATAGTTGAGCTTGGGTAACTTGACTAGGATCCTAGTGATCTAGATTGCTACGCAAAGAAAGCTTCCTAGAGGTTTGAGAGCCTTGTATAGAAAGTTGCTCTCTAGAGGTGTTGGACACATCTTGGATAGAGAGTAGGCTTTGTGAATCACTAGCCCGAGGGTTGATTAGGATGTGATAGCTTGAAGTGGATATCATATTGTTTATAGCTTTGAGTGTGTAAGTCCTTTTCTTATAGTGGATTTGCTTTGCTAGTGGTTGTGGTATCAACCTGTGGATGTTTCCTCTTTGAGGTTTTACCACGTAAAAATATTGTGTCTCATTTTCACTTTAAGTTTTTGTTATTTTCCATATTTTACTCGTATTGATTCTCTTGTATATTGATGATTCACATGCATTGATTCTTTCTATACAATTGCTATATCATTTCAAGTATTCATTTCATTATTATATTCCGTAATTTTTAAGCATTGGATGAATTTGGAACTATACCTATTCACCCCCCCTCTAGGTATAAAAAACTATTGCTTTAAGGGAATTTTAGCCTTGGCTCATTTTTAGAGAGCAAAAATTACATCTTTTAAGAGCCATTGAGTATCTTCAAAGCAAAGGTATCAAGACTTGATTTTTATTACTCAAAACAAAAGCACCAATCATATTTTCATGTTTCATACATCATCTAGCATGTTCTAGTTTGATTTTTATAGGGTGTTCATCTTTTCTCATATGACTTGTAGTTAGAACATCATTAGCATCACTTCACATGTTCTTTCTCTACAAGATAGCTTTTTTATTACTTGACTAGTCTCAAGATTGCATATTTATGACTTGATTAGTTTCAAGATAGCATTTATTATGTTTTGTGAGTTGTTTGTGATAGCTATTGCCTATAGGGTTTAATTTGCACATATAGCTTGGTTGTATGAATGCCATGTAGCCATATGATATCTAGGAATGCCTCTAACATGTTCATCCATGCCTATATATGCTTAAATGTCTAACCTTGTATTTTAGCATCTTGAATATTAAATATATTCACCTTAGGTTGTGTTTATCTCTTCTTGTATTTTCCTTTTGGTAGTTTGCAAGCAAGGGACTGGATTCACTTTTGAATTCCTGCGGATAGTAGTGGTGGTAACCGTATAGGGTTTGACGTGGTCAACCTAGGTTGTAATCACCATTGCAATTAGTGGGTTAAGGTTCTTGTGTGGTGCACAAAATAGCCCGTGGTTTTTCCCTGTGTGGGTTTCCACGTAAAAACCAAGTGTCTTTTACTTTCCGCATTTTTACACTTGATTTTAGTTGTTGACTAGTTGGGGTTGGTTTTGTAATATTGACTAATCTCCAAAATTGGTAAAAAAGGATTAAAATCTATTCCCCCCCCCCCCCCCCCCCCCCCCCCCCTTTAGATTATATTAGGACTTGTTTATATTTATTTTCTTTTAAGTTTTAGCCTTGTGATTTTATTTGAACATATTTAGCTAAACTTGACTAATCTTGAAATTGATTCTAGAAATGATATATATGATGTGCCTCATGATATTTTCTAGGTTTAATTTCTTGATCTAAAAACAAAGAATTTTTGTGTGATATATTGAATATTCTTGACTTGTTCTTATTGATTCATATGCTTTGATTTCTAGGTGCATTTGTATTGTTTGTTGAAAGCATATCCTTGAATATCTCTAGGCATGTTCATAGAGCTTGATTGATCATCTTGCTTTATTTGATTGTGATTTGCATCATTTGCATCACTTAGATCATTGCCTTGTGGAAAGGTTGAAGTCTCTTGTTGAAGTGAGTGAAGCTTTAATTTGAGCAAGAAGACTTGGCTAGGAATGTGTTCTGGATAGCCAAACAAAAGTCTTAGCAAGAAGTTCGGTACTCCGGATAGTTGAACTAGGGAAGCTTGATTAGGATCTTTGTGATCTAGATTGCTAAGCAAGGAAATCTTCCTAGAGACTTGAGAGCCTTGGATAGGAAGTTGTTTCCTAGAAGTGTAGAACACACCTTGGATAGGGAGTAGGCTAAATGGTTCACTAGCCTGATGGTAGATTAGGATGTGATAGCTTAGGGTGGATATCATTGTGTTGATAGCCTTGAGTGTATAAGTTCTTTTCATATAATGGATTTGCTTTGCCAATGATTGAGGTATCTGTTAGGATTATGCTCAATAGCAAGAGTGTAATAATGTAATTAACAATCTTATTCATATTAATAAAGTGATTTCTGGTTTAAACAAATATTATAGCATTTATAGTTGAATATTATAATTGTTAAAGTAAATAATCATAAGGTCTAAAGACTATGAGAAAAGAAGAATTGTTCATACATCTGGATATGTATGTGGTAGACACAATTCTTTAGTTAGTCTTGAATATCGTTCACAACTTAAGTTAAAGGTTGGGCACCTTTATCTTGTTAAAGTTGTAGAATTCTTTTGCTAGCATTTGAGTGGGATCAAATGAGATATGATGAGTCTAAAATCATCGGAGTGTCTTCGAGCAAAAGGATCTAGTGCACTGGGTGCATTGAACTGGATCACAATGAAATACTTTATCTATAACCGTCAGTAGATAAAAGTAATTTCATTATCAGGACAATCGGAGAGTCTATCTTAATCCTGAGATAAATGATGGACTTATGGTTGCAAGTGATATCATTTGAGTTATCAATGAGTACGATTATATCGCATAGTCTATCCTCGATAATTTGGTGATATTCATTTGTTAATCGATAGAGGACTTCATTTATAGATATGGACATCGTGGCTCCATTTATCAAATGAGAGTATAATATCATCATATGGATGTTTTGAGGTAATTGGATATCAAATCTCAACGTTGAGTTTTCGATAGTGTCTATTGAAAACATGGCTTCTGGACAAGTCAAAATATCCAAGTTCAAAACGTGGTCATATGAGTAAATATGGTAACTTGGAGAGTTATAGGCGGTCTATGAACTCTTGGCGATTACTGATATTATTCACGAGGATACACTATCTCCAATATGATTGTCTAGGGTAAGAATGAGGAAGCATCTTCCTTTTCTGTCTTTATTTAAGAGTTCAATTTTAGCTCTTTAGTGGAATGAGCTAAAATTAATGGATCGGACCTAAGTGAATCATTTGTTGATTGTGATTAGGTTATGTCTATTTTAGCTTAAATTTAGATAGCCCGCCAAGATCCCCAATCCACACGGACTTGCATGGATCACTTGATATATTCTACCGGACCAATTTAGGGTCCATCTAGAATTGCAATTTAATATATTAAGAATATAATTTGCACATTATTTATGTAATGGGCTGCACAATTATATTTATATATTAATGGATGACATGTGGGCTTGTTTCTTTTAGTAAGATTGGGTCTAGTTCACATGTGGGCTTTTTATTTAAAGTCCTATGGATTAAATGAAATAGGAAAAGTAATATTTGGCCCAATACACATATGGGGCGGCAAGGTTATATATTAACCTAAAATATTATTTTGTTTTCATTATTTAATTAAATAAGAATTAATTAATTCATTAATTAATTATTTAATTAAGATACAAATCTTTTCTCATTAGGAAATATGTTTCCTAAAGGTATACTATTGGTAGTAGTATAATTAAATAGAAAGACTTGTTTGACAAGGAAATAAATAATTATTTTTATTTATTCAAACAGAAAGTCTTTTTATTTTAGTCAAATATGAGAATAAAAAGATTTATGAGTTTGATTAGGTTTTGGAAATCTTTTCTAAATAGGAATTAGGGTGCAATTCAAACTAATTAATTTTGTTTGGAAATTGCGGCAACCCTAATTAATTTAGGAAGAGAATTCGGCCAACCCTAAAAAAGGAAGAAGAAAAATTTCGGCCACCTATATATGTATACATATAATTTTCGGCCAGCCCTAGTGCTAATGTGCATAATTTTTTCTTCTTCTTCTTCTTAACTCATAGATAGAGATTTTATTCAACTAAGACAAAAGAAAAAGGAACATAGATTATTCTTTGATGGTGTACTATTTGCTTAATCATTGATAAGCTTGTGTATACAACATCGATCAAGGTTCACGCGAGTTTCGATCATTAGATTGAGAACTCAAAAGTGACCGGAATAATCTTAGGTTTCTTTTGATTGTTTTTGTGACTAACGAACAAGAGAGAAAAGTTTGTTTAATCCAATCACAGGTTTGCAATTCAAAGAGAAGGGAGACCACGCTCCTAGGTGATCCACGTTCGTGCTAGGATTGAAGATCTTGCGGATTACCATCGACGCAAGTCAATCGGATCACGCGACAAGAGGTATTAAACTTTTATTACTTCTTTATATATGTTTGATTAATCAAAAGGGTTTAAGGTTCATAAAATTGGAAAAATTTTAAAAGCTACTCAAACTAAAAACTATTTTTAGTCTCGCTTCCGCTGCGGGTACGTTATTTTTCCCTACAGTATCAACCCATGGATGTTTCCTCTTTGAGGTTTTACTACTAAAAACTAATGTGTCAAGTTTCGCTTTACTTTTCATTATCTTCCATTTCATATATTGATTGTATCTTTTGTATATTGATTTTCACATGTATTGATTCATACCATACAATTGTTAAATCATATCAAGTGTACATTTCATACTTGTTATCCGCATTTTTTGAATATTGGAAAATTTTGGGCCTATACCTATTCAACCCACCCCCCCCCCCCCCCCCCCCCCTTCCCTTTCTAGGTATATTGTACACTATTGCTTAAGGGAATTTCAAGGGGATTTAAAGAGATTCGTAGGTTTTCATGCAATGAGGGAGAACTATGAATGGAAGGTGAAAATGTCTAACAAGTCGGTAATACATTTGGTGTGTAAGATTGACAACTGTATGTTGAAATTAAGAGCGGTAAGGAGAAATGAAGGGACATACTTTCAAGTCAGTAGTTTTGTAAATGAATAATTGTATATTATATCATAATCATTCATATTTTATATTTTCAAGAAAATATTACTTGGTGGATGCCGGATACCCGCAAATGAAAGGTTTTTTAGGACCTTATAAAGGTGAAAGGTATCACCTTCCATATTTTCGTAGGGGTGAAGAACCAACGGTCACAAAGAAATATTTAATCTTGCACATTCTTTATTTAGGAGCATCATTGAGCGCACTTTTGGGGTATGGAAAAAAAAATGGAGTATTCTACGTGATATGCCAAGTTATTCTTATGAAAAACAAGTGAAAATTGTTTTTGCTACAATGGCTCTTCATAACTACATTAGAAGATATGCACAACGAGATAGAGATTTTGATGAAAATGAAAATTATTATAATGAAGAGATTAATAAAGAAATGGAGGTCAATGCACATGAAGAAGATGGTTCGGGAAGACAAGGAATGGAGAACTTAAGAAATTTAAATGCGCAAAGTTTAATGAGTGCCGCACTTAGCACTTATTTTCAAATTACTCTTAACTTCGTACCATATTTTGCTATTTGGGGTCTTTTGTTGTCTATTTCAATTGTGTAATCTCATAACTCCTTGAAACATATTTTGCTATTTAGAAAAAATATGTAAGAAATCAAAAGAGTTTTCTTAATATATTCACAATATATGTGGCAATAGAAAAAAAAAAAGTAATAATGTGATATGGTCACAAAAAAATAAAACAATTAATTTTTTTTATTTTATAACATGTTTATGGTCACACAAAAATAAAACAAATTATCTATTTTATATCATGTTTATGGCCACACAAAAATAAAACAAATAATTTATTTTCAAAACATCTTCAATAGTCATTTGTGTCATTTCTAGTAATTTTGCACCCCCACAACACTTTTTACTTACAGTTTACCAAACACATTTAAATTGCTTTTGGTTCTCATAGCACTTTTAAAAATCAGTTTACCAAACACTTAACTGATTCTCCCCACAGCAGAATCAAAAGCAATTCTCCCCACAGTAGTATCAGAAGCAATTCTCTCAATAGCACAACAATGCCAAACCGGGCCTAAGTAGATTTCTTTTGGATCTACTGGAATCTAAAGCAACATATATGCTTATTTTTTTTACCATTTGTTAATATAATTGGGGCTCTTCCAGTGCCTTCTTTTAGGTCTGTAGGACCAGATATAGTGTTTACCTTGGCTTAGATCAATGTTAAATTCAAGAAGTATTTTCTATCTTGAAAAATAGTATGTGTTGTTCCACTATTGACCTAACATATATCCCCAATTTCCCTTTTGAACCCAGATTGTTCATCCATATTCCCGAAAATAGAAATCTAATTTAGAACTTCAAGTTCTAAATAATTTCAAGGGTTTAGAACTTCAGGTTCTAAATAATTTTCAAGATTTAGAACTTTAGGTTCTAAATAATGTTTAGAATTTAGAACTTCAGGTTCAAGATTTAATCAAGAACTTCCGGTGCTTAATATATATATTTTTTTAATCAAGAACTTCAGGTTCTGATTTTTTTTTTCGAATCAAGAACTTATGGTTCTGATTTTCCTAATCAAGAACTTCTAGTTTTTTTTTTTTCCGATTCAAGAACTTCTTGTTCTTTTTTTTTTTTTTTTGAATCAAGAACTTCTGGTTCTAATTTTCGAATGCAATCTTCTTGTTGTAAACCTTTATTATTAATAATAATAAAGGAAGAAGAAGAGATCAAATAATAAAAGAAAAGCACTCGTGCTGATAACGTATTATGAAATAAAGCCTAAAAGCTCTTAAAATATAATAATACTAACCAGGAGAGAAGAACGAGAGGAAATCGGTTCTATTAGTTTATTTCTTTGTATATTGAATGCTTATACAATGAGCCTATATATAAGCATAGGGAGAATTATCTCTACAATTAAAAGAGAAGATAATAACATAAAGAGATAATAGCTTACAGTTATCTAGGTGGTGATAAGTCTATTTTATCACAACAAAAACAATTTTTTTTTAAAAAAAATGGGGCTTTATTAGGTCATAGAGGGGTGCCAATAGCACCACTCTTAAATTAAGGGTATACAGGATTATTTTTGCTAGTCAAACATAGTCATGTTAAAATTTACAGAATTTTATTATTATAGTTCAATTTCAACAGAACTAAAATCACTTTCTGTGACAAGTTTTACAACATAATCAAAGAATTCCTGCAAAATAATTAATAATTAAAGTCAGTCTAATAATATATCTGTCAATGCAAGATCACAAACTTAAAATTTGTGTGTCAATCTCTTGTATTCTTCTCATTACTTGGCTCATTTTAGGCCTCTTCTCTGGAGCAATATCTGTACACTCTAAGGCCAACTCTGTTAGCTTTAACATCTCATTGTGTCCTTCTCTTGTTCCCATTATCTCTACATCCAATATATCTGTTGACCAATCATTGTTAACTACCATTCTCACCCAATCCGACAGATCATCATGATCACTCTTCGTTTCTTCTTCGTTCCCCGGAGAAATTTCACCTGGGATTCTGCCTGTTATGATCTCTAGTAATATGATACCAAAGCAATAAACATCAGTTTTGTGTGTAAGCTTCTTCCCTTTTGAGAATTCTGGTGACCTGCCAATGGCTAGCCTTTCGCAGACTTTTCGAGAGGGCATCAATGGTAAGAAACCAAAATCCGAGAGCTTTGAATTATAGTTTTGGTTATTGCGATGGACTAGAACGTTGGAAGACTTGAGATTTCCATGAGGTACCTTGTGATTAGGCAAGAACTGATGAAGAAATGCCAAACATTTTGCTATGTCTTTGATGATACACATTCTTGTAGTCCAATTCAATGGTATTCTTCCAACTCCTCTATTCTCTGCCATCCAACAAATTTTTTGATTACAAGTTATCAATCAAGTCATTTTAAAAGAAGGAAATATAAAAAATTTAAACAAAAAATGAGGACTAAAAGGAAATTTTCCAAGAGACTGGAGCCCTTCGTAGCTTTGCCCTTGTAACTAGTCAATGAAGATTCATTGCATTAAAATGAAGAAAACAAAAGTTTAAAACTGACCATGTAAAAGATCAAATAGGCTTCCATTAGGCACGAACTCATAAATGACGAGCTTCTCTTCTCCGGAATAGTAAAAGGAGACAATCTGTACAAGGTTTTCATGCTTGATGTTTCCCAACAATTGCATTTGTTGGATGAATTCCTTTTTGGTCAGACCATTCATGTTTTTGACTCTTTTCACAGCAACAACACTTCCTGATTCCAGTGTTGCTTTATATGTTGTGCCTAATTTCCCCTTGCCCAACACCTCTGCTGATGCTCTTAGTAAATCATCCAAGTCGAAAACTGGTATGTTCTTGTCAAAAAATTGTAATTCTACTACTCTTTCAGGATCATCCGAGCTTTGCGAATTAGGCATCTTCTTATTCTCTGACAACTCTGGAGATCCATCCCCTATTTGATAAAAGAAAAAAGAAAATAAAAATTAGAAAACTTAGAATGCAAGAAACTATATGTTTATTGATGATGTCAATTAAAATACAGCAACCTGTACGATGCTCCTTTTTTGCTTTTGCTTTTCCATGCATTTTTTTATAATAACAAAAGGAAACAAGAATGACCAAGAAAGGAACCAAGGCTGCAGAGGCTCCAATCAAAATCACACTCCATGTTTCAAGCCATTTCTTATTCTTTTCTTTGGCTTGATGCGGAGGCGAAGGCGGTGGCGGTGGCGGTGGCAGAACAATGACTGGTGGAGGAGGCTCTGAACATGTTTTCTCCAAAGGATTGCCACAAAGACCTGAATTGTGTTCATATGAGCTACTTGGAAACCTTTGAAAAACTTGAGTTTGAGGAATTGGACCGTCAAGACTGTTATAAGAGACATTGAAATCTGTCAAAGTTGATTGATTGAGAGGTGGGATCTGACCATTCAAGTAATTATGTTGCATCTCTAATGTTTTCAATCTTGGCAAGTCAATGTAGTCGAAAGGAATTGAACCCGTGAAGCGATTGTTAAGAAGAAACACATATTCCAAGCTGAGAAGATTGGTTAGAGTTGGAAGAGAACCAAAGATTGAATTGTTGCTGAGGTTGAGTGTATTCAAGAATGTGATGTTGTTCAAGAAATCTGGTGGGAGGACACCATAGAGTTGAATTTGTTGAAGAACAAGACCAACCACATGCCCATTTGAACATGTAACACCAAACCATCTACTTTGATTCCTGTTACATGGAGGGCCTGTCCAAATTCTATGCAAATTCATATCAGAAGTCATGGATTCTCTGAATTGCACCAGAGCATCTCGTTCAGCTGGGTAGAATTGAGCCAAAACGAACCCGAAATCATGTGTGAATGGATTAATAATAATTGTCAACAATAAAGGAAATAATATGTTTGGTGTCAAATTCATCATGATGAATAATATGGTAGATTAAGACTTAGAAAAAGGAATTTAATTGGAGAGATTGAAGGGAACATAAGCGGAGACATCTATGAGAATTATAAAAACAAAGTTTGACAGCTGAGCTTCTCTTGTGCTTCACTAATCACTATTGTTGTTGTTGTTTTGACTGCTGGGCTGTTTCATATTCATGCCTCAACGTGACCCTCTTTAAATACTATTTAATTCTTGTACATATTAAACAATAACAAAATGTTTAATATCGTGGAAGGTTCAAGTGAAAGGTTCGAGTTTCATCATACGTATTTACTTCCCCATTATGGCCAAAAATAATATTCTTGAATTAAGAAAGTGGATGTCGATTGGTTACAGTGAGAAAGCAAAGAATATTGTGAAGAATGTCAAAGGGATTAAGATGCGATGGGTGGCAGTTACACCAACCGTTCTGTTCACAAATTAAAACATAAATTATCACGTAATGCAACCCCACTCTTGTTGATTTAACCTTTATTAAATATAATATAATCACAAAGAGATTTTCTTTCTTTTTTCAAATATATATACAGTATATGGTTTGCTCACATTTGCTTATAATATCCGACAATTAAATTAAACACATAATTTCTATTTGTTTTTCAAATTAATATAATTAAATTTCAATTTCACTAATGGTGCGCTTATTAATTAGGAATTCTACTAATGAGGGAAAAAGAACTTAATTCCGATTTTGTGATTATACTGTTTATTAAAATTTGTTGGGAAAATTATGTGGGTCCCACACACAAATCAGTCGGAAAGGCTAGATATGCAATCACCCCAATTTTAATTTCTTTCTAGGGTGTGTTTACTAATCTTGATGAAATGAAAGTGACTCAAGTTCTATGGGAAAGAGAATTAGAAAAGAGATCTTGATTCCTTAGATGAAAAAAAGGAATTAAGTTCCTTTTCTGACATAAACTTAATTCCGGCTAATTTGTGTGTGGGACCCACATAATCATTGGAGGTGATAGTATATCTAGCCTTTTCCAATGTTTACTTTCTAGCAAATAGCCCATTGGTGAAAAAGTTGCAAATATAGCCTTTCCTAATGTTTAGTTTCTAGGAAATATCCTTTGTAATACAAAAATAGCCCATTCGTGAAAAAATTGCAAATATAGCCTTTCCTAAGTTAGCACAAGCCGAAGCATGCTAGTTCTTCCGCATTTTTTTTTGGGATGTTGTGATATGAAAACAATACTACAAAAAACGCAAAAGAAATCGGTTATTTTACATGGAAGAAATCGGTTTTTAAAATTTTTAAAAATGATGTCTATTTGAGTGATTTATAAAAAAGCGAGCTAAAGACATCGGTTTTTAACCGATGTAAAAGCATGACAAAACACATCGGTTATATATAAAACAGATTTAAAAACCGTGACGTAAAATTGATGATTTATAAAAATTAATCTTGCCGTCCGACCGCCGCTGTCAGCCAGCCCCACCTCTAATAATAACTATAATTAATCGTCAATATGAGGAATCAAACTTGCAACCTCAAAGTCGAAGTGGTAAGCTTTTACCGCCTGACTACAAGATTGAATGTGTTAACAATTGCACAATATTTATATATAACCTATATGTAGAGGTGGCACCAGTTCGGTTTGGTTCCGGTTTCAGTTTTTTGGCCACCCAAAACCGAAACCAAAACCAAAACAAAAACCGAAACAGAAACCGGAAAAACCGGTTTGTTAACCGACGGTTTCGGTTTTGGTTTCGATTTCAAAACCGGCGGTTTGGGTACGGTTTCGGTTTTGGTTTCAGTTTTGGGCGGTTTTTCAAAAAAAAAAAATCAAAAAAGTGCCACGTGGCAACTTCTGATTGGTTGATTTTTTTATTTAATTTTTTTTTAATAAACCGTCGGTTTTGTGCAGTTAAACCGTCGGTTTCGGCCAGTTTGGTGGAATCCCAAACCGAAACTGGAACCGAAACCACCGGTTTCCAACCGGTTTCCAAATCGACAGTTTTGGTTCCGGTTTGGCCAATCCGGTTCCAGTTAAACCGCGGACAAAACTGACGGTTTAACCGAACCGTGGTCAGCTCTACCTATATGAGTTGTTAGAAATAAAAAAAATAAAAAAAAAAACTTGTTTGATAAATTTAAATTTACTCAACTAATCAAAATTCTAATTTCTATTGCAAACATCTATTAAAAAAATTTATTGGTGGGTTTATTTGTCATTTCATTTTTTGTGTGGTTTTGCATGTGTTTTACTGGAGATATTTTTGTACAAACCTTTTTTCTTAAAACTGTATCTTTTGGTAATGAAATAAATTTTTTTGTCCTTGCTGGGTTCTTCAATTTTTCGATACGAATCCAACAGTATAAAGAACAAAAAAGTTTGGGCGGTATTTTGAAAGTTATGAATAATTATTTAGTCAAAGGTCAGAAGTGATTGGAGATATTTTTGTGCAAAATATTTCCTTAAAACTGTATCTTTTGGCAAAGAAATAAATTTTTTTGTCTGCGTTAGGTTCTTCAATTTTTTGATATGAATCCAACGGTATAAAGAACGTAAAATTTTGGCTAGTATTTTGAAAGTTATGATCGATTATTCAGTCAAAGGTCAGAAGTGATTGGAGATGATCAATTTTTGTGCAAACTTTTACCTTCAAAATGTATCTTTTGGTAAATAGATAAATTTTTTCGTCCATGTCATGTTCTTCAATATTTCGATACAAATCCAATGGTATAAAGAACGTAAAATTTTGGCCAATATTTTGAAAGTTATGATTGATTATTCAGTCAAAGGTCAGAAGCGATTGGAGATGATCAATTTTTGTGTAAACTTTTACCTTAAAACTGTATCTTTTGGTAAATAAATAAATTTTTTCGTCCACTTTATGTTATTCAATTTTTCAATACGAATCCAATGGTATAAAGAACGTAAAATTCTGGGTGGTATTTTGAAAGTTATGATCAATTATTCAGTCAAAGGTCAGAAGCGACGCGAATCCGCGAGTGAGATGTTTTCATCACTCATTTTCACACTTTTCAAATCGATTTTTGGAATATTTTCTGAACAAAAAGTTTTTGTTTGCATGTCTACTTTCTTTTATCAAAATTTGAGAAAATAATGTTCAATATTTTTAGAGATGCGCACTTGAATGTGGACATAGGTCAGATTTGAATTTTAGCAGAATTTTTCTTTTGAATCCATATCAGTTTTCCCAAAAACCGTTGCTTTTTCAAACTATAATATTTAAGACATCAGTTTTAATGGAAACCAATTTCTTATTGGAAAAAAAAAAAACATATCGGTTTTTCCAAAAACCGTTGTCTTTTCAAATGGTAATATTTAAGACATCGGTTTTAAGGAAAACCGATTTCTTATTGGAAAATAAATCCATATCTGTTTTCCCAAAAACCGTTGTCTTTTTAAACCACAATATTTAAGAAATCGGTTTTTATAAAAACTGATTTCTAAAAGTTTTTTTAAATCGATTATCAAAAACCCGATGTAAACAACCGATGTCTTTTTACATTTTTGTAGTAGTGAAAATAATGAATAATCTCCATCAATGGCCAAATGAGAAAGTAAAGACAATGTTGCGCTCCCCCAAGAGGTTAAAACCCAAATCTTGACCCCACCGCAATATCCTCATTTATCACACTCCCACAGCCGAAGCCATGCTCACATTTCCTGCGAATAAATTAGAAAGATCAAAATCCGAGATGAACCGTCCCTCTCCCCTCGAAACAGATCAACACAGCACTATGAGTCCACCAGGCGAAATGTTGAAACTACCCTCTGAAAATGTGTAAAGACGAAACTACCCTTCTCTTCTTCTTCTTCTTCGATTGACTGAACCAAAATCCCTAAATATGTTGGAATTGATTGAGATAGATTTTTGTTCTCCCTATCATTCTCATAATGACCCACAAATTGCTCAACCTAAGTTTTGTAAATAGAATACTGAGAATTGCTCAACGTAATAGAAGACTGAAAGTGAAAGCGAGAAAGAGAGAGAGAGAGAGAGAGAGAGAGAGAGAGCTGACTCGGTTTACTTTGTGAGTTAGAGATGGAGAGCGAGCTGACTCGAGTTTTGTTGGCGGTGAGCGATTTGACGATCAGAGGGTACCCGCACGCATCGATAAGCAGTAGAGGAGCTTTCAAGTGGACTATACAGAAGATCTTTCGCTCTAACATTTCTTGTTTCAGACTTCACTTTCCCCGATGAAGACAGTTCTCTCTCTCTCTCTCTCTCTCTCTCTCTTCCTCTTATACATCTTGTAGTGGTTAGGGTTTGTTTGTGCTTTGTTCTTTAATTGTTGTTTTGTGAAAATGAGTTGATTGTGTGAAAATGAACTTATAAAGACTGAAATGGAACTAATCATTGAACTAGCGTGACAATCTTGGACTGCTAATTTGATGGACCACCGATTTTTCGGTGCTTGATTTGATTGAGAACTTATACAAACTCTATGAGCTCTATTTGTGGTGTTGTTTGCACTGTTATTGTGTTTATAGTCTGTTTGGTTGCTCACTTACTCAAGAAAAGTAGAAGGGAGGAATAATTAAAATTGAACACCGCTGATTACATTTTGTATGGCCTGTTCATGAGATTTAGTAGTTGCCGTCAAATGAATGTTCAATTCAATTTCTTTGGTGTTAATTACAAATAATTATCTCTTGGTTGAGGCAGATTTAGAAGCTACCTTGTGCTTTCAATAATTGAATCTAAGTTACCTTTAATTGTTAGGATCTTGGTATATGGTGTTGAATTTTTACAAGTAAAATCTGTAATGTTGTCATTTTTTTCATGCAAATAAAAGGTATAAAAAAATGCTATTTTTTTTCCTTTATGATTCGTAAATAAAATATTGTTTTAGACTATTTTGGGATTGAATTCCTGAAAGAAGACTATCTAAGACAAAATTATAGTATAATATAATACTTGAAAATTTGAAATCAAGAAATACATGATTTCTTTGATTTTTTTTTTTTAAGGAAGATGGTAGCCTAGACTTGTAAGAATGTGTTTGATTGAGTAATGGTGGGTTCACTCTTATACATAATGTTTTCTTTGTATAATTTCCTAAGTGCATGCACAGAAATTTCTCATATGAATTTAATCAACTAAAGAAAGGTTTGGTTGGATAGCCATCAACAGTATGCATGGTTCTTTCTCTGTGCATGTTTATCTAGTTCTACTAAGGGATTTTGTGATGGGAAGACTGCTTACTATGTCTACGTGTTAGGTGTTCTCATACTCATGGTGCTTTTTTTTTTTTCTTTCTATGATTCTGTCTACCATTTCATGTATTATTATTATTTTTTGTAATGTTGGAAAAACCATTCAACTGATTTTTTTACCTTTTTATTTTGTTTGACTGATACATTACCCCTCAGCAGAAGTTTTTTTTTTTTTTTCTAGCACTAGAGTTGGTGGGATGTTGCAAATTACTGCTTTTAGTTTTCATGAAATGGTTCAAGAGTATTATTATAGAGCTTTACAGAAGATATGTGAAGTCAAGATATCCAATTTTGCAATTAGAGTGTTTGGGTAGTAAAACAGTTTTCATGTGGTTGCTTGTGTGTTGTAGTTTGAACATCCTTATTTGCCTTTAGGTCTAGTTATTGACCTCCCTCTGAAGTAATACAAATTATTTTCTTTTCTTACACAAAACTAAAGGATGCTTTTATTTTACCACACTTTCATCGATCTGTATTAAATGTCAAAGCTGTTAAAGTCTTGTTGAGTTAATGCCTGAACAACTTCTTTGTGACTTTTTACTTCTGCTGCATGTCATTTAGCTGCTATCTTTCTTTTCTACTTTTGTGTGCTGCTAATGTGCATCAAGTATGAAGAATACTATATGACAATGGTTTATTGTAAAATTTGGCTAGGTTTTGATGACATGGATAGTATATATGCATCACCTGAAGATTTCAAAAGTGTAAAGCAGCAGGACAGAATAAGATGGCTTCATCTGCTCGAGTATTTTGTCAACAGATGTCATGAGATTGGGGTAATGTGTTATTTTATCTTCTTATTGTTCTCACTGAACACCTGTGTCTGGCTGAAATAGAATGAAGATTCTTAGGAGTTAGGACAACTTAAAGTTGATATATTTATTATAATTTTTGTGCTCATATTGCATATGCTTGTAGGTTGCTTGCAAAACATGGATCAAGAAAGGAGATCCCAAAGAGGTCATTTGCCGTGAAGTGCAACGAGTCCAACCAGATCTCCTTGTTGTGGGAAGCAGGGGGGCTTGGCCCTCTTCAGAGGTATGCTAATTCTATTTGTTCATGAAAAATGATAAGTAGACTCCATTGTTCTCTCATTTTATCAACAATTTGAAATGCAAATTATGCTTTTATTAGTTTATGATATGTTTGAGGTTTTTGAAAAAAACAATTAGGGCTACACAATGATAATACCTAAACAATGATTAATGTTAGTCTTTCTTTGCAGGGTTTTTGTGGGTACTGTGAGTGAATTCTGCGTGAAGCATGCTGAGTGCCCTATGATCATAATTAAACATAGAGTAGATGAACTCCCCAGGATCCTGTTGATGATTGAATTTGTCTGCTGCAATGATTCTTTTGACTTTGAACAACAGCTGAACATCAGATAGTAGAAATTCATATGGATTGTTGTTAATTGGGGGGAATTCTTCTTCCAACACTATTAGGAGAAATGACGGTGTATTTGTTGAGTGTTTATTGTGTGGAAGAATACGATTTCGTATATTTTGTGAAAAAAAAAAAAGTTTTGTAAATAAAATTAGGGTGAATTGGAAACTAGCCAAAAATTAAGGAGGTTTATTGTTTTTAGCCAGAATTAGTATTTTGATTGTTTTTGTCAAACAATCCACTTTTGGGATGAAAGTGCCCTCATTCAGAAATTTTGCCTTGTGTGTTTAATTCATTTGGCTTGGTGTGTTTAATTCGTTTGCCTGGTGTGTTTAATACTTTTTGCCTAGTGTGTTTAATTCTTTTTTGTCTTGTGTGTTTAATTCATTTAGCAACATTGGTGTGTTTAATTCGTTTTGTCTGGTGTGTTTAACACTTTTTGCTTGGTGTGTTTAAATCGTTTTTGTCTGGTGTGTTTAATTCATTTTGACTGGTGTGTTTAATTCATTTTGCCTGGTGTGTATAATTCGTTTTTCCCAAAAAAAAAAAAACAAGTTTTGTTCTATATATTTTTTTCTTTTTCTTCTTCTTCCTAGACCTCCATCTTTTTCTTCTTCTCGGATGTGTTCAATTGTGTTTCTTGGTGTGTTTAATTCGGTTGTTGTGGTGTGTTTAATTGATTTACAACTGGTGTGTTTAATTGGTTTATACATGGTGTGTTTAATTGGTGTGTTCTTGTGTGTTTAATTGATTTACACATGGTGTGTTTAATGGAGTTGTCCTGGTGTGTTTAATTAGTTTGGTGTCCTTAATTGATTATAACTTGTGTGTTTAATTGGTCAGCCATAGTGTGTTTAATCAATGGCCTGATGTGTTTAATTGAAAAAAAACGAAATCTAGAAAAATGCCTCTGAATTTTTAAACAAAACAAGATCTGGAAAAAATTTAAAAAATCTAGAAAAATTTTTAAACATTCAAATCCAACTAACACTCAAATCCAAACATTCACAACCACAACCACCCTTAAAATCAACAACTAACACTCAAAAACTTGAAATTTTTCAAAAAAAATATAGAAATAATTTTAAACAAAAACAATATCTTAAAAAAAATTCAAAATTAAAAAAAATGAAATTAAAAAAAAAAAAATCTGGAAACCGAACCACCCTTAAACCCAGATCAGACGATCGATGATTGAAAAACCCATCGGCAAGCCCAAACTTAAACACAAACGAAATCTGAAATTTTTTGTTAAAAACAATTCTGAATTTTTTTAAAAAACCTGGAAAAAACGTGAAAGAGAAAGAGAAGATAGGAGAGAAAGAGAAGAAGAAGGAGGAGAAAAAATCGAATGACCGATGATTGGAAAACCACCAAACTTGAAATTTTTTGTTTTAAAAAAATCTGAATTTTTTTTAAAATCTGGAAAAAAAAAAGAGAAAGAGAAAGAGAAGAAGAAGAAGAAGAAGAAGAAGGAGAGAAAGTGAGAAGACGGAGGAGAGAGGAGGAGAGAAAGAGAGAAGGAGAGAAAGAAGAAGAAGAAGGCGTGAGAACAAAGAAAAAAAAAAGAGAGAGAAAGAGGAAAAAAAATCTGGTGAAAATGAGTAAGAAAAGGAGAGAGAAGAGGTTTTGAAAAAAAAAAAAAGGGCAATTATTTCTCTACAGTGGATTGTTTGACAAAAACAATCAATTTACTAATTGTGGCTAAAAACAATAATGTTCTTAATTTTTTGGTTAAAAGGGGTATTTCCTCATAAAATTATGTTCAAACTCTAAATGGGTTTTCATTCTATTATAAGACAAGTTTCGGAAACAGACTTGAAATTTTCATTCTTTGTTGTTTTGCTTACTGATAGTTTCTAGTCATTTTTTGTTGTTGTTCTTCTTCAATGTGTCAATCTGCAATTTTAGTTCATAATTACTAGAATGCAATACATCAATTTTAGATACTCAACTCTGAATGTGTTTGATGCAAGAAGCTAAATAAATGGAGGCCTAGTATAAGACCAGTTTTGTGGCCCACTTTTTGGACATAAATGAAGTGAAAAGTAAAGAGTAAAACCCAAATATTTAACATTATCCTTTACAGTTTCCAACTTGAGTGCTGTCGTCCACCAACATAATTGTTAATTCTGCTTATAAATAGCCTTAATAGGTTTACGTATATTGATTTTGAAAACAGATGTTTATTTGTTGTTTTACTGTCTTATATTTGTATGTACTGTTAATAGTTTGTGTTATTGATTTTGATCCTAGGAATATTTCTCTTAGGTCTAGGAACCATAACTAGGTCTTAAAGAATTGTACCTAAGCCTATAAAATATTTCCTAGGCTCAGGTGTTTTTGCTCGCCATGTCATCAGTTTTGACACCTGTTAAGAAGGAATTAAGCCCGGGATGTTGTAGGCCTGGGCATTGGGAAATTAAGCCTAGGAATAACGTCTAGGCCCATGGTGGATTTAATTTCGAATTAAATTTAAAAATTTCCGATTGTACGGGATGTTTTAAAAAGCGGTGTACACCCATCGGACTCGATTTCGGAACTGTAAAGCTAATACGGGAGATCGAGTCAAGCAACGACAACAACTTACAAGTTTGTGAAAGAACTCTTAGTCATTTAAGGGTTCATAATTTAAAGAGTTGTTTGCTATCTCTAGTGTAATGGGTAGTGACGTACTTGTTCAACCGTTCGATGATCTCAAACTTAACGTATAGATTTCCATTGATACTCCATCGTAGGACGGTGTCGATCTTTAAGATTATTGCTGGGCCTACATAATTTCATGTAAGGAAGGAAAACTCTTAGGCCTGGAAACCATACCTAGGCTTGTAAAATATTTGCTAGGCTCAAGTGTTTTTTCTTGCCACATCATCAGTATTGACACGTGTTAAGAGAGAACTAAGCCCATGATGTTGTAGGCCTAGGAATTGGGAAATTAAGCCTAGGAATAATGCTTAGGCCCATGGTGGATTTAATTTCGAATTAAATGTATTTTTAAAATTTTGTTTTTTTCCGATTGCATGGGATGTGTTTAAAAAGAGGTGTGCACCATCAAACTTGATTTTGGAACTGTAAAACTAATATGGGAGATCAAGTCAAGCAACGACAACAACTTACAAGTTTGTGAAAGGACTTGTTAACCGCCAAAAGTGGCAGGAGTTCATAGAAGAATTTTCCATCCACACCAGATAATATTTGAGGATAGAAAGGCATCATAGAAGAGCTTTCCAGTACCCTGCCTTCTACCAATCCGAACCAAAGATCAAGGTCTCCTAGACTCCAAGGTACTAAGAAACACTGAAACCAAGTTCTTAAGGACTCTACTTCTACAAAATCCTAGTACCCCGCTACCACGCCAACCCGATATCCCGATACCCCGATACATTGATACCATAATCCAGTAGGAAGTGGGATGCCTATGCACCCCAATCCCTCTTAGAATCAGCCAACCAAGTAGTAAGATTATCAGGTTAATAGGCTATCAAGGTAAAACTAGGTGAGCCGAGATAAAGCTATAAAGAAAGACAGTAAGACGTCGATGTTTAAATAAACAAAGAAATTGGCTCATTCCTGCCACCCAAGAGTTCTATTTGAGAGCTAAGTCAACTTTGTCAGATTCCACCAAAAAAGGAATCACTTGATTTCTTGAATCAATCCCACAATCTTCTCGCCTATAGCCACGGAACGTCCTGTAAATTGCTATACCTCTAGACCGAATTTAGGGGAGTGTAGAGTAAGAAATGGGATGTATATATAGAACATGACACTAGACAGAAAAGTGACAGCAACTTGAGTCCAAAACCCTACAGTTTATTTTCCACTTATCGACATGCACTAGATCTCCATCGCCATCGCCATCTATGTTTTAACCCTCCTACTATGACAACCTAAAATCTTCATTGTATTTTTATTATGTGTTTAAGGTTAATAAAATGAGTTATATACGATCTCTGCTGATATTATACTTTGATTCATTGCCGCTATAGTTATTTTGTTTTGTTGAGAACTCTTAGGTATCGAACTACGTGGTAGCCCTCCAACCGCGGTCTACCTCGATTGTGGTCATACAAGTTGTTAATTGGAAATTCATTCCAATGACAATTTTCCGTTAATAAAACTCTTAGGCATTTAAGGATTCATAATTTAAACGGTTGTTTCCTATCTCTAGTGTAATGGGTAGCGACGTACTTGTTCGACCATTCGATGATCTTGAAACCTAACGTACGGATTTCCATTGATACCCCTTCATTGCAGGACGGTGTCGATCTTGAGATTATTGCGGGGCCAGCATAATTTCATGTAAGGAAGGAAAACTCTTAGGTCTGGGAACCATACCTAGGTCTAAAAGAATTGTACCTAAGCCTGTAAAATATTTCCTAGGCTCAGGTGTTTTTGCTCACCACGTTATTAGTTTTGAAACTTGTTAAGAAGGAATTAAGCTTAGGATGTTGTAGGCTTTGGAATTGGGAAATTAAGCCTAGGAATAATGCCTAGGCCCATGGTGGATTTAATTTCGAATTAAATATATTTTTTAATTTTTTTTTTCCGATTGTACGGGATGGTTTTAAAAAGCGTTGTGCACCTATTGGACTCGATTTCGGAACTGTAAAGCTAATACGGGAGATCGAGTCAAGCAACGACAACAACTTACAAGTTTGTGAAAGAACTCTTAGGCATTTAGGGGTTCATAATTTAAAGGGTTGTTTGCTATCTCTAGTGTAATGGGTAGCGACGTACTTATTCGACCATTCAATGATCTCAAAACTTAACGTACAGATTTCCATTGATACCTCTTTATCGCAGGACGGTGCCGATAGTTGAGATTATTGTAGGGCCCGCATAATTTCATGTAAGGAAGGAAAATTCTTAAGCCTGGGAACCATACCTAGGCCTGTAAAATATTTCCTAGGCTCAAGGGTTTTTGTTCGCCACGTCATCAATATTGACACATGTTAAGAAAGAACTAAGCCAAGGATGTTGTAGGCCTAGGAATTGGGAAATTAAGCC
The DNA here is from genome assembly GCA_954870605.1 of Acer campestre. Classification (NCBI taxonomy): domain Eukaryota; kingdom Viridiplantae; phylum Streptophyta; class Magnoliopsida; order Sapindales; family Sapindaceae; genus Acer; species Acer campestre. The sequence continues at coordinate 1,514,936 of OX940807.1, forward strand.
TAGGAATAATGCCTAGGTCCATAGTGGATTTAATTTCGAATTAAATATATATATTTAAAATTTTCTTTTTATTTTCCGATTGCACAAGTTGTTTTTAAAAAGCGGTGCATATCCATCGGACTCGATTTCGGAACTGTAAAGCTAATACGGAAGATCAAGTCAAGCAATGACAAAAGCTTACAAGTTTGTGAAAGAACTCTTAGGCATTTAGGGGTTCATAATTTAAACGGTTGTTTGCTATCTCTAGTGTAATGGGTAGCGAATTACTTGTTTGACCATTCGATGATCTTGAAACTTAATGTATAGATTTCCATTGTAATGGGTATCTCGTATTAAATTTTATTTTTTTCGATTTACAGATATCTGTAAACTGTGTTGTATGAAATGGGGAAGAATTTTGTTTATGTTTTTTTCAAAAGAAGGAAACCAGTGTGTTTAATTCTTAGCCTGAATATCATGAAGAAGTAGATAGTTTTCCGTGCATTCAAGGCCCAACTGAGGATACATTCAAAAATGAACAAGTAGATGGTTTTCCTCAGCTTTTGCAATCTATTCATTGATGAGCGTCGTTTGTGTACTCAACAAAATGATATTTAGATGTGTTCGTTTAGAAAACCGATTTTTCACCACTTAGATAGAAAATTAGTAAAGTGGCAAGTGGGATTCGTTCCACAGGGAATTAAGGTGATTAGTTGAATAAATTAACTAATCTATATGCAATAAAATAAATCATAAAAATATGGATGAGTGAATGGGTTGTCAAGCCATCAAACATACATGAAAAATAAACCTAATAAACTAATAAAAGAGTACTTAACAAATCTAGATAAGATAATGGAATAAACAATTAAGAGAATAGCTAGGGAATTAATGGGATCACAAATGAATTACGGGAAATGCTTATCAAGCTACTTTAGTGAACAAATCTCACAAATGTTAACCAATTGATTTCTAAAATGTGTTTGGGCCATTATTATGAACCCTAAACAACTTCCCACCGCAATGCCTAACCGATTAAGGAAAGGGGGTCACGGCGGGATCGATTTGTTACAATTAACGGCTTAGATTATCGTGGTTGATATACCCTCCGACAATCTATCCTATTCACTAAGTTCTCAATCCATCAAGGTTGTCAATCCAATCAAGATTATATAACAAATTATCCTAAGCAAGATTATAATCAACTAGTGGGTATACATGTCAATTATATAATGCAAAGAATCTAATTATAAAATGAATAGAACACAAATAGAAATTAAAATATATTAAAGCTCAAGCAAATCCCAATCCAAATGTTCTCACATCAAAACCCTAGAAAGGGGATTTAATTACACATATTACAATCAAAGGGAAGGCAAGTAAAAGATTAGGAAATCACCCATCGGTCTCCTTTTGTAAGCTTGATCCTTTCCTTGCCTTTGATGCTCCTTGTGTAAAGAGTGGATGATGAGGATGTGTCTAGATGGGTGGAGTCAAATGGGAAGTGACTAAGGAGATTTGTGGAGAAGATGGGAAGAAAAGGAATGATTAGGGGAGGTAATCTAGATGTTAAGTTTAGGTAGGAGAGAAAATGGAGAGAAAAGGAATGGTGGAGAAAGGAGGTTTCTTGGTGGTCAAGAGTTGTCTAAAAGAGGAAAAATGTGATGAATTTATAGTATTTTCAAATTAGGTCTCGGGTGGAAAATTACCAAAACACCCCCTGACCATGGCAAATTACCATTTAGTCCAACAGAGGGGGTCATTGTGTAATTTGCCAGCCAAAATTGGCCAATCAGAGGAGAACAACGAGAAGCTCGCGGTTTGCATAAATGGCGACCTCTAGGGCGACCAAATGGCGACCTCATCAGGTGTGGGAATCAACTCCCTGTCGCCATGGCGACCTCGAATGACAAATGGCGACCTAGGGGCAAAATGGGGAATGAAGGGCGTGATTTGGTCGTGGAGAAAACCAGTCATTTGAGGGGCCAAAAAGTCAACGACCAGGTTGCCGTTGACCTGGCCGTTGCTTTGCATCGGAAACTGACCGACGGTAGGTCGGTTCTCATCGGAAACGTGGCCGATAAGAAAAGCTAGGGTTTGGGGCATTTCATGGCTGCTGCACGTTGGAAGGAGGAAGAAAGTGAATAGTAGTTGGGGTGCAATCAGCAGGTGAGTGGGGTGCAGTGGGCTGCTGCTCACTTGCTTAAAGGGGGGTGCAATTAGAGAGGAGTAAAGGTGTACACAGCAGAGTAGCAGCTTGGTCAATGTGGGTGCAGCTTGGAACAAATATGGGGTGCGTTTGGAGGCCCATGCCTACCTCTAAACGCACCGTTTCACTTGATTAAGGCGTGGGCTGCATTGCTTGGGCCACTTGGGCCTGATCTACCTATTAGTTCCAAACGCACCGTTTTAACATGCTGACGTGGCGCTGCATGGCTGCTTTGTGTGGCTAATTGCAGTTAGGCCCCTGAACTCCTCCAATATCACAATAACTTCAATTCTTCCTCCAATAATTACTCTTTTGCCCTTATTTCACCAAAATTACTCCAATGCCCCTGAACTCTATAAATTCCTGAAAACACTTAATTTACACCATTAAATCACGGGATAATGCCCAAGAATAAAAGCAAAAGGAGAAGGAAATGGGGACCAAAATCATACTAATTTTGGTTCGATCATTCATGCATACATTCAAAAATGGCATTTAACTTGTTACTACTCATACTGTTTCCTTCCATTTCCACTTGTACAAATGAAGTGAGGAAAATATGTAACAACTGAACATTCATTTTTATTGTAACCTAATAGAATTGTTTAGGCCTAAGAGAATTGTTCTACCCAGGCCTAAGAGAATTGTTCCAAGGCCCAAGAGAATTGTTCAATGGCCTAAGAGAATTGTTTCCAGGCCTAAGAGAAATGTACCTAGACCTTTACAATTTGTCACAGGTTTTTTTTATTTATTTTCACAGGGAATTTCATAACTTTAAGAATTTTAAGAATTTTATTTAACTAATTAATTTAATAGTTGGTACAGTTGAATCTGTCACAAAATATTCTAAGGCTGAACATTCCAAAGCTGAGGGTACAGAAGGTCATGCCCGGCAACATGTCAGAGGATCTCTGTACTTGGCTGGTAATTTAAAGGAATGAATTCTGGGTATCTTCTTTTTGAGGAGAAGGAAGAGAACCAGTTTCTTTCTGCTGACGTCTTTCCACCACATACTTCTCAATTCTTGCTATCTTCCTCATGGCATTTATTGAATCCATTTCAATTGCCCACTTAATGTTTAGGTCAGTCTGCATATACAACCATTAATCAATCAATCATAGGCTCATGACATCCATTCTCAGGCTTATATCAATCAATCATATGTTCAAAAGCATACATGCATTAATTCCCAGCAGATAATTCCTATACTCATGGCATCCATTCCCAGACTTATATCAATCAATCATCGGCTCAAAAGCATACATGCATTAATTCCCAACTGATAATTCCTAGGCTTATGACATCCATTCTTAGGCTTATATCAATCAATCATAGGCTCAAAAGCATACATGCATTAATTCCCAACTGATAATTCCAAGGCTCATGGCATCCATTCCTAGGTTTATATCAATCAATTAAAGACTCAAAAGCATACATGCATTAATTCCCAATTGATAATTCCTAGGCTTATAGCATCCATTCCCAGGCTTATATCAATCAATCATAGGCTCAAAAGCATACATGCAATAATTCCCAATAGATAATTCCTAGGCTCATGGCATTCATTCAATTCCTAGGCTTATATCAATCAATCATAGGCTCAAAAGCATACATGCATTAATTCCCGGCAGATAATTCCTAGGCTCATGGCATTCATTCAATTCCTAGGCTTATATCAATCAATCATAGGCTCAAAAGCATACATGCATTAATTCCCAGCTAATAATTCCAAGACTCATGGCATCCATTCCCAGGCTTATATCAATCAATCATAGGATCAAATACATACATGCATTAATTTCAAGCAGATAATTCCTAGGCTTATGACATCCATTCCCAGACTTATATCAATAAATCATATGCTCAAAAGCATACATTCATTAATTCCCAAATGAAAATTCTTAGGCTCATGGCATCCATTCCTAGGTTTATATCAACCAATCATAGGCTCAAAAGCATACATGCATTAATTCCCAACTGATAATTCCTAGGCTCATAGCATCCATTCCTATGCTTATATCAATCAATCATAGGCTCAAAAGCATACATGCATTAATTCCCAGCAGATAATTCCTAGACTCATGGCATTCATTCAATTCCTAGGCTTATATCAATCCATCATAGGCTCAAAAGCATACATGCATTAATTCCCAGCTGATAATTCCTAGACTCATGGCATCCATTCCCAGGCTTATATCAATGAATCATAGGCTCAAAAGCATACATGCATGTATTCCCAACAGATAATTCCTAGGCTCATGGCATCCATTCCTAGACTTATGTTAATCAATCATAGGCTCTAAAGCATACATGCATTAATTCCCGGCTGATAATTTTAATGTTCATGGCATCCATTCCTAGACTTATGTCAATCAATCATAGGCTTAAAAGCATACATGCATTAATTCCCTGTTGATAATTGTTAGGCTCATGGCATCCATTCCTAGGCTTATATCAATCAATCATAGGCTCAAAAGCATACATGCATTAATTCCCTGCTGATAATTGTTAGGCTCATGGCATCCATTCCTAGGCTTATATTAATCAATCATAGGCTCAAAAGCATACATGCATTAATTCCCAACTGATAATTCCAAGGCGCATAGCATCCATTCTCAGGCTTATATCAATCAATCGTAGGCTCAAAAGCATACATGCATTAATTCTCAGCAGATAATTCCTAGACTCATGGCATTCATTCAATTCCTAGGCTTATATCAATCAATCATAGGCTCAAAAGCATACATGCATTAATTCCTAGCTGATAATTCCTAGACTCATGGCATCCATTCCTAGGCTTATATCAATTATGAAATTTCCTTAAAGCAATAGTGTTTTATACCTAGAGGGGGGTGAATAGGTATAGTCCCAAATTCTTCCAATATTTAAAAATGCGGAATATAAGAATGAAATGAATACTTGAAATGATATAACAATTGTTTATTTTATTGTTTATAGATTAGCTAATTAAATCAACATATTTTTCTAATTCCCTGTGGAACGAATTCTAAGCTTACCACAATACTCATTTTCATAACTTAAAATATATTGCGTAAAGATTAATTTTATAAACATTCTTTTGGTAATTCGCAATTTGGTAACGACACAAAAAGCGAGTCATCAGCTGCAGGGTTCCAGCTTGATGGCGCTGAGGGAGTTGCTCAAAATCCTCCTGTCCATGAAGAACAGGTGGTGGACCCCATGTCTACCTTAGGAGTGGTCCTAGTGGAGGAGGGTGAGGAGCCAGTTGGATCCGAAGTTCCTATGGTAGGAGGGACTCAGATTGAATCTACTGTTCTGGAGGAGGGCACTACTGTTCAAGAGGGAGATCCCGCCATGCTTTAGGTTCCCGTGGTTGAGGGGGCCCAAACTGACGTTGAAGTTGATGGCTCAGGGGAAGAGGTAGCTGGTCAAAGAGTGCGTCTAGAAGAGGAGAAAGAAGGCTAATTTGGCTCTTGTTATTTCTTTTGTACATGCCTTTTTCTTTCTTTGTAGCCCGAAAGGGGATCTGGGTACCCCGCTTTATTAATACAACAACTTTAATTATTTGATTCATACTATGCCTTGTGCATATTTCTACTTAAAAACTTTCCAAAGCATGTGAACTTGTAAGTAATTGGACCCCGAATGAGTAATTGCGCCATAATAAAATTAACCATTGGATGCTTATATCTTGTAGTGGTAGGAACCAGCGAGATCTGACACTAGTCATATCCTTCCTTAATCGAACTCCCATGAACATGTAACAGTATGAAGTATTGAGCATCCTGTTGAGGTAGCCTGATACTTGTAACAATTTGACTTAGAGAACTTCTAAGTCACTCTGACTGTTGATCTTCTGTCGGGGTAACCTGGTACTTATGATAATCTGACTTGATGGATTCCTCAATCCTTCTTGACTATCGACCTTCTAGGAGACAAAATGGAGGAAGGAATCAGGTACCCCACTGAGGCATCCCGATCTTACTGTAAGTCTGTCCTGGTAGGCAACTAAAGCCACTTTAGCACCAGGCTTCTTGGAGGAGGGTATTCCCCGCCCAAGGCAGCAGGAGTGCCATAAGGCTATTTCTTGGTCTTGAAATGGCGAAGTAAGGAACCAGGTACCCCACTGAGGCATCCCGATCTTACTGTAAGTCTGTCCTAGTAGGCAACTAAGGCCACTTTAGCACCAGGCTTCTTAGAGGATGGTATTCCCCGACCAAGGCAGCAGGAGTGCAATAAGGCTATTTCCTGGTCTTGAAATGGCAAAGTAAGGAATCAGGTACCCCGCTGAGGCATCCCGATCTTACTGTAAGTCTGTCCTGGTAGGCAACTACGGCCACTTTAGCACTAGGCTTCTTGGAGGAGGGTATTCCCCGACTAAGGCAGCAGGAGTGCCATAAGGCTATTTCCTGGTCTTGAAATGGCGAAGTAAGGGATCAGGTATCTCACTGAGGCATCCCGATCTTACTGTAAGTCTGTCCTGGTAGGCAACTAAGGCCACTTTAGCACCAGGCTTCTTGGAGGAGGGTATTCCCCGACCAAGGCAGCAGGAGCGCCATAAGGCTATTTCCTGGTCTTGAAATGGCGAATCAGTGATGGCGAAGTACAACATTCAGTAGGAGATACTAGAGGATCTAGTAGGAGATATTGAACACTTGGACAAAGGAGAGTCATCTGAGAGAAGAAATTGCTTTTATTGAATTTTCCAATCAATACAATATGAAATCGGGGTGAAAATTCCCGCCGACATGAATTAAAATTCTAATGGTAGAATTTCCTGAGATGATCGGCAATGATCCATAGGGTAACCCTCCATGTCTTCCAGCTTATAAGCGCCACCTTGGAGTAATGCCTTAATCAAGTATGGACCCTCCCAGTTAGGGGTTAGCACCCCGTCAGACCTTCTTCCTATGTTATGGGTTACCTTCCTGAGAACCAAGTCTCCTTCTTTGAAATTTCGGATCCTCACCCTTTTGTTGAAGTGTCGGGCTATCTTGCTCTGATACACAGCCACCTTCTCAGTGACCCTGCTATGTCTTTCTTCAAGCAGGTCCAGGTTAGATCTTAGCTTTGCCTCATTGTCTTCTGGTTCATAATTTTGGACCCGGAAAGATATGAGTTTATGCTCAATGGGCAAGACTGCTTCTGTTCCAAATACTAGGGAATACGGGGTCTCTCTTGTTGCAGTCCGCCTGGTTGTTCTATAAGCCCACAGTACATTGGGTAACTCTGCAACCCATAACCCTTTCTTTTGTTGGAGTTTTTTCTTCAGGAGCTTCTTAATGGTCTTGTTGGTAGCTTCAACCAGCCCGTTGGTTTGAGGATGAGCCACCGACGCAAAACGAAGATTGATGTTCCAGTCTTCATAAAATTCCCTGAAGTTGGCATTATCAAACTGCTTTCCCAAGTCAGTAATGATAGCCATCGTGGTACCAAATCGACAGACGATGTTTTCCTTGACAAAGTTGGTGGTTTTTTCTTCAGTTATCCGGGTGAGGGCCTTGGCTTCTACCCATCGGGTAAAATAATTCTATTGCCACCACTGGATGTTTGGCTTGGCTGGGTGTAGTAGGAAGCGGCCCTATCAAGTCTAGTCCCCACATCGCAAAGGGGTAGGGAGTGCTGATTGAGGAGAGTCTTTCTGGTGGAAGGTGATAGAGGTTTGCTGTTTTCTGACAAGCCTTGCAGGATCGTGCATACTGCCTCGCATCCTGGTGTATAGTCGGCCAGTAGTAACCCATCTTGATTATTTGGTAAGCCAAAGTTTCGCCGGACACATGGTTACCACAGTCCCCTAAGTGCACTTCGTTGAGCGCCCAGCGCACATCGTCGGGATGGAGAAATCTGAGTAGAGGGAGAGATTTTCCCTTACGGTATAGGTATCCCTCTATCATGCAGTATCGACTGGAGAAGGGAACCAATTAGAGGGGTACTCCTCTTAGTAAAGCATGCCCTTCTCCTGTGGCAATCTTGGCAAGGACATCTGCACGATGGTTTTTCTCTCTGGGCTATCTTTACACCCTTAAATTTCTTCATGGCTTCATGAACTTTAGCCAGATAGGCCACCATGTTGTCACCTTTTGCTTGGTACAATCCCGCTACCCGATTGATCACTAATTGGGAGTTACTCTTGATTAGAAGGTACTTAGCCTCCAAAGTTCCTGCTACTTTCATTCTTGCTAATAGAGCTTCATACTATGCTTCGTTGTTGGTGGTTCTGAATTCAAACATAAAACAATGACTATACTTAACTCTAGCGGGGTCGATCAGGACGATCCCGGCTCCGCATCCCGACTGGTTCGAAGCTCCATCAGTGTAAATGACCCAAATCTTGCTGTCTTTGGGCCATCCCAAATTGGTTTGATCCGGATCTGGGTCTATTGATTTGCCCGGGTTTGGAATCGTGTTGAATTCCATTATGAAGTCAGCCAGGGCTTGGGCTTTGATCGTGGTCCTTGCCTTGTATCTGATGTCGAACTAGGTGAGCTCTAAGGCCCATAGAACCAATCTTCCTGATACATCCAGCCTCTAGAGGAACTGTCTCAATGGTTGATCAGTGACAGCCGCGATGGTGTGAGTTTGAAAATAAGGCCGGAGCTTTCTGGATGTTGTTACCAAGGCGTAGGCGAGCTTCTCTAAGAGGGTGTAGTTTTTCTCGGATTTAGTGAAAGCCCAGCTCACGTAGTAAACTGGTCTTTGCACCCTGTCACTGCATTCTTTCACCAAGACTCCACTAGTAGCAACTTCAGAAACTGCTAGATAGAGTAGGATTTCTTCACCCAGGGTCTGTTTTACCAATAGTGGTGGACTTGACAAGTACTCCTTTAAAGCTTGAAAAGTCTGCTCACTCTGTTCGTCCCACATCATCTTTTTTCCCTACTTGATGATCTTGAAAAAAAGGAGACATTTATCTGTGGAGCGAGATATGAACTGGTTTAGGGCTGCTATTCGTCCAGTTAATCCTTGCGCCTGCTTGAGAGTTGTAGGGGACTCGAGGTCTAGGATAGCTTTGATCTTTTCTAGATTAGCCTCGATTCCCCTCTCATGCACCGTAGGGGACTCGAGGTCTAGGATAGCTTTGATCTTTTCTAGATTAGCCTCGATTCCCCTCGATTCCCCTCTCATGCACCATGAATCCCAAGAATTTGTCTACAGCTACCCTGAATGCACATTTAGCAGGGTTCAACCTTATCTGGTTCTACCTTATTACCTGGAAGGTCTGGCATAAGTCCCCTGTATGTGTTCCAGCTACTGGAGATTTCGTGATCATGTCATCTATGTAAACCTCCATGGATCTTCCTATCTGTTCTTTGAACAATTTGTTCACCATATGTTGGTAGGTGGCACCTGCATTTTAGAGTCCGAATGGCATTACCTTATAGCAGTAGAGGCCATGTCCGGTGATGAAGCTGGTCTTGTCTTGATCAGAAGGATGCATCATAATTTGATTGTATCCCGAGAAAGCATCCATGAAGCTTATGAGCTTGTTTCCTACAGTGGAATCAATGAGCTGATCTATCTTAGGTAGAGGGAAGCTATCCTTGGGGCAAGCTCGGTTGAGATCGATATAGTCTACACACATTTGCCACTTCCCATTAGACTTGGTTACCATGACCACGTTGGCGATCCATTCGGGGTATCAGGAATCCCTGATGAACCCGGCTTTCAGGAGCTTGTCAACCTCTTCTTGGTCCGTGGTGTTCCGCTCGGCATTGAAGTGTCTTATTTTTTACTTAACTGGTTTGAAAGTTTCATCCACTGACAACTTGTGGGTAGCTAGGCTAAGAGGAATTCCAGGCATCTCCTCATGTCTCCAAGCAAAGATGTCATTGTACTCTCTGAAGAGTTATACCAAATCCTTCTTGATTTCGGGGTCCAGCCTCTTCCAACTTTTACTGTCTTTGTTGGATCTTTGCTCCTAATCAGGATCTCCTCTAGCTGATCTACGGAGAGCCCACTGGTCCAAACACATTCGTCTTCTTCTGGCTCTTCCACGGTTATGTCTGGTACCTCCCCTTCTTCCAAGGCATATTGATCCCGCTCAGATGCTCCCTGATTTGGGTCATTGGTCACATGTGCACATTGCTTAACTAATGCAGCGGGGTTGGTGGACACCGCATAACAATTGCAGGATGCCTGCTGGTCCCCGCTTACTTCTCCCACTCCTAATCCCACTGGAAACTTCAACACATTGTGGTAGATGGACAACACTCCTCTAATCCTTGACAGGAATGGCCTTCCCAATATTGCATTGTATGCAGACGGGGTATCTACTACAATAAATTTCATCATTATGTTCTGTTGAAGAGGAGCTTCTCCGACTATTACTGGCATAATATTTTTCCCCATTGGCATTACTGAGTCCCCTGTGAATCCATACTGAAAGTTCACAAATTAACACGGTGTGTATACGATATCAATCTAGAAGGGGGGGGGGGGGGGGGCGGCGGGGGGGTGAATAGATTTTAACTAATTTTCACCCAATTTTCGTTTAAGGTCAATATTTCGAAAATGCCCCTAATAGTCAATATAAAAACAACAAGTGTAATATGGTGCGGAATTATAAATGACACTTGATGTATACGTGGAAAACCCAACCACTGGGAAAAAACCACTGGCTGTTTAGTGTGCCACACTTGAACCTCGAAATCCACTAATTGAAATGAAGTTTACAACCTATGTAGACCTCGTCTAACACTCCGGTCTGTAACCCCCCACTTCTACCACGCGGGCCTTTAAAAGTGGCTCTAGTCCATATTGTTTGTGGCCTAAGCAACCTTAGCCAACAAGACTTAAATTCTCAATGAAGAGATAAAACAACCTATGTGAGAATATATGGAAATACTTAACACATGCATATAAGAGCTAGGCAACCCTATATGCTTATCTAGGATGATTAGATGGCAACAAATGCAATCCTAGATATCAATGGCTAAATGACATGTCAAATAGCTTAGCTAACAATAGATTATAAAAACCTAGATAACTATCACAATACAACACTCAATCATGTCATCACAAACAATCTCTATTTTGAATATAAGATATTAATCTAAGATCATTCAAATAATAAAAGAGATGCCTTGATAAATAAAACACTAAATATCAATGATAAAAGTGAAGAACATACCAAGGGAAGTGTGATGACCAATACCCATTCAAATAAGCAAACTAACTATGCTAGAAAATGCTTAGATGATCTTTGGTGCACATGTGTATGGTTTGAGTGTATAAAAATGAGTTCTTGATTTGATTTTCTCTTAAAAATCTCTCTTTCAAGATTAGGGTTCTTTAGAGTCAGAGAACTGAGTTAGAGAAATGAGAAAGTATGATATTTATAGGCATCAAGAACAGGGCAAGTGAAAAGACAATTTTGCCCTTGAAATCACCGATCGGCGGTTTCATTCTGCGGTCGTGGCCGCAGAATGTAACCGCCAAATTGAACCCGACAAGCAGGGGCTCATTCGGTGACCAGATTCGGCGGTCAATCGAAACCGTCGATCAAAACCCAAAAAGAAACCGACCTAAAATATCTAATTCGGCGGTTTGAATTCGGCGGCCATGCCGCCGATTAAACTGCAGAATCAAACCCGAGAATAATAAATGTATCAGGTCTAATTTGGCGGTTTCGATTCGGCGGCCTGACCGCCGATCGTAACCGCAGATCCATTCCAGAGCTTTTTGGAATCAAACGGCGGTTTCATTCGGCGGTCGTGGCCGCCGATCAAACCGCCGTTTCACCAATGATGGTGAAACCAAAGGATAAGCCAAGGGCATTCTCTGAAGGCGATCTTCGTGCAAAGCCAAGCACATTATCGTGCGAGCACGGACGTTTCCGAACATATTCGGGAAACGAATTACACGACACAAAACACACAACAAGATATGACAAACAATGTGCTAGTGTGAAAAGTGACATTTGAAGAGAATGCATACTAAAGTAAAGCATACATATGCAAACATTACAAGTGAGTGTGTGCAACTAAATCTCTTCAATAAGAAAGTAAGCACAAGATATACCTTTGAGTGCTTGTCCACCTTGAGGTCTTGAGAAGGGTCATTGAGCATGAACACCTATCACTTAAGCTACCCTTTACAAACAACCCCAATATGTGGTTTGCTCACGAAATAAGCCAATCAAAAAACCGGGAATCCTTACAATCTCCCCCTTTGGCTATTTCGTGACAAAACCACCACTCATATTGATTCCTCACAACAAAATAGAAACTAAGGGTCTACAATGATTTTCTACATTACAAAGAGATATAAGAAAATAAAATCTTGAAGTCTTTAATCTCTTGTAGAACAATCAATCCCTAAAAACAAGTTTTCTATATTTTCCAATACACATACATGTGAGATTAATCATGTGAGATAAACCAAGCATTTGCACTTACGAAAGTTAAGCACAACATAATGCAATGTATGAGAATGCAATGCTCCCCCTCAATGGGTTACTCCCTCTCAATATGTAATCTCCCCAACATGCACAAATTGCCACAACAATTTAGCAACTCCCCTTACCACATTCTACTCCCCCTTTTTGTCATGATATAGGCAAAGGAGTAGTCCCCAACAAGGTCACTCATAGCAAAAAGAGATAGTAGCATACAAGATATTTGCATATTCATGTTAGTCACTTATGCTACTCAAATAATTGGAGAGAAACAAGGAGATTTATTTTCATAAAATGTGTGAATCAAAAATGCTTTGCATACAAGACATGTAGCATTCAAGTCCAAAATACAATGGTATTTGGCAAAGCAAATGACAAAGGTTTCTAATAAGCATTCAAACCAATTTTACCAATGTCATGAGAGAAGCAAAGATATAGAGAATTTATTGATTTTCAATTTAATAAACATTATATCCAACTTTATAAGCGAAACATGGCATGAGCGACTTTGCACCCTATTTGATTTTTCCGGATATGAAACCCGTATGATGGTAGCCATGTTCAACAAATAAAGAAAGAGAGACATTTGGATTGTAAAATCCTTTGACCGGATACAAGATCCTTTAATCAATTTGAGTCTCATAAGCTTTTTCACACAAGTTTTGCATTTAAGAACTATGCAATCATCAATTCATGCTTTTTCATTTGAGCATGTCATTTGAATTTCATGCTTTTCATATGGCATTTAGCATGTTATAAAGAATCATCATGTCATGGAAATAACTATAGGTCATTCAAATCATACTTCCTATGTAAATTTCCTAGTCCAAAAATGCATGTTTGAACATAAATATGACATGGATTGAAAACAAAGCAAGGTTCACACTTATTGAATAGAAAACATATATACATATGTGCAACCAAGCTTACTCAAGCAATCAACAAAGAAGCATAAGATCTTTAAAATATTTTGCATGCATCAAGTATGCAAAAAATTCTCTTTGCTTGAGTTCCCCATATGGGGTCAAAAAACACCCTTCAACAATGAAGGTCATTAGGTCCTATGGACCTTCCAAGTCCATTAGACTCGGTTGAACCTATATGAGACTTGTTAGTCTCGTAGCAAGCGGGTTCATTATTTTTTCTTATCCACTTAGGTGATATATTTTTCTTCCTAGTTGATAAAGGTTCTAGAGCTTTAGAAGTTAAAGGATCATGCAAATGAGTTTCTTCCTTTATGTTAACATGCATTCTAGCTCTAGCCTTTCTCTTTTCTATCATGCTTTTAACTCTACACATTTGAATGTAGTAAAAGCAACTTGGTCTAATGTGACCATCAATTCCATAAAAATGACAAGTGGGAATAAAGTTAGGAATGATACCATTCCCGTGTGCATGCTTTGGTGCATTCCCATTTCGTTGTGGTTGTCTTGGTTATTGGATAGGATCCCTCCTTCTTTGTTGTTGACCAAGACAAGGTTGCTCGTTCAATTGAGCTTGCATGATAGATGTCTTCCCTTTGTGGATCTTAGGTTGAGGGAAGTTAGCATGAGGAACTCTTTGAGCTTGAGGTTGTCTCCATGAAGCTACCTTCACTTGTGCACTATGAGAGCATTGTCCTAGATCAATCTTCTTCCTAGGAGTTTGCACCGGTGAAGTCTCTTTCTTGCCTAAGCTCTTGACAAATATGGTCTTGTTAGGAGTGAGACTCTCCTTGTCTTCTTCAAAGCCAAGACCTCTTTTGTCACTAGGGCCTTTTCCAACACTCAACAAGTGGTTGAGTTTTTCCGTGCTAGAGGTCAACTTAGTGATCAATTCTCTAGCATTCCTAAGCTCTCTTTTCAACCCTTCTTCATTCCTCTTAGACAAAGCTAGTTCATCTTTTAGCTTGTCTTCATCCTTCATAGATCTTACCACTTCACTACTCAAGTGGTCAACAAGTATTGAAAGCCTAAGATTCTCTTCCTTTAAATTTTGAATCTTTTTTTCATTCTCTAACTTAGAGCTTTCAACATTGTCTTTAAGACCCATCATCTCCACTTGCTTACTTAAGTGGTCATTGTGTGATGAAAGTTCTAGATTTTCTTCCTCTAAAATCTTTATCTTTCTATTATTCTTCATCATAGAACTTTCACACTTGACTATAAAGTCATGAACATCCATTTTCTCTACACTTCATTTTGTAGAGTTAGGTAACAAATTCTCAACACTTGAGTCATCTTCTATGTTCTCCAACTCACCAATGGAGTCATCTTCTTCATCAAGATCATCAAATTTGTCTCTTGATGAAGTAATGGACATATCCCAATGAGTAGCTACACCAACCACTTCTAGAGCTACTTCTTCATCTCTTTCTTCTATGGGATCACTTGTCACAACATTCTTACCATCAACTATATCTTCTACAAAAGTGGCTCCAAAAGCCGTATAGTTAATAGTAAGCTCATCATCACTTGATGACTTATCTCCCTCTCCGGAGTTATCACTATCACTCCATGTGGCAGCCATAACTTTTCCCGTCTTGTTCTTCAAATTCCCATAATCGGGTGAGATGTGTCCTATACCGCCACACTCATAGCATTGGATCCCTTTTCTTTCACTATTCTCTTGCCTAGGCTCAAATCTCTTGAAAGGAGCCTTTTTCTTCAAGTATTGGCCTTTGGATCTAAAACCATCCTTCTCGAACTTGACAAACTTCTTGAATCTTCCAAGCAATAAAGCCGTGTCTTCGTCCGAGTCATCTTTTTCCTCCTTCTCAACCTTGGAAGCTTTCAAAGCAATCACTTTTTGCTTTTTAGGAGGTGAAGTACTAGGACCTATCCTAGACTCATAGGCGAGGAGTCTTCCAATAACCTCGCTCGGCTTCATATCCCTATATTCAGAATTTTCTTCTAAAGCCGTCACTTTTGATTCAAACCTAGCGGGGAGAGACCTCATAATTTTTTGCTTAACTCTCTTATCTGAGTATGGATCACCAAGTTGATAGCTTTGATTGACAATATCCATCAACTTGACTTCAAAGTCATTGAAGCACTCGTCCTCCTCCATCTTGAGCAACTCAAATTGCATTTGAAGGACTTATAGCTTGGAATCCTTGACAACATCGGTTCCTTCATGTGCAACCTCTAAGATATCCCATGCCTCATTGGCTATCCTAGTGTTTTGAATTAGTTTGTACTAATTTTTGTCCACTGCACATAGAAGGGCGTGCCATGCCTTCCTGTTCCACTTCGAAGTCTCAAACTCTCCATTTGTCCAATCGGCCTTAGGTTTGAGAACTTGTTCTCCTCCACCAGTGGGAGTTATCATAGGAGGTGCATACCTATCCTCAATTGCCATCCATGCCCTATCATGGATTTGACACAAGTATGCCTCCATCTTGCCTTTCCATGAGGCATAATTCACGCCGGTGAGCAATGGTGGCCTCACGCTCGACGCTCCCTCTTTGCTCATCCCAATATCACTCATAGTGTTTGGATGAATACAAATGAGATGAATGCAAAATGTATGAGGAAATCAAACAATCACACACAATGCAATACACACCAAAAGTGAGCAAGGATCACCTAAGTATATCTAGGAACCCGCTCTGATACCAATTGAAAGTTCACAAATTAACACGGTGTGTATACAATATCAATCTAGAGGGGGGGTGAATAGATTTTAACTAATTTTCACCCAATTTTCGTTTAAGGTCAATATTCTGAAAATGCCCCTAATAGTCAATATAAAAACAACAAGTGTAATATGGTGCGGAATTATAAATGACACTTGATGTATACGTGGAAAACCCAACCACTGGGAAAAAACCACGGGCTGTTTAGTGCGCCACACTTGAACCTTGAAATCCACTAATTGAAATGAAGTTTACAACCTATGTAGACCTCGTCTAACACTCCGGTCTGTAACCCCCCACTTCTACCACGCGGGCCTTTAAAAATGGTTCTAGTCCATATTGCTTGTGGCCTAAGCAACCTTAGCCAACAAGACTTAAATTCTCAACGAAGAGAGAAAACAACCTATGTGAGAATATATGGAAATACTCAATACATGCATATAAGAGCTAGGCAACCCTATATGCTTATCTAGGATGATTAGATGGCAACAAATGCAATCCTAGATATCAATGGCTAAATGACATGTCAAATAGCTTAGCTAACAATAGATTATAAAAACCTAGATAGCTATCACAATACAACACTCAATCATGTCATCACAAACAATCTCTATTTTGAATATAAGATATTAATCTAAGATCATTCAAATAATAAAAGAGATGCCTTGATAAATAAAACACTAAATATCAATGATAAAAGTGAAGAACATACCAAGGGAAGTGTGATGACCAATACCCATTCAAATAAGCAAACTAACTATGCTAGAAAATGCTTAGATGATCTTTGATGCACATGTGTATGGTTTGAGTGTATAAAAATGAGTTCTTGATTTGATTTTCTCTTAAAAATCTCTCTTTCAAGTTTAGGGTTCTTTAGAGTCAGAAAACTGAGTTGGAGAAATGAGAAAGTATGATATTTATAGGCATCAAGAACAGGGCAAGTGAAAAGACAATTTTGCCCTTGAAATCACCGATCGACGGTTTCATTCTGCGGTGGTGGCCGCAGAATGTAACCGCCGAATTGAACCCGAGAAGCAAGGGCTCATTCGGCGGTCAATCGAAACGGCCGATCAAAACCCAAAAAGAAACCGACCTAAAATATCTAATTCGGCGGTTTCAATTCGGCAGCCAGGCCGCCGATTAAACCGCAGAATCAAACCCACGGGAATCCTTACACATACAAAAGGGAGGTGCAACTGTTGTAGCAAGAGTTCTTCAAATTGAGTTGTTCATGAGCCCCTTTGAACAGAATATCAACGCTGCTTCCCGTATCGATCATGACGCGGTGTACCAGGCAGTTGGCGATCTGTACTGTAATTACCATGGGATCATCATGTGGCTGAACTTTATTGTAGACGTCCTCCTCTGTAAAGATGATTTTGGTGGAACGGGATAGATCCCGAGGTCCGCCGTTGACCTTTAGTATCTCATGGTCAGCATTAAGCCTGGGAATCTTCCTTGCGTGGTTCTTTCTCGAATTGTTAGAGGTTCTAGCTAAGGTAGGGCCTCTACTGATGGTGTGGATCACCTGGATCTGCTGCATCAGATCCTTCTATCCATCTCTTCTTCTTTCTGCTGCCTCCTGCATCCCGCTTTGAACCCGTTTCCCTTCTTTGATGTTGTCCCGTACCTGCTGCAAAAATTCAGCTAAAAGACCTCCCCTTACCAGTCCTTCAATTTGATTATGGAGGCTGTAGCACTTTGAGGTGTTGTGCCCTATATCCTCGTGGAAGTCACAATATTTGTACTGATTCCTCCTGTCAACTGGGATTTTCATGGGACATGGTTTTCTGAGTAGACCCTTATCCTGAATGGAGAGATAAATAGTTTCTCGCGAAACATTGAAAGGGGTGTAGTGATTATACCCCTCTTCCTCTCTTGCCACCCTGGATACTTCCTTCTGGGGAATCTCTCTGGGAGGTGACCTACTGACCGGATACCTTTCCTGGTACGAAGGAATATGAGGCGGCCTGTAGGCAGACCGATTCGGAGGTTGATTCTGGAACTTCCTAGCTGGTACGGGCTTCGGAGCCTCCTTTTTATGGCGTGGTGCTAATCGGGCTTCATCGTGCTCGATTTTAATCCGGAGCTGCTTCTCAATGTCCACCTGTTCTAGAGCCCGGTTGTAAGCTTCCTGGTACGTTTCTGGAGGATGCTTGGCAAAAGAACGGAATAGTCTGCCAGCCCATAAGTTCCTCCGGAAGTTGGCTGAAGTTTCCTTCTCGTTGAATACACCCATTTGGACAACCTTTTTATGGAATTTCTCCACATAAGATCTCAGAGTCTCACCCTGCTCCTGAACCACGTACTGCAGCAAGATAGGATCCTTGGGACGGGGTTTGATCCCCTGAAACTATGCATAGAAAGCTTTGGTGAGTTTAGAAAAAAAATCGACACTACCTGGTGCTAACTTTCTGAACCATGTCTTGGCACAGTTAGTCAAGGTTGAAGGAAACATTCTGCACATGGCTAGCTTGGTTGCACTTTAAACCTCCATCTGGTGGATAAAGCTTTCCAGGTGGCTGACAGGGTCTTCTGTCCCGGAATAGTTTTCTGAAGGCATCCTGAATTTGGGGGGTAACCCTGCCTCCCTGACTCTTTTGGAGAAAGGTGCATTCATCTCGCCCAAGGGGTTCTTCTGGATTCCTTGATGCTTTCCCTTCTTTAATTGCTCAAACTCCTTCGCCATCCTTATCATCTGATCCTCCAGGCACTGAGATTTTTTGGTTCCGGATCGAGCTACTGAAGCCTCTTCATCCAAAGATTTTTAATTAATGACTACCTCCTTTCGCTTTGCTCTCTGATGCTTTTCTTTAGAGCTCCTTCGAGATTTGGCGCTTCCTTCCGAATCGGGAAGTGGATCTCTCTCCTTTGCCCTTGGTTTAGGTGGGGACTGAACCCTCCTACGAGGAACCTCAATTGCGGACTTCACTAGTCAGGGTCTGAGTTCCACTTGTCGGACTGTGAGAGGTGGACCCAATCGGTCAAAAACTGGTACCCGGACACTTGGGCCAGCATCTCCTAGGATCCTGGCTGCTTCAAAGGGGATCCCCTAGGCTATCATCCGGAGACGGATAGCTTCTACGTATGCTGTAGCGTGCTTTTCTAAGACATCTCGATTGACTTCCTGCCTAGCGGGGTCTTGAGGTACAGGGCCTGCAACTGGTGGGGGCACTGGTGGAGGATTCTCATTTCTAGTGCCCTTACCCCGTCTCTAGGCTCTTTCAGTGGAAGCGAGGTACTAGAGTCCTGATGGCTCGGGATGACTCTGGGAGGATCGGAGTCTCATTCTGAATATCTCTGGATGAAAATAGGCTGCTCTGAACAATGGTTGGGATATTCCCACCGACGGCGCCAAAAGTGTTATCGGAAAATCGTCAATGAGATGAAATTCCAAATAACGACTTAAATGGGGACCAAGATCAAGATTGACTCCGGTCGGAGGGGTATCAAATAGTTTGATACCGACTGTATCGTCGACAATACAAATATGATATGGAACACAAGAAAATAAACAGGAATAAGCTTTTTATTGATCGTTACTTTGCATTACAAATACAAGAATTATGATTTTCAGGATTAACAGTAAGATATGGAGATTCAGTGGGTAATGGAGATGGTGGTGATTGAAAGTGCAAAAATAACTCGGGTGTGTTTACAAATATTATTCTAGAGGGGGGGTGTGAATAGATTTTAACAATATTACCCAATTTTCACGTTTGGTCAATTTACGAAAATACCCCAATCTAGTCAATACAATATATCAAGTGTAATATGGTGCGCAATTATAAATGACACTTGATATTTACGTGGAAACCCTCACGGGAAAAACCACGGGCTGTATAATGCGCCACACTCGAACCTCGAATCCACTAAATGTGTTAAACGATTACAACCTACTCCCGGTATATAATCACACACCTACCTAATCCCGGTATAAGTGAACCCAGTCCAATTGCTTGTGTGACCACCTAATCCCGGTGTCCGACCTAATCCTGGTCTATCACACAAGACTTTAATTGCTTGCGATCTAAGCAACCTAATCCCGGAAGCTACACGCAAGACTTACTTCTCAATGAAGAGATTACAACTTATGTGATTATATATAATACTCAACAAATGCAATGAGAGCTGGGCAACTCTATATGCTTATCTAGAATGATTAGATGGCAACAAATGCAATCCTAGATATCAATGGCTAAATGACATTTCATAAAGCTTAGCAAATCATAGATTAAATAACCTAGATGTTGCTATCAAAATACAACACTCAATCATGTCAACACAACAATCTCTATTTTATATCTAGAATATATTCTAAGAGCATACAAATAATATAAGAGATTTCTTTGATAAATAAAACACTAAACTTAGATGAGATTAGTGAAGAACATACCAAAGGATGTGTGTTGAGCAAAACCCATTCAAATAAGCAAACTAACTATGCTAGAAAATGCTTAGATGATCTTTGATGCACATGTATGTGGTTTTGAGTGTATAAAAATGAGTTCTTGATTGATTTTCTCTCAAGCATCTCTCTTTGAAGCTTAGGGTTCTTTAGAGTCAGAGAACTGAGTTAGAGAATAGAGAAAGTATGATATTTATAGGCATCAAGAACAGGGCATGTGAAAAGACAAGATTGCCCTTGAAAACGCACGATCGGCGGTTTCATTCGGCGGCCAGGCCACCGATCATAACTGCAGAATTGGTCTCGAGAGAAATAGGGGAGCATCGGCGGTTTCATTTGACGGTTTCGTAACTGCCGATCTAACCATAGAATCAGACCCGAGAATTAAATGCATCAGGTCTGATCGGCGGTTTCGATTCGGTGGCCAGGCCG
The DNA here is from genome assembly GCA_954870605.1 of Acer campestre. NCBI lineage: Eukaryota > Viridiplantae > Streptophyta > Magnoliopsida > Sapindales > Sapindaceae > Acer > Acer campestre. The sequence continues at coordinate 1,535,958 of OX940807.1, forward strand.
TCGATCATAACCGTCGATTCACCAAAAAAGGCTAAACCAAGGAGAAGCCAAGGGCATTCTCCATGAGCGGTCTTCGCGCAAAACCAAGTACATTATCATGCACGCGCAGACGTTTCCAAACACATTCGGGAAACGAATTACAAGACACAAAAACACACAACAAGATATACAATCAAAGTGCTAGTGTGAAATGTTACATGTGAAGAGAATGCACACATATGCAAGTATGCTAAGTGTCTGTGTGCTTCTAAATCTCTTCAAAGAAAAATAAGCACTAGAGAATATACCTTTGGAGTGCTTGTCACCTTGAGGTCTTGAAAAGGGCCTTTGAGCTTGATCTTCAAACACCTAATCTACCCTTACAATTCAAACCCCAATATGTGGTTTGTCCACGAAATAAGCCAATCAATAATGAGAATCCTTATAGTGATAATGAACTCGAGCATGTTGATAAGTAGAACTTTTTCTTAGGGTTTCTGGCGATCCTCCCTCTCGATGAATAAGTAGTTGTATATATAGGTCCCGTTGCTTGCCATGCACTCCTACAATTTCGGTCTAGGGTTTGGCGCTTGCAGGACCTCCCTCTTTTTAGGAGATAATCTCGGAGCTTTTACGTGCAGAATCCAGTCTTTCCTTCCTAGGAGGAGTTAATCTCTTAGGCAAATCTTTCCTTCCTAGGAGGAATCTGACTGAGTTGACCTGCTCAAAATAGGACTCTCTGGTGGGAAGGAGTATATCTCCTCTGTATGGCAGCGCTTTAATGGGTCTTTTATGGAGCTTTTAGTTTCTGGTATGAGAATCTTAATGCCTGGTATCTTCCTGCTTGGCGGGCTGGCTATATCAGAAAGTGCAAGCCAGTAAGCATCCTGCTGATGAAGTAGGGGGATGTCTAGCTGGTATTATAGCGGGATGCTTAGTAGAACTCCGTGTCGTGGTGCTGCAGGGTTTATAGGAGATCAGGGAATGACGGGGTTGGACCCCTCTACAGGTTCTAACGAGTACTCTAGCTCGGGACATTGCTTATGAATCAAGATGCTAGCGGGTCCTTAAGAAGATGGGGGAAGGCTGGGTCGGACCCCGCTGGAGGGGGCGTGCACTCGGATCGGTCAGGGTCCACCTTAGTCGGGGTAGCCGGATGGTGTCTGTACTCTTATATTATCCTTGTGTTGAGGTGGAAAATTCTTCCTTGGTCCTTCGCCAATTTTGGCGGTTAATAGCATCCATTCCTAGGTTTATATCAATCAATCATAGGCTCGAAAGCATACATGCATTAATTCCCAGCAGATAATTCCTAGGCTCATGATGTCCATTCCCAAACTTATATCAATCAATCAATCATAGGCTTAAAAGCATACACGCAATAATTCCCAGCTGATAATTCCTAGGCTCATGGCATCCAGTCTCAGGCTTATATCAATCAATCACAGGCTCAAAAGCATACATGCATGTATTCCCAGCTGATAATTCCTAGGCTCATGGCATTGAATATTTTGCACATAAACAATCACTTGCATGTGCACATTATGTCATAATGAAAATGCAAAGAATACCAGAAATGATTAACATACAAAAACATTACTTGTCGAAATTGTATTTGCCAGAATATACACAAGAAACATGTATCAACTTTCCCAAAACAGCTACGTAAAGCTGACCTCTCCATGGAAATTTTCACGACCAGAAACTAAAGCACTCCCTAAACTAAAGCATGCAGACATATACAGGCATTAATTTCTAGGCTCATGGCATCCATTACCGGGCTTATATCAATCATTCATAGGCTTAAAATCATACATGCATCTACAAGCATTAATTCCCAGGATCATGGAATCTATTACCAGGCTCAAAAGCATACATGCATATACAAGCATTAATTCCCAGGCTCATGGCATCCATTACCAGGCTTATAACAGTTATTCATAGGCTCAAAATCATACATGTATATACAAGCATTACTTCTCAGGCTCATGGAATCTATTACCAGGCTCAAAAGCATACAGACATATACAAGCATTAATTCTCAAGCTCATGGCATTCATTACTAGGCTTATAATAATCATTCATAGGCTCAAAAGCATACATGCATATAATAATATTAATTCCCAGACTTATGGCATCAATTACCAGGCTTATAACAATCATTCATAGGCTCAAAATCATACATGTATCTACAAACATTAATTCAAAGGCTCATGGCATCAATTACCAAGCTTATAACACATTTTCAAAAGCATGCAGGCATAAACACATTTTCATATGCCATATCATATAACTAGGGAGATACTTACGAACAAACAGGTGCTAAAGAAGAATTTTCCACCTCGACACAAGGAGGACATAGGAACCCAGACACCATCCGGCTACCCCGATAAATGGGGACCCTAACTGATTCGAGTGCATACCCCTTCCAGCGGGGTCCGACCCAATCTTTCCCCAGATTCTCAAGGACCTCGCCAACATCTTGATTCATAAGCATTGCCTCGAGCCAGACTACTCATTAAAACCTGCAGCGAGGTCCAACCTAGTCATGCCCTGGCTTCCTATGAACCCCGCAGCACCCGGACACGGAGTTCCACTAAGCATCTCGCTATGATACCAACTAGACATCCCTCTACTTCAGTAGCAGGATGCCTAGTGGTTAACACCTTCTGATATAACCAGCCCACCAAGCAGGAAGATACCAAGCAGCAAGATTTTCATTCCAGAATTAAAAGCTCCATAAAGACTTATTAAAACACTGTCGTCCGGTCATAAAAGATGAGATGTACTCCTTCCCGCCAAAGAGTCCTATTTTAAATAGGTCAACATAGTTAGAATCCTCCTAGGAAGGAAAGATTTCCTTACGAGATTGACTCCTCTAAGGAGGGAAAGACTAGATTCTGTACGTAAAAGATCCAAGATTATCTCCTAAAAGGAAGGAGGTCCTGTAATTGCTAAACCCTAGTTCGAGATTGTAGGAGTGCATGACAAGCAACAAGACCTATGTATACAAAATCTTGCTCACCAGAAAGGGGGCGGAAAAGATCTTTTCCAGAAACCTTACGACCAGCTCAACTTATCGACACGCAAGAGTTCACCATCATCACCATCTCTATTATTCACCGAGTCCTCATGGTTCACTTTTAATCCTGAAAAACATAGTTCATGTATTTGTAACGTAAAGTGATGAGTAAAAAGCTCTTCTTGTTTGTTTACTAGTGTTCTTAATCATTTGTGCATTATCGAGGACTTAGTCGGTATCGAACTACGTGATACCTCTCCGACCGGAGTCATCTCTGATCTTGGTCCCCTTAAAGTGGTTATTTGGAATTTCACCCCCAGTGACGATTTTTCGGTAACAATATCCAATGCCTTACTTCTTCCAAGAACACGTAGAATCAAGGTAGCCCTAATTACCAATAGGGGAAGTCAGTTTCAAGAGTCGGGGTCCACGTTGATGAGCCGTTGTTATGTACTCAACAAAATGATATTTAGATGTGTTCGTTTAGAAAACCGATTTATCACCACTTAGATACAAAATTAGTAAAGTGGCAAGTGGGATTCGTTCCACAGGGAATTAGAGTGATTAGTAGAATTAATTAGCTAATCTAAATGAAATAAAATAAATCATAGATAAATGGATGAGTGAATGGGTTGTCAAGCCATCAAACATACATGTAAAAAAAAAAAGCTAATAAAACTAATAAAATGGAATGCTCAACAAATCTAGATGAGATATATGGAATAAACAATTAATAGGAATTCTAGGGAAATGATAGAGCAGCTAATGGACAATGAGCAATTCATACATGGCTTCTTTAATGTATTATCTACGCAATCAAAGACCGATTCTCATTTGAAACTGTTATTTAGGTCATTGATCGAACAAAAATTGGTATGATTTTGGCCCCTATTTCCTTCCCCTTTTGCTTAATTCTTGGGCATTATTCCGTGATTTAATGGTGTAAATTAAGTGTTTTCAGGAATTTATAGAGTTTAGGGGCATTGGAGTAATTTTGGTTAAATAGGGGCAAAAGAGTAATTATTAGAGGAAGAATTGAAGTTATTATGATATTAGAAGAGATCAGGGGTGCTGATTGTAATTTTCCAAGAGAAGAGACAAGCAGGCGCCACGTCAGCATCACTAAACGGTGCGTTTGGCTTAAGAAGGGGCGATCAGGTGCAGCCCAATCCAAGCGGCCCAAATGTGCGCCCATACCAGATCAGGCCAGCTTAACTGCACCCCCAACCATTTCTCAGTGCACCCCACCTGATGCGCAGGGCCAATTCGCATGGCCCAAACGCGCGCCCCATCTGCAGTTAAACGGTGCGTTTCACATGGTGAGAAGGCCCAAGTTGCGTGGCCCAACATTCGCGCCCTAAGCCTGATTTGCACAGCCCATTACACCCCAATTCACCTTTAACTGTACCCTTTTAAAGACAAGTGACCAGCTACCGATTGCACCCCACTTGACTACTAAATACCCCCCAAATCGACTATTCACCTTCTTCTTCCTTCACTCACGCGTGCAGCAGCAGTCCTCCTAAAAATTCGCCGTTTTGCGTCGCAAATTTCCGACCTCTTTCCGGCCACTTTTTGGCCGAAATTAATGCCAAAATTATGGCAAAGTGACCGGCTGCCCGTTCGGTCCAATTTCGGCCCTCCAATCGGTCGGAATCCGACATTCCCTCTCTTGCCCAAATTGCCCTTTGTCGCCCCCAAGCCCAAATCGCGACGAAACCGCATAAATCGAGGTCGTGGTTTGGATTCCAAGGTCGCCATGGCAATAGGGAGTTGTTTTGGCTCCAGATTCGTCGCCATTTAGGGTCGCCACAATGTCGCCATTTGAGCAAATTGCGACCTCTGCTCTGTACATTTCTGATTGGATGCGTAAATTACAAAATGCAACCCTCTGTTGGACTAAATGGTAATTTGCCATGGTCAGGGGGTGTTTTGGTAATTTACCATCCGAGACCTAATTTGAAAATCCTATAAATTCATCACATTTTTCCTCTTTTAGACAACTCTTGACCACCAAGAAACCTCCTTTCTCCACCATTCCTTTTCTCTCCATTTTCTCTTCTATCTAAACTTAATATCTAGATTACTTCCCCTAATCATTCCTTTTCTTCCCATCTTCTCCAAAAATCTCCTTAGTCACTTCCCATTTGACTCCACCTATCTAGACACATCCTCATCATCCACTCTTTACACAAGGAGCATCAAAGGCAAGGAAATGATCAAGCTTACATAAGGAGACCCATGGGTGATTTCCTAATCTTTTACTTGCCTTCCCTTTGTTTGTAATATGTGTAATTAAATCCCCTTTCTAGGGTATTGATGTGAGAATATTTGGATTGGGATTTGCTTAAGCTTTAATAAATTTTAATCTCTATTTGTGTTCTATTCATTAAATAATTAGATTCTATGCATTATATAATTGACATGTATACCCACTAGTTGATTTTAATCTTGCTTAGGATAAATTGTTATATAATCTTGATTGGATTGACAACCTTGATGGATTGAGAACATAGTGAATAGGATAGATTGTCGGAGGGTATATCAACCGCGATAATCTAAGCCGTTAATTGTAACAAATCGATCCCACCATGACCCCTTCTCCTTAATCGGTTAGGCATTGTGGTGGGAAGTTGTTTAGGGATCATAATTATGGCCTAAACACATTTTAGAAATAAATTGGTTAACATTTATGAGATCCGTTCACTCAAGTAGCTTGATAAGCATTTCCCGTAATTCATTTGTGATCCCATTAATTCCCAAGCTATTCTCTTAATTGTTAATTCCATTTATCTTATCTAGATTTGTTAAGTATTCTTTTATTAGTTATTAGGTTTATTTTTCATGTATGTTTGATGGCTTAACAACCCATTCACTCATCCATATTTTTATGACTTATTTTATTGCATATAGATTAGTTAATTTATTCAACTAATCACTCTAATTCCCTGTGGAACGAATCCTACTTGCCACTTTACTAATTTAATATCTAAGTGGATTTTTAAGTGGTTAAAAAAGGTTTTCAAAACAAACACATTTTAAATATCATTTTGTTGAGTACACAAACGACCTCATCAAAATTGGCGCCGCTGCCGGGGAATTAAAGCGGTTGTTGAATCAATTAACTTATCTTTGTTTAGTTTTTATTAATTTTTAGTCTTTTAGTTGTTTTTAGTCTTCTAGTTTCTTTTTACTTCTTTGGTAGTTTTTGTTTCTTTTTGTTTCAGGATTCTATGGATTTCTTCATGCAAATTCAAGGGCCTAGCTATGGGACTCATGGGAAACTGACCAAGATTCCTTCTCATCATTCCAATCAAATGCCATTGATGATGAGAGGAAAAATTTCATGGAGGATCACTTTCGGGAGATTGAGAGCATCCAAGCTTCTCAACGAAAGACCATGGAGTTATTCCAATCCACACAACGAGCACATGAGGAGAAGATGACCAACCATGTGTCACCTAGTTGGCCGAATCTGTCACTAGAATCGGTTTATCCCAAGCAAGGGAGGACAAGGAGCTGTGTGCACGCTCTTGTGCAAGTATTTGAGAATGAAGCGGAAATCGAGGACGAACTGTAGGGAAAAATTGTACCCGCAGCGGAAGCGAGACTAAAAAAAAGAGTTTTAGTTTGAGTAGCTTTTAAAATTTTTCCAATTTTATGAACCTTAAACCCTTTTGATTAATTAAAGATATATAAAAATAAACAAAAGATTAATACCTCTTGTCGCGTGATCCGATTGACTTGCGTCGATGGTAATCCGCAAGATCTTCAATCCTAGCACGAACGTGGATCACCTAGGAGCGTGGTCTCCCTTTCTTTGAATTGCAAACCTGTGATTGGATTAAACAAACTTTTCTTGATTCGTTAGTCCCAAAAACAATCTAAAGAAACCTAAGATTATTCCGGTCACTTTTGAGTTCTCAATCTTATGATCAAAACTTGCGTGAACCTAGATCGATATAGTATTCACAAGCTTATTGATGAATAAGCAACTAGAATACAATCAAAGAATAATCTATGTTCCTTTTGTTTTTAGTAGAATAATAGATCTCTAACTATGAGTTGAGAAGAAGAAGAAGAAGAAAATTCTGCACCCAAGCCTTTGGGGGTGTGGCCGAATTCTATAAGTGGCCTTATATAGGTGGCCGAATTTCTTCTTCTTTTTTACCCTAGGGTGGCCGAATTCTTCCCCAAAAATAATTAGGGTTGCCGCAAATCCTCCTACAAAAAAGGAGTATGTTTTGCACTCTAATTCCTATTTTGTTTAAGATTTCCAAACCCTAATCCAACTCAATAATCTTTTATTCCTTATTTGACTAAAATAAAAAGACTTCCTATTTGATTAAATAAATAAAATTAATTATTTATTTCCTTGTCAAACAAGTCTTTCTATTTAATTATACTACTACCAATAGTATACAAATAGGAATCATATTTCCTATTTAGAAAAGATTTGTTACTTAATTAAACAATTAATAATAAATTAATTAATTCTTATTTAATTAAATAATGAAACAAAATAATATTAAATGCTATTATAGCATCTTGCCGCCCCACATGTATAATTGGGCCAAATATTATTTTCTCATTTCATTTAATCCTTTGGACTTTAAATAAAAAAGCCCAAATGTGAACTAGACCCATTCTTACTAAAAGAAACAAGCCCACATGTCATCCTTTAATATATAAATATAATTGTACAGCCCATTACATAAATAATGTGCAAATTATATTCTTAATATATTAAATTGCAATTCTAGATGGACCCTAAATTGGTCCGGTAGAATATATCAAGTGATCCATGCAAGTCCGTGTGGATTGGGGATCTTGGCGGGCTATCTAAATTTAAGCTCCAATAGACATAACCTAATCACAATCAACAAATGATTCACTTAGGTCCGATCCATTAATTTTAAGTCATTCCACTAAAGAGCTAAAATTGAACTCTTAAATAAAGACAGAAAAGGAAGATGCTTCCTCATTCATACCCTAGACAATCATATTGGAGATAGTGTATCCTCGTGATTAATATCAGTAATCGCCAAGAGTTCATAGACTGCCTATAACTCTCCAAGTTACCATATTTACTCATATGACCACGTTTTGAACTTGGATATTTTGACTTGTCCAGAAGCCATGTTTTCAATAGACACTATTGAAAACTCAACGTTGAGATTTAATATCCAATTACCTCAAAACATCCATATGATGATATTATACTCTCATTTAATAAATGGAGCCACGATGTCCATATCTATAAATGAAGTCCTCTATCGATTAACAAATGAATATCACCAAACTATCGAGGATAGACTATGCGATATAATCATACTCATTGATAGCTCAAATGATATCACCTGCAACCATAAGTCCATCATTTATCTCAGGATTAAGATAGACTCTCCGATTGTCTTGATAATGAAATTACTTTTATCTACTGACGGTTATAGATAAAGAATTTCATTGTGATCCTGTTCAATGCACCCAGTGCATTAGATTCTTTTGCTCGAAGACACTCCGATGATTTTAGACTCATCATATCTCATTTGATCCCACTCAAATGCTAGCAAAAGAATTCTACAACTTTAACAAGATAAAGGTGCCCAACCTTTAACTTAAGTTGTGAACAATATTCAAGACTAACTAAAGAATTGTGTCTACCACATACATATCCAGATGCATGAACAATTCTTCTTTTCTCATAGTCTTTAGACCTTATGATTATTTACTTTAACAATTATTAAACTATAAATGCTATAAGATTTGTTTAAAAACAGAAATCACTTTATTAATATGAAAAAGATTGTTAATTACACTATTACACTCTTGCTATTGAGCATAATCCTAACACGAACCGCCTAGGAACCAAGAGCAAAGCACGAAGTTAGAGGAAAAATTGTCTTTGCTTCAAGAGAGATTGGTGACAACCTCCCAAGGAAAGGAAGAGTTGGAAAGGAAAATACAGCTCATGGAAAAGGAGTTGGAAGAAAAGGAGGCCTTGGGAAAGGTGAAGATTGAAGAGCTTGAAGGGAAAAATGAGAAGCTCACTCTTGAAGTAAACATGCTCAAAGAAGAAAATGCCACCTTTCGGAGGAAGGTAGGAAAAGTCTCCAACAAGAACAAGGAGTTGGAAATACAAGTTGGGAGACTTGAAGTTGAGAGGAATTCCACATCAAAGGAATTCGAAGACCTTGCAAGGCTATTTGAAGAATTCGAAGACGAGTGTGCAAGGAAGACAAGGAAGTTGCTTATGGAAACGGAGCGAAAAGCAAAAGCTTTGGAAGATATGAAGGAGGCACTTGGTAGGAAGGATGAAGCCCTCAAAATAGCAAAAGTCAAGGAGTGTGACTAAGTGTGACTACATTGTCTATGTAGACAAGGTGGAAAAAGAAGTCAAAGAGCTACAATTGAAGCAACATCAAAGGCCACATAGTCACCACCCAAGAGGGAGTTTTCTAAACCACCCTCCTACTTGCTATTTTTGTTTTCACAAAGGGCACTTCAAAGCTCAATGTTTTAAATTCCATAAGCATGAAAAACTGAGAAAGTCTAGGAATAGGAAGAGTCCACCTAGAGTCAAGCGAATTTGGGTAAGAAAAGACTTGGTTGATCAAGTTAGACCCAAAGGAAAAGAAAAGGGGAAATCAACTCAACTTTTTTGGGTTGTGAAAAAGAACATATTTCCAAACTTGATAAAACCTCCTTTAGTTGATGACACCCCTAGCACATGTACATAATTTTGAAAATTCTTTTTGTGCATTTTTTTTTTTTTATGCTTTATTTGTTTAGTTCATTTCTTCTGAATAAATGGTGTTCCAAACTCTTGTTGGCAATTGCATATATTGATTATATTTTGCTGGAACTTTCTAATGTGCTTAGTGCTTATGTAGATTTTCTATTGCTTCTTAAGGAAGCAAATGCTTCGTTGCTTGTGCGGTAAGGCAATGTTCTTTATCTCTTGGAAAGAAACAAAGACAACTTGTAAGTCTTGGAGGGACGAGCAAGCCAAGAGTGCTCATAAAAAGGGCGAGAACCTTATCCTAAGGAAGCAACATTGTGGGAGTTCGAGGTGCGGGAGCACCATGCCACGTCTTGCCTAGACATTAACTCGTGCGCTTGGTGGGAGGCAACCCACTTAGGTACATTTCTTTTTCTAGTTTAAATTTTATTTTTGTCTTTATTTTATTTTTGCTTAGAATAAGGTTGTGATTTGTTTGTGATAGTGGATTTAGGCTTGAATGATCATATATTTTATCCACATGGATTGTGATGATGACTCTTGATGAACTTGCATTGATATATCTCTTAAGTTGATTATGAGCATATAGGATATTCTTGAGACACTTGATTTAATTCTTGGGATAAATTTTATAATGGACATTGATGTGTTGTTAAACTCTTTGATTGTGGATGTATGTTGTTCCGAACTTACCGGTATATGCCCCAAAGACATTGAGGACAATGTCTAATTTAGGTTTGGGGGTGTGTGCACAACATCATCTTTTGTTTGCAAGTATGTGCAAAAACATTTTGAGCCTAAATTTGTCAAAATTTTTTGAAAATCTTGTGAAAATGCCATGCTTGAGCATATTTTGCTTGTTGAGATTGTGCCTTTGTGTGTGCAAGTAAGGAATTGTGTATCTTTGCCTTGCTTAGTTTAGATTAACTTCATGCCATTTAGAGTTGCATTGCTCAAAGCGCGCTAGTTCTTTTCTCTTGATGTTGGAGTGAATATTCAATTGTGCTTAAAGGTTAGGAATTAATAGTGGAGACTTCCCGTGAGGTTCACAAACACGGCCTTAAAAAGCGTATTTGAGGGAAAGTTTTCACTCTTTAAACACTCATTCAAACACACATGTTATACATATTTTAAATTGTCTCATTCACACTTAAATGTTGCTTGCCATAGAACATATGGACTGCTTGTGGATGCCTTAATTGACTTTGTGAACAAACCTTTAGAAATGATTTTAGGCAATGCATGTGAAAAACCACCAAATTGGCCTAAATACTTCATATCCCTCTAATGTGTGTGCTCCATAGCCCGTTTGAAGCCAAACACAAGTAAGCTTTTCATTCATGAACCACATTAACATAAACCATATAGCCTAAACACTAGACTTACCTTGTACCAAATGGTTTACTAAGGCTTAGGGGTTGAATGTAAGCTTTGAGGAGTATCAAAATGTAAGGTGTGTAATGTATGTGCAAACACATTAAAAAGATGAAATGCTATGCTTGAAAAAAAAGAAAAAGAAAAAGACAAGCAAAGAAAAAAAAAAGAAAAGAAAAGCATAGCAAAAGAAAAGAAAGAAAAGAAAAAAAATGATGAATGAGGCACAAAATGCCTAGTTCAATTTTGTGGAATTAAATGAGCTACTCAATGAAAATTAAGAGTAGAAAAAATGCACAAAGTAAATTGTAAGCCTAGACGCCTAAGTGTGGAATATGCAAAGTTGTAATGAGCAAGTTGTGCTTAATTTAGAATGTATGCCTTAGTGTGACCTTTGGGTGTTTGAAATCAGTTCTTTCCATTTATTGACTCATTGTAGGGAAAAATATACCCGCAGCGGAAGCAAGACTAAAAAAATAGTTTGAGTAGCTTTTAAAATGTTTCCAATTTTATGAACCTTAAACCCTTTTGATTAATTAAAGATATATAATAAATAACAAAAGATTAATACCTCTTGTCGCGTGATCCGATTGAGTTACGTCGATGGTAATCCGCAAGATCTTCAATCCTAGCATGAACGTGGATCACCTAGGAGCGTGGTCTCCCTTTCTTTGAATTGCAAACCTGAGATTGGATTAAACAAACTTTTCTTGATTCGTTAGTCCCAAAAACAATCTAAAGAAACCTAAGATTATTCCGGTCACTTTTGAGTTCTCAATCTTATGATCGAAACTCGCGTGAACCTTGATCGATGTAGTATATACAAGCTTACTGATGAATAAGCAAATAATATACCATCAAAGAATAATCTATGTTCCTTTTGTTTTTAGTAGAATAAAAAACCTCTATCTATGAATTGAGAAGAAGAAGAAAAAAAAAAAAATTTCTGCACATAAAACCCTAGTCTGGCCGAAAATAATAAATGGCCTTATATGTGGCAAAATTTCTTTTCTCTTTCTTAACTAGGGTGGCCGAATTCTTTCACTAAAAGGATTAGGGTTTCTGCAATTTTCACTCCAAAAATATAGGAGTTTTAGTTGCACCCTAATTCACTTTCTAAGAGTTCAAACCCTAATCCAACTCATAAATCTTTTATTCCTTATTTGACTAAAATAAAAAGACTTCTTATTTGATTAAATAAATAAAATTAATTATTTATTTCCTTGTCAAACAAGTCTTTTAATTTAAGTACACTACTACCAATAGTATACAAATAGGAATCATATTTCCTATTTAGAAAAGATTTGTTTCTTAATTAAACAATTAATTAATAAATTAATTAATTCTTATTTAATTAAATAATGAAAACAAAATAATATTAAGGTTATTTTAACCACCTTGCCGCCCCATATAATAATATTGGGCCCAAATATTATTTTCTTATTTCATTAAATCCATAGGACTTTAAATAAAAAGCCCACATGTGAACTAGACACTAAAAGAAACAAGCCCACATGTCATCCATTAATATATAAATATAATTTAGCAGCCCATTACATAAATAATGTGCAAATTATATTCTTAATATAATAAATGCAATTCTTGATGGACCCTAAATCGGTCCGGTAGAATATATCAAGTGATCCATGCAAGTTCGTGTGGATTGGGGATCTTGGCGGGCTATCTAAATTTAAGCTTCAATAGACATAACCTAATCACAATCAACAAATGATTCACTTAGGTCCAATCCATTAATTTTAACTCATTCCACTAAAGAGCTAAAATTGAACTCTTAAATAAAGACAGAAAAGGAAGATGTTTCCTCATTCATACCCTAGACAATCATATTGGAGATAGTGTATCCTCGTGATTAATATCAGTAATCGCCAAGAGTTCATAGACCACCTATAACTCTCCAAGTTACCATATTTACTCATATGACCACGTTTTGAACTTGGATATTTTGACTTGTCCAGAAGCCATGTTTTCAATAGACACTATTGAAAACTCAACGTTGAGGTTTAATATCCAATTACCTCAAAACATCCATATGATGATATTATACTCTCATTTAATAAATGGAGCCACGATGTCCATATCTATAAATGAAGTCCTCTATCGATTAACAAATGAATATCACCAAACTATCGAGGATAGACTATGCGATATAATCGTACTCATTGATAGCTCAAATGATATCACCTACAACCATAAGTCCATCATTTATCTCAGGATTAAGATAGACTCTCCGATTGTCCTGATAATGAAATTACTTTTATCTACTGACGGTTATAGATAAAGTATTTCATTGTGATCCTGTTCAATGCACCCAGTGCACTAGATTCTTTTGCTCGAAGACACTCCGATGATTTTAGACTCATCATATCTCATTTGATCCCACTCAAATGCTAGCAAAAGAATTCTACAACTTTAACAAGATAAAGGTGCCCAACCTTTAACTTAAGTTGTGAACGATATTCAAGACTAACTAAAGAATTGTGTCTACCACATACATATCCAGATGTATGAACAATTCTTCTTTTCTCATAGTCTTTAGACCTTATGATTATTTACTTTGACAATTATTAAACTATAAATGCTATAAGATTTGTTTAAAAACAGAAATCACTTTATTAATATGAAAAAGATTGTTAATTACATTATTACACTCTTGCTATTGAGCATAATCCTAACACCATTCACCTTTGGCCCCATTACAACCAAACGAAAGACCTATTTGATCTTTAGGGATGTCCACTTTGGAAATTTTGGTTGATGCATGTTCTTTCCGTTCATGGTTTTCAATTCCATTCATGAGACAAATTTTTAGAAATTGTGTTTTTAAATGATCATGTGCAATTATATTTGATATCTTGAGCATAAACTCATATTGCATATGGATTGTGAGTTAAGCCTAGGAATCCGTGTGAAAATGAGAGAATCCGGTGAGGATTAGATGTCAAGGCAAATTACATTCTTTTCCTAATGGCATTTTAGTTTTGAAGCTTAAGCATCTTGAATGTGGAATCGCATTGCGCACAATGTTTATTTAGAGTGGCATGTCTTTAATCTTTATTTAGCATCTCTTACATGCATTAATTCCTAATGAGCACAACGTTGGTTTAATCTCCTCACTTTTGGTTTTGCAAGTCGAAATGTTGGCTTTTGAGTCTTTTGCAAAGAGTTGGTGCTTTAAAGTGATTATTTGATTTTCAGATACATGTCCATTGCGAGCTTATGTTTGTTTTGCTCGAGGACGAGCAAGAGATAGGTTTGGGGGTATTTGATCGAACCAAAATTGGTATGATTTTGGCCCCTATTTCCTTCCCCTTTTGCTTGATTCTTGGGCATTATTCCGTGATTTAATGGTGTAAATTAAGTGTTTTCAGGAATTTATAGAGTTCAGGGGCATTGGAGTAATTTTGGTTAAATAGGGGCAAAAGAGTAATTATTGGAGGAAGAATTGAAGTTATTGTGATATTAGAAGAGATCAGGGGTGCTGATTGTAATTTTCCAAGAGAAGAGACAAGCAGGCGCCATATCAGCATCACTAAATGGTGCATTTGGCTTAAGAGAGGGGCGATCAGGTGCAGCCCAACGCAGCCGGCCCAAACGTGCGCCCATACCAGATCAGGCCAGCTTAACTGCACTCCCAACAATTTCTCAGTGCACCCCACCTGATGCGCAGGCCCAATTCGCGTGGCCCAAACGCACGCCCCATCTGCAGTGAAACGGTGCGTTTCAAAGGGTGAGAAGGCCCAAGTTGCATGGCCCAACATTTGCGCCCCAAGCCTGCTTTGCACAGCCCATTACACCCCAATTCACCTCTAACTGCACCCTTTTAAAGACAAGTGACCAGCTGCCCATTGCACCCCACCTGACTACTAAATACCCCTCAAACCCACTATTCACCTTCTTCTTCCTTCAATCACGCGTGCAGCAGCAGTCCTCTTAAAACGTCGCCGTTTTGTGTCGCAAATTTCCGACCTCTTTCCAGCCACTTTTTGGCCGGAATTAATGCCAAAAGTATGGCAAAGTGACCGGCTACCCATTCGGTCCAATTTCGGCCCTCCAATCGGTCAGAATCCGGTAGTCCCTCTCTTGCCCAAATTGCCCTTTGTCGCCCCCAAGCCCAAATCGCGACGAAACCACATAAATCGAGGTCGTGGTTTGGATTCCAAGGTCGCCATGGCAACAGGGAGTTGTTTTGGCTCCAGATTCGTCGCCATTTAGGGTCGCCACAATGTCGCCATTGAGCAAATTACGACCTCTGCTCTGTACATTTCTTATTGGATGTGCAAATTACAAAATGCACCCCTCTGCTGGACTAAATGGTAATTTGCCATGGTCAGGGGGTGTATTGGTAATTTACCACCCGAGACCTAATTTGAAAATCCTATAAATTCATCACATTTTTCCTCTTTTAGACAACTCTTGACCACCAAGAAACCTCCTTTCTCCACCATTCCTTTTCTCTCCATTTTCTCTTCTATCTAAACTTAATATCTAGATTACTTCCCCTAATCATTCCTTTTCTTCCCATCTTCTCCACAAATCTCCTTAGTCACTTCCCATTTGACTCCACCTATCTAGACACATCCTCATCATCCACTCTTTACACAAGGAGCATCAAAGGCAAGGAAAGGATCAAGCTTACTAAAGGAGACCCATGGGTGATTTCCTAATCTTTTACTTGCCTTCCCTTTGTTTGTAATATGTGTAATTAAATCCCCTTTCTAGGGTATTGATGTGAGAATATTTGGATTGGGATTTGCTTAAGCTTTAATATATTTTAATCTCTATTTGTGTTCTATTCATTTTATAATTAGATTCTATGCATTATATAATTGACATGTATACCCACTAGTTGATTATAATCTTGCTTAGGATAAATTGTTATATAATCTTGATTGGATTGACAACCTTGATGGATTGAGAACATAATGAATAGGATAGATTGTCGGAGGGTATATCAACCGCGATAATCTAAGCCGTTAATTGTAACAAATCGATCCCACCATGAGCCCCTCTCCTAAATCGGTTAGGCATTGTGGTGGGAAGTTGTTTAGGGATCATAATTATGGCCTAAACATATATTAGAAATCAATTGGTTAACATTTATGAGATCCGTTCACTCAAGTAGCTTGATAAGCATTTCCCGTAATTCATTTGTGATCCCATTAATTCCCTAGCTATTCTCTTAATTGTTAATTCCATTTATTTTATCTAGATTTGTTAAGTATTCTTTTATTAGTTATTAGGTTTATTTTTCATGTATGTTTGATGGCTTGACAACCCATTCACTCATCCATATTTTTATGATTTATTTTATTGCATATAGATTAGTTAATTTATTCAACTAATCACTCTAATTCCATGTGGAACGAATCCTACTTGCCACTTTACTAATTTAATATCTAAGTGGATTTTTAAGTGGTTAAAAAAGGTTTTCAAAACAAACACATTTTAAATATCATTTTGTTGAGTACACAAACGACCTCATCAGTCATCACTACGAACCCTAAACAACTTCCCACCGCAATGCCTAACAGATTAAGGAGAGGGGGTCACAGCGAGATTGGTTAGTGATGATAAAATGGTCTAGGCATTCGAGGTTGATCACCCCTCCAAAAGCCTATCATATTCACTATGTGCTCTAATCGATTAAGTGAGTCAATAACTCAATCAATTTTATCACAAATTAATCCTACAATATATTGTAATTAACAAGTGTGTCAATAACTCAATTAATCACATAAGTGCAAGATCTAATTAAAAAGTAAATAAAACTTAAATCATGCAAACATAATATTCAAAGCTTTAATAAATACTCACGTCCAAAAAGTCTCTCAAATCATCCCCAAATATGGGGATTTTAATTACATATAAATACAAACAAGAAAAGGACGTAAAATGGAGAGAAATCACCCCTAGGTCTCTCTTTTAAGCTTGAACCTTCCTTGAGCTTCCTTACTTGAATCTTGTGCAAAGAGTGGGTGTTGTGGATGTGTCTAGATAGGTGGAGTCATATGGAAACTGACAAAGCAAAGGGGTGGAGAAGATGGAAGGAGAGGAATGATTTAGGTGGAGTAATCTAGATGTTGAGTTTTAGGTAAAGGAGAAATGGAGGGATTAGGAATGGTAGAAAGGAGGTTTCTAGGCTATTAAGAGTTGTCAAAAGTTCCCATTTTCAGCATAAAATGGTGTATTTATATGTTAGAAAAGCTAGGGTATGAAATGAGCATGAAAGGACAAGAATGCCCCTCAAAAATAGCTTAAAAAACGTCCATTTCACTGCTTCTAGAAAGTGGAGTTCGCCCTGGGGTCCCCATGGCGATAGGGAATGCGTAACAGATACTAAAATGGGCATAACCTTCTGTAGAAGACTCGGAATCACAATCTATAAAAAGTGATGGAAAGAAGACTTCCAGGGCTTTCCGAATATATGTAAACCAAAATGTGATTCGATCTAAAGAGAGAGATATGCCTCTTTGAAGTTGGATGATCTGTACACACTTTTTACAATTTCAGCCCCTTTCGCCACCAAATCTCATGTCTTTGCCGAAATGTACTAAATGCCTATAATTGACTAGAAATGAGCTATTAGACACCAAAATACACTCGAAAACAAGCTAAAGGATACAGAATTGAGAGCCAAAATCATAACAACTTTGGTTCGATCACACGTCGAGGTACCCGGAACCTTATATTATTACATGTTCATAAGAGTTCAAAAGGAGACATGATCACTCGATAAAAGCCGCTGATATTTAAAGCAACAAAGCACAAGGATGATAAACTTTTGATTGCCAAGTATCTTGATTTAGTTTATCAAGGTACAAGCATCCAACTTGAGTTCAACTATTCACAAGTGTGTATGTTTTAAGATTTTTTTCTAAGTTAGCAGAGCAGGCATGACGTTATGTGAATCAACAAGATAGAAAATTTTTGCATTGATCAAACGGGATGCCCAACTCCCCTTTCTGGGCTACAGGAAACAAAAGATTGCAAAAAAAATAAAAAAAAATTAAATTAAATTAATGAATACATCCAAATGCCAAGTCAGGTGCCCATCTTTTCCTCCAGATGTTCCTCTAGGCCGGCTACTTCTGCCCCTGTGACATCAGTTGCAATGTTGGATTGGGTCCCCTCAATTGCTGGAACCCGAGGTCTAGCTAGATCATCCTCCTGCTGCACAGCTGCAGTATCATTTTGGGTCCCTTCAACTGTTGGAACCCCGGATCCAGTTGGATCATTTTCCTCCTCCACCAAGACAACCTCTGAAAAAGGCAAGGGGACTTGCGCTTGCTTTTCTTGAGTAGAAGTAGGGTCCTGGACCATCTTCTTAGTGCCATCATATTGAACCCCAGTAGAAAGATCAGCCCCCTGATCCAGATGCGCAGCGTCCTGTGAAGGAACCTCTTGTTCCTGATCCTCGCCTTCTAGCTAGGCAGCCTTTGCTATGATTTGATCTCGATCCCAGTTCAAGGCTGCCTAAAGATCGAAAGGAGGAGGCAGGGCCGTGGCCACCTCAAAGCAGGCAGTGAAGTAGCCATCTTCAAAAGAATGACCCTCCTAGGCCTCTAGGCTTCTCACTGTATCCCGCAGAAGCTGGTTCTTATCTTGTAGCAACTTCTTCTCTCTATTCAGACACTCCCTCTCATCTTAGCAATGTAGAGACTTGATGGTTTCAGTATCCAGGCAGCACTCATAGTGTCTGGCTTCCACCAAGGATGCTTGCCTATCTTCTTTAGCTTTTGCGGCGGCCTGAACTAAGGTAGCAACATTCTGCTAGGCGTGAGATAGCTCTTGCCTGGTATCCTCCATTTCAGCCTGAAGACTGATGTAGGCTTCCTTCAGGGTTAACAATTGCTTCTCCATAGCCAAAGCAAACTTGAAACCTTATAAAAGAAGAAAAGTCAGTACCTGCCAGAAGAAAGAAATGGGACAATAAGAGAGAGAATAGAACTCTACCTCAACCAAGATAGATGCACCCTTGGTGGCCAGGATCTCAGTAGGGAGCTTTGCCATGTTCATCAAGCTCCCATCGGGGCAGGAGGTGATAAACCGAGATACCACCTCGTCGTGGGTAATACCCCCCAACCCCGATCCCGAAGGTATGTCAACAGATAGGGAAGAAGTAGGAGCAGCTTCCTCCTTCTTTGTATTTAAGTTTGGTCTTTGACAGAGGCTGCTGGAGGAGGAGAGATAGGAGAAATCTTCACAGTCAGCGGAGCAGCATTATGAATCTTCTTTTGAGTTTGCCTTGAAGAACCCCGAGCTTTGGCTGCTCGAGCCAACATAGCCTTTATCGATGGGCGTGCTGGGGTGAGAATAGAAAGACGGGTAAGAGTCTTGGCAGATGACCCCACTGAAGCAGGAGGAGGTGTAGGAATCTTGGCAGGTGACTTAGCGGGAGCCGGAGGTGGAGTAAGGTCTGTTTTAGGCGTAGTAGACCCAGCTGCAACCTTGGCAGCAGAAGAAGGAGAAGGGATAAGGGAGATAGGAGGCAGCAGAGCCATTTCTCCCGTCCTAGAGGAAGGTGGAGACCAAGTTACCAGCGGGGTAGCAGTAACTGCCAAGAAGAGGGAAATATAGTAAGAAAAAAGAAAGAAAAAGATATGTACACATAGACAAGAGAGACAGATTAAGTAGCATACCCGGAAGCGCGAGGGAGATCCTCAGGTACCTCTCCAGCCGGTCTCCTTCAAAGGGATCCAAAGTGGGGTACTTCATGTTTGTGTACCCTCTCTTTATAATCCTCCTGAGGATATCTCGGGATTCAAGTAAGAGTACCCATTTTGCCCACCTATCCTTTGATGTAAATTGAGTGGGGACGGGGTACTCAAATCCCCTAATAAAGGTTGTATGCCCCCATTCTCCTTCAACGACGAGCCACTCCTCTTTCCAGGGTGCAGCATACTTTACGTTTGCCCTAGGAATGACAAACTTCATTTCGTTAGATGCCCTTAGATAGAACTGACCCCGAGGTACTAAGTTCGCTATCTGGAATAAGTAGTGGAGCTCGTCGAAGCCCGGCACCCTATCTATTTTGTCCTTCTCACATTGCTCCCTCCAGAGCACCAGAAACCCCGTCAAGTGCTTCCAAAATCCCGAAGAGATTTGGAGGGGGGCTAACTCTAAAGAGAACAGGTCCCGGTGAAAACTGGAGTGAACAGGAAGCTGGACTCCGCATTCAAAGGCCGTCTTGTGGATGAAGAGGATATCCCGCGGCGAGGTGTAGACGTCGTAACCCCGATAAGAAAGAGATAAATTAATGTAATCTGGGATCCGATACTCCTCCCTCAGCTTAGCCAGGGTATCTACAGTGCACACCGAATTAGGTACGATTCTACTGTCGTGGAAAAAGGCAAAAGATCTGGTTTGAACCCCGACTAGAGTGACATCAGGCTCACCACCCTCCATGTTGCCACCGACATTAACGATACCCTCTTCGTCAATAATATGGACCGGGTCCTCAAGTCTGTTGTTCAAACCCGACCTAATTCATGGATTTCTTGTAGAACGACGGTGCTGGGTCCGTGGGGTATCACTAGCTGCATCATCACCACTCAACCCCGCTTCTTCCCTATCGACATCAGAGAACCTTCCCCCGAGTCAGCCTTCTCCGTGTTGAACAGAGCAGCAAGACTATCGGAGGGATTTGGAGAAGTTGGGTTGGAGAGCACAGGGGCAGGATCAGAATGAGTTTGGTCAGTAGGAATCTCTTGTGAAGAAGCAGAAAGTTTCGAAGGCGATGTCATTGAGGTATGAAGAAGAAGTTAGGAAGATTACTGGTAAGAGTAAGAAAGAAGAGAGAGGCTAGGGTTCTTTTTTGATCTTGAAAATTTAAAAGTGATAAAGAGAAGGCCAAGAAAGCCGGTCTATTTATAGAAGAAGGCAGACAGTTACACATAAGATAACCGGAATTGGTGATTGGTAACGTGCTTGGGGGACGTGTTGTAGACGGTTTTGTAGGGAAAAATACCGTAGTACCCGCAGCGGAAGCGAGACTAAAAATTAGTTTTGGGTAGCTTTTAAAATTTTTCCAATTATGAACCTTAAACCCTTTTGATTAATCAAACATATATATATATAAGAAAGTAATAAAAGAATTTAATACCTCTTGTCGCGTGATCCGATTGACTTGCGTCGATGGTAATCCGCAAGATCTTCAATCCTAGCACGAACGTGGATCACCTAGGAGCGTGGTCTCCCTTTCTTTGAATTGCAAACCTGTGATGGGATTAAACAAACTTTTCTCTCTTGTTCGTTAGTCACAAAAACAATCAAAAATAACCTAAGATTATTCCGGTCACTTTTGAGTTCTCAATCTAATGATCGAAACTCGCGTGAACCTTGATCGATGTTGTATACACAAGCTTATCAATGATTAAGCAAATAGTACACCATCAAAGAATAATCTATGTTACTTTTTCTTTTGTCTTAGTTGAATAAAATCTCTATCTATGAGTTAAGAAGAAGAAGAAAAATAATTTCTGCACTAAGCCTTAGGGCTGGCCGAAATTAATTTTCCTTTTTACATTAGGGTTGCCGCAATTTCCAAACCTAGTTCACTAGTTTGAATTGCACCCTAATTCCTATTTAGAAAAGATTTCCCAAATCTAATCAAACTCATAAATCTTTTTATTCTCATATTTGACTAAAATAAAAAGACTTCCTGTTTGAATAAATAAAACTAATTATTTATTTCCTTTTCAAACAAGTCTTTCTATTTAATTATACTACTACCAATAGTATACCTTTAGGAAACATATTTCCTAATGAGAAAAGATTTGTATCTTAATTAAATAATTAATTAATGAATTAATTAATTCTCATTTAATTAATTAATGAAAACAAAATAATATATTAGGTTATTAACCTAGTTGCCGCCCCATATACATGTTGGGCCCAAATATTATTTTCTCATTTCATTTAATCCTTTGGACTTTAATTAAAAAGCCCACATGTGAACTAGACCCATTCTTACTAAAAGAAACAAGCCCACATGTCATCCATTAATATATAAATATAATTGTGCAGCCCATTACATAAATAATGTGCAAATTATATTCTTAATATATTAAATTGCAATTCTAAATGGACCCCAAATTGGTCCGGTAGAATATATCAAGTGATCCATGCAAGTCCGTGTGGATTGGGGATCTTGGCGGGCTATCTAAATTTAAGCCCCAATAGACATAACCTAATCACAATCAACAAATGATTCACTTAGGTCCGATCCATTAATTTTAGCTCATTCCACTAAAGAGCTAAAATTGAACTCTTAAATAAAGACAGAAAAGGAAGATGCTTCCTCATTCATACCCTAGACAATCATATTGGAGATAGTGTATCCTCGTGATTAATATCAGTAATCGCCAAGAGTTCATAGACCGCCTATAACTCTCCAAGTTACCATATTTACTCATATGACCACATTTTGAACTTGGATACTTTGACTTGTCCAGAAGCCATGTTTTCAATAGACACTATTGAAAACTCAACGTTGAGATTTAATATCCAATTACCTCAAAACATCCATATGATGATATTATACTCTCATTTAATAAATGGAGCCACGATGTCCATATCTATAAATGAAGTCCTCTATCGATTAACAAATGAATATCACCAAACTATCGAGGATAGACTATGCGATATAATCGTACTCATTGATAGCTCAAATGAAATCACCTGCAACCATAAGTCCATCATTTATCTCAGGATTAAGATAGACTCTCCGATTGTCCTGATAATGAAATTACTTTTATCTACTGACGGTTATAGATAAAGTATTTCATTGTGATCCTGTTCAATACACCCAGTGCACTAGATCCTTTTGCTCGAAGACACTCCGATGATTTTAGACTCATCATATCTCATTTGATCCCACTCAAATGCTAGCAAAAGAATTCTACAACTTTAACAAGATAAAGGTGCCCAACCTTTAACTTAAGTTGTGAACGATATTCAAGACTAACTAAAGAATTGTGTCTACCACATACATATCCAGATGTATGAACAATTCTTCTTTTCTCATAGTCTTTAGACCTTATGATTATTTACTTTAACAATTATTTAAACTATAAATGCTATAAGATTTGTTTAAACCAGAAATCACTTTATTAATATGAATAAGATTGTTAATTACACCATTACACTCTTGCTATTGAGCATAATCCTAACAATCTCCCACTTGCGCTATAGCAAATGTGTCATATCTCTCAAGCCCATATTCTCTAGGTGCCCATCGAAACTCTTCTGAGGTAGAGCCTTTGTGAAGGGATCTGCTAGATTTTCCGCTGACGCGATTTTGGTAATCGTCACGTCACCTCTTTGAACTATCTCCCTTAAAAGATGATATTTCCTTTCTATGTGTTTACCTCTCTTGTGACTTCTAGGTTCTTTCGAATTAGCCACTGCTCCACTGTTGTCACAGTAGATAGTGATCTGCTTATTCGCACTAGGAACCACTTTCAAGTCAATCAAGAATTGACGGAGCCAAACAGCCTCTTTGGCAGCCTCGCATGCAGCAACATACTCAGCTTCCATGGTGGAATCAGCAATACAAGATTGCTTGATACTCCTCCATATAACTGCTCCTCCTCCAATAGTAAACACAGCCCCTGATGTGGATTTTCTGGAGTCAGAATCTGATTGAAAATCAGAATCTGTATACCCAACGGGAATCAAATCCCCTCCAGAGTATACAAGCATATTATCTCTCGTTCTCTTGAGATACTTGAAAATATGCTTGACTGCCGTCCAGTGATCAGGACCACGCTTCGATTGAAACCTGCTAACTATGCCAACAGCAAAACAAATATCTGGTCTAGTACAGAGCATTGCATACATGAGACTTCCAACTGCCGAGGCATATGGAACTCTACTCATGAACTGCTCTTCATGCTCATTCTTAGGAACTTGTTCCTTAGAAAGCTTGATTCCATGTCTGAAAGGTAACATACCTTTCTTGGAATCCTGCATGGAAAACCTAGACAAGATTTTGTCTATGTATGAAGCTTGGGATAATGCAATCGTTCTATTCTTTCTATCCCTTATAACTTGGATACCTAGAATAAAACTTGCTTCTCCTAAGTCCTTCATATCAAATTGTTTTGCTAACCATTCTTTTACTGATGTCAATACACCTACATCGTTTCCGATGAGTAGTATATCATCAACATAAAGAATCAGGAAAACCAACTTGTCGCCCTTAATCCTCTTGTATACACAAGGTTCGTCAAGATTCTGAATAAATCCAAAACCTTTGACAGCTTGATCGAACCTTATGTTCCAGGATCTGGATGCTTGCTTTAATCCATATATGGATTTTTGCAACTTGCATACCTTTTCCATTTGGCCCTTTTCAATGAATCCCTCTGGTTGCATCATGTAGATGCTTTCGTCAAGACTTCCATTAAGGAAAGCTGTCTTGACGTCCATTTGCCAAATCTCTAGATCTAAAGATGCTGCAATGGATAAGAGTATCCTAATGGATTTAAGCATGGCCACAGGAGAGAAGGTTTCCTCGTAATCGATACCTTCTTTCTGTGTATACCCTTTAGCTACCAATCTAGCTTTAAAGGTTTCCACATTTCCATCCATACCTCTTTTCCTCTTGTATACCCACTTGCACCCAATGGGTTTTATCCCTTTAGGCAAGTCTACAAGGGACCAGACTTTGTTATTGAACATAGATTCAATCTCGGATTGCATTGCCTTTTGCCAATGGCGACTATCAACATCCTCCATAGCTTCCTTGTATGTATAGGGATCATCGTCGTCCGGGAGATTCTCTACAGATTCTCCCAGACCGATGTATCTTTCGGGTTGAGTTCTAACCCTCCCACTACGACGAGGAATGGTAGGTTGTTGATCTTGTGTTGGATCGGAACTTACAATTGGGTTAGGTTGTGTAACCTCTCGTGGAATTGTATCTCCTGACATCTCATTCAGGACAATTCTACTTTTAGGCACAAAATCATTCATATAGTCCTTATCCAGAAATTTAGCATTTGTCGAAACAAATACTTTAAGATCTGAAGGACTATAAAAATAATATCCTTTAGTTTCTTTCGGATACCCTACAAATATACATGTTTCTGAACGGGATTCCATCTTTTCTGTCTTTCCTTTTAACACGTGCGCAGGACATCCAAATATCCTTAAGTGTTGTAAACTAGGCTTGCGCCCAGTCCACAACTCATGCGGTGTTTGAGGAACAGACTTAGATGGTACTCGGTTTAGAATGTATATTGCAGTTTGTAAAGTATATCCCCAGAAAGAAATAGGAAGTGTTGAATAACTCAACATAGACCTAACCATATCCAAAAGAGTTCTATTTCTCCTTTCTGCTACCCCATTTTGTTGAGGTGTACCAGGTGCAGAAAACTGAGAAACTATCCCATTATCAATAAGATATTGCTGAAACTCTCCAGATAGATATTCTCCACTACGATCAGATCTCAAAATTTTTATGTGTTTCTCAAGCTGATTTTCCACTTCAGCTTTAAATGCTTTGAACATGTCAAAAGCATCCGACTTATGTC
Organism: Acer campestre; assembly: GCA_954870605.1. Taxonomy (NCBI): domain Eukaryota; kingdom Viridiplantae; phylum Streptophyta; class Magnoliopsida; order Sapindales; family Sapindaceae; genus Acer; species Acer campestre. Next base: position 1,561,633 of record OX940807.1, read on the forward strand.
GCATGAGATACACATAGCCAAATCTTGAGTAATCATCTGTGAAAGTGATGAAGTACTCATATCCACCTCTAGCTTGAATGCTCATAGGTCCACATACATCTGTGTGTATCAATCCTAAACATTCAGTGGCTCTGGCACCTTTGGCAGAGAACGTCCTTTTGGTCATTTTACCTTCCAAACAAGATTCACAAGTTGGCAGATCATCAACCTTTAAGTCACTCAAAGGTCCGTCACTTACCAATCTTTTAATCCTATTAAGGTTAATATGACCTAAGCGTAAATGCCAAAGGTAGGTTTCATCTTTTGATAATTTAACTCTTTTATGATCAGGTTCCGTTATTTCTGTGTCTAACGAGTGAGAGATATTTCTATGCAAGAAGTATAGACCGTTTTCCAATGTACCTTTGCAAATAACTTTGTCATTCTTACTAATAATAAAAACTTTATTAAAAGTAACCGAATATCCAAATTTATTCAAACAAGAAACTGAAATTAAATTCCTCTTGAATTGAGGTACATAATAAACGTCTATCAAATCTAAATGCCTTCTAGAATCCAAACAAACTCTAATATCTCCCACTGAACTTGCAGACACTAACGTTCCGTTGCCCAAGCGCAAATTGATCTCATTCTTATTCAGCCTTCTCCTTTCTTGGAACCCCTGCAAGGAATAACAAACATGATTAGTGGCTCCTGAGTCTATGATCCAAGAATCTGTAGAATCAGCCAAAAAACATGTTTCAAGATAATTCAAATTACCTTCTTCCTTCTTGTTCTGGGACTTTGGGCAATTTCTCTTCCAATGTCCCTTTTCACCACAAAGGAAGCATTTCCCTTTGATCTTGGTTACTTTCTTGGTGTCCTTCTTGGTAGGCCCAAGTTGCTTTTTCTTCTGTTGTTTCTTGACCTTTTGACGGGCCTTAACAGAAGCAACTTTACCAACCACATGAATCTCTTGACCTTTGCCTTTCACAAGGATCTTTTCAGCACTTTGAACATCTTGCATCATGCTCTGTAAGGTGTATTCCTTTTTGTTCAAAGTGTAGTCCAATTTGAACTGATCAAAGGAATCTGACAATGAATTGACAACCATATCAATCTTTGTCTCACCATCTATCTCAGCGCCATGCAGTTCAGCAATGTTGAGATGTGCTATGACTTTCATCATGTGATCTTTCACAGCCTGTCCAGGTTTCATCCTAAGATTCATAAAAGCAGTCACTGCCTCTCTCTTAGTCGTCCTAGACTTCATAGCAAACATCTCCTCTAGAGACATCATTATATCAGCAGCAGACTCCATTCCTTCATGCTGCTGTTGCAACACGTCGGAGATAGTGGCCATAATATAACATTTGGCCATATCATCTGAAGTCTTCCACTGCTCATACTCATCTCTTTGCACAATGCTTGATTCAATTGTAGGAGCAGGTGGTTTAGGAGTGGTTAGAACAAACTTATGTTTTTCACTTTGCAGCAACAACCCAATTTTCCTTTTCCATGTTACATAGTTATCTCCAGTTAAGGTGTTATCTTTCAGGATGTTCATAAGTGATGGGGTCATGATTTCTGAATGAAAACAAAGCATATATAAGTAAATAATCATTAAAAAGCACTTTTAAATATTTATCTTGAATTAAATGAATAACTCAATCATAAAATTCAACGGTGATCTAACACCCATAAATGTTACGCCTCCTTTGGGAGTTCGCACCATTTACTAGTTAGACTAGGTCCCACCTAATTGTTAACATAACAACCAGCGTTTTCAATTTTAGCCTTGCAATTTTACTGACAAGAACTCTTTGGAGGATATCAATAAAATTACATTGAGTGTGTCACCAAGATATCGACCCTCAATTTTCTCTAACGAAAATCCCTCCTTTGGGAGTAGATCTCGTTGAGTCCATTGTCTAGTCTATCCTTGTAAGGAAGTATATTGCTTAATTCCATTTATGGATGTCCCTTTGGGGAATTACCATAAAATAATTAAGCTCAACTAATCTTGGAAGCCATAGGTGTTACAAAAACACCTTCTCCCACTCAATTATTTAAGGCGTGTGATTAAATCCCATAGAATGATTTACCAAGTTATCTAGATGCCAATTTAGATACCTAAATCATTCAATGCATGTTCATACCAAAAGAGATATATGAGTGGCACTCCTATTCTATATGTCATGTTATCATACAACAACAAATATTGTAATATTTAAGCATGTAAGGATTCCCATTGTTGATTGGCTTATTTCGTAGACAAACCACATATTGGGGATGATTGTGTTGTGGGTAGCTTAGGTCATCTTGATGATTATCAAGGCAAGCTTCCAAGCATCCCGGTGACTTCAAGATCAAGAGCTTCTAAAGGTATATCACTTGACTTGATTCTTGAAGAGATTTAGTTGCACACACACACACACATTTCATGATCTTATGCTCTATATACTTTGTTGTGTGATTTGTGTTGTTGCATATTCGTTTTCATGCATGATCACCTTATCATTGTGTATTCATTCTTTGCCATGATTTTTGGCCTTGGATTTTGCATGAAGCCTTTTCTAGAGGTTAATTTTTACCTCAAACCGCTCCTGGACCGCTGTGATTTTCTTCCCAGCGCTAGGAAAGCGTTTTTCGGACAGAGAAAACCGCTCCCGAACCGCTTCCGGACCGCTGCCATTTTTCCGCAGCGTTTTGGCTTGACAGGGAAAACAGCTGCCGGACAGCTGCCGGACCGCTGCCGGACAGCTGCGGCTTTGGCAGCGGTCGTGCGTGACTTTTCGTTTTCCAAAGGCCAAAACGACATCATTTCATCTAGGGGTCCTATTTAAGTATCATCTTCTTCCTTGCTCGTTTAAGAGAGCTCAAAATCAGACCTTAGAGTGAGAAACTCAAACCCTAGAGAGAGAAAGCTTCAATCTTGCTTCTTTGACTCTCCAAACCCAAAACCCATGTGCATCTAACATGTTTCATGCATCAATCTTCCATGGGTCTTCTTCATTTATGACTTGGTAAGTAGAACAAACACAACATCTTCATTTATTGTTCTATCTTAGTCAAGACATGTCTTTTATTGCTTAGTTTAGCAAATCTTCACTTTTATTGCATATTTAGTGAAGTTATGACATGATTGGGTTTTGTTTGTGGTAGCTTGCATGATTAGGATGATTTTCCCTAAATAGCTAACCCTAGAACATTCTTGTACAATTGGTTGATGATTAGGTTGATAGATTAATGTTTATTTATCTAGTCAAACTTAATTGAATGTTCTTGTGGATTTAATTGACAATTATGTTGTTAGAAATTCTCTACAACTAATTGAGTTCACATGTTTGGACATGTTGACATTGTTTGATAGCTAGGATTGTTTTGTGATTGATAATATCTAGCTAAGCTTTATGATATGTCATTTAGCTTTTGATATCTAGGATTGATTTCATTGATATATCATCATTCTAGGTAAGCATATAGAGTTGCCTTGCTCTTGTTGCATTTTGAGTATTTCATATATTCATTTAGGTTGTTTTCTCTTCATTGAGAACTAAGTCTTGTGTTGCTTCCGGGATTAGGTTGCATAAATCACAAGCATTGGGACTAGGTTCACTTATACCGAGAGTAGGTAGGTGTGTGATTACTTCCGGGATTAGGTTGTAATCGTTTTACACATTTAGTGGATTCGAGGTTCAAGTGTGGCTCACTTACATAGCCCGTGGTTTTTCCCGTGAGGGTTTCCACGTAAATATCAAGTGTCTTTTAATTTCCGCACCATATTACACTTGCTATTGTATATTGACTAGTAGAGGGTATTTTCGTAATCTTGACCATTAACGAAAATTTGGTAAAATTGGATAAAATCTATTCACCCCCCCTCTAGATTAATATTGAACACACCATAATTTGTTTCAATTGGTATCAGAGCGGGTTCCTAGATATACATAGGTGATCCTTGCTCATTTTGGTGTGTTTTGCATTTGTGTGATTTTTGTTCATTCATACATTTTGCATTCATTTCATTTCATTCATAAACACAATGAGTGGAAACGGTGGTAGCAACGAGGGGGCTTCTAGCACACGTCCTCCTCTTCTCACCGGATTGAATTACTCCTCATGGAAAGGGAAGATGGAATCATACATATGTCAACTTCATGACCGAGCTTGGATGTCGGTTGAAGATGGATACGATCTTCCCATGATGACTCCTACGGGTGGAGGAGAAGATGTTTTGAAGCCCAAGGCACAATGGAGTGCTCAAGAATTTGAGGCATCAAAATGGAATAGGAAGGCTATGCATGCCATCCTATGTGCTATGGATGAAAATCAATACAAGTTGATTCAAAACACTAGGATTGCTAAGGAGGCATGGACAATCCTAGAAGTTGCACATGAGGGAACCGAAGTTGTGAAGGACTCCAAGCTTCAAGTTCTCCAAACTCAATTTGAGATGCTCAAGATGGAGGAGAATGAGTGCTTCAACGACTTCGAGATCAAGTTGATGGACATAGTCAACCAAAGTCATCAACTTGGTGATCCTTATTCGGATAGGAGGATCAAGCAAAAGATTATGAGATCCCTACCGGATAGGTTTGAGTCAAAGGTGACGGCTTTGGAAGAAAATAGTGGTTATAAGGATATGAAGCCGAGTGAAGTCATTGGAAGACTTCTAGCCTATGAGTCTAGGAAGGGTCCTAGCACTACTCCTCCTAAAAAGCAAAAGGGTATTGCTTTGAAAGCTTCTAAGGATGAAAAGGAGGTGAAGAATGACTCGGATGAAGACATGGCCTTGTTTGTGAAAAGATTCAACAAGGTTATGAAGTTTGGAAAGAAGGGATTTGGTTTTAGAGGCCAAGACAAGAAAAAGGTTCCCTTCAAGAAGTTTGAACCAAGGCAAGAGAGGACCGAAAGGAAAGGGGTCCGTTGCTTTGAGTGTGGCGGGATTGGTCACTTTGCTCCCGAATGTGCTAATCACAAGGAAAAGAAGAAGGGAAAAGTGATGGCCGCCACTTGGAGTGGAAGTAGTGATGACTCCAATGAAGAAGATGATTCTTCGGATGATGAAGACATCATGGCTAACTTCCTAGCTTTTGCCTCTTCTCACAAGAGCAAAAGGGGTAGTGAAAAAGAGGAAGAGAGTCAAAGGGAAAGTGACTCTAGTGAAGATGACTCCGATGCTAACTCCACTAATGGATATGTGGAGAAAGAAGTGTTAGTTGAATATCTTAAGGAGTTTAGGAGCTTAGAGATGAAAACCACTAAGAAGATCAAGATGTTGAGAGAAGAAAATCTTGAGCTTTCATCTCACAATGATCTCCTAAGTGAAGAAGTGGAAAGACTTAAGAAGAGAGAAGATAAGCTAAAAGAGGAGTTAGCTTTATCTAGGAGGAATGAAGAAGGTTTGAAGAGGGAGCTTGTTGAAGCTAAGAAGTCACTTACTAGGATGGACTCTAGCACCAAAAAATTAGATCACATGCTTGGTGTTGGAAAGAGTCCATGTGACAAGAGAGGTCTTGGGTTTGAAGATTGTCAAGAGACCACCTCCTCTAAGAAGACCGTGTTTGTTAAGAGCTTGGGCAACATAGAAGCTTCTCCGGTGCACACTCCTAGGAAGAAAATAGATCTAGGACAAAGCTCAAAAAGTGCACAAGTGAAGGTTGCACCAAGGAGACAACCTCAAGCCAACATTCCTCATCTATTGGCTCAAAAAGGGAAGCAAGATAGACCGGTTCAACAAAGAAGATGGATTGAACCCTCTCAACCACAAAGACATAGGAAGACTTCCATGCAAGCTCAAAGACAAGGTATGATTCCTCAATTCATTCCAATTTGTCACTTTTGTGGTTTTAATGGTCACATAAGACCAAATTGCTTTCGATATATTAAAATGTGTAGAACTAGAAGCATGATTGAGAAGAGAAAGACTAGAGCCAAGATGCATGTTCCTAGGAATGATATGACTAATTTGCATGATCCTAGGACATCTAGAGCCCATGTACCAAAGACCATTAAGAAAGAAAATGTTGTTCTTAAATGGATTAGAAAGAATGAAAATGTTTGCCATGTTGCACAAATTGCCTTGAAGGCAAATTCTTCTAATCTTTGGTATCTTGATAGTGGGTGCTCTAGGCACATGACGGGAAACAAGAGTTTCTTCGAGACTCTTGTTATGGAGGAAGGAGGAAATGTCACCTTTGGTGATGGATCCAAAAGGAATGTCATAGGGAAAGGAACCATCTCCGTTCCCGGATTGCCCTCCTTATCCAATGCTTTACTTGTTGATGGCTTGAAAGCCAATTTGATTAGCATTTCTCATCTTAGTGATGAAGGATATTCCGTCTTGTTTAACAAAGAGAATTGCTCTATCTTAAAGCCTGATGGACAAACCTTATTGAAAGGTATGAGATCTAGCGACAATTGCTATTGTCTTGAAGCTAGAATAGTCTCAAACAATGTGTCCAAGGATGAGCAAATTGAGTTGTGGCATGAAAGACTTGGCCACATGAACTTTCGGGATCTACGGACCCTTGGAAAGTTTGAATGTGTGCGTGGCCTCCCTAAGCTTGGGAAGAAAGCCAATGGTATTTGTGGACCTTGTCAACAAGGAAAACAAACTAAAAGCATGCATAAAAAGGGCAAGTATCTCTCCACCAAGGAGCCTCTAGAGCTTCTCCATATGGATCTTATGGGTCCTATGCAAACCGAGAGCTTGGGTGGAAAGAGATACATTTTTGTTTGTGTAGATGATTTCTCTAGGTTCACATGGACATATTTTCTTAGAGAAAAATCCGAAACTTTTGATAAGTTTAAAATGCTTTGTACTAAACTTCAAAATGAAATGAATTCTAACATTAAAAGCATAAAACGGATTAGAAGTGACCATGGGAGGGAATTTGAGAATGCTTCTTTTGAAACCTATTGTGATAGTATAGGTATCTCCCATGAGTTTTCGGCTCCTAGGACACCTCAACAAAATGGAGTTGTTGAGAGGAAAAATAGGGTCCTTCAAGAGATGGCCCGTGTGATGTTGCTTAGCAACAATGTGCCTAGGAATCTATGGGCCGAAGCCATCAACACAGCTTGTTATATAGGAAATAGAGTTTTTCTAAGGCCCGGTACTAGGAATACCTCCTATGAGTTATGGAAAGGCAAGAGGCCAAATGTTAGCTACTTCCACACATTTGGAAGCAAATGCTTCATTTTAAATGACCGAGATCAACTTGGCAAATTTGATGCCAAGAGTGATGAGGGTATATTTATTGGCTATGCCTTAAATAGTAGAGCCTATAGAGTTTTCAATAAGAAAACTCTAAGTGTCATGGAATCATCTAATGTGGTATTTGATGATGAAAGGCTCAAGTGTAGTAATCATGAGGAGGAGGTTATTCTTAGTGATGATTCTCCTTTGGAGAAGGTTGTTGTGACTCCTAATGTGGGGACATCCAATGTTGTTGAAAATGACACACAACCTATTGATAGAGTTCCTAACTTGGACTCTAATGAACCCGCTCCATGGGTTAGAAGACTCCATAACAAAGAGGATGTTATTGGAGATGTGAATGAGGGTGTTAGGACTAGAAGGCAAATAGCTAATCTTATTAGCTTCACATGCTACACCTCTCAAATAGAACCCAAAAAGATTGATGAAGCTCTAAATGATGAGTTTTGGGTTCTTGCCATGCAAGAAGAGCTAAACCAATTCGAAAGGAATGAGGTTTGGACTCTAGTTCCTAGGCCTAAGACCACTAATGTCATAGGCACAAAATGGATATATAGGAACAAATCCGATGAGGATGGCAACGTAGTGCGTAACAAGGCAAGACTTGTTGCACAAGGGTACTCTCAAATTGAGGGTATCGACTTTGAGGAGACTTTTGCTCCCGTTGCCCGCCTAGAGTCCATTAGGCTTCTCTTGTCCATCTCTTGTGTGCACAAGTTCAAATTGCACCAAATGGACGTTAAGAGTGCCTTCCTCAATGGCTTCTTGCAAGAGGAAGTGTTTGTTGAGCAACCCAAGGGGTTTGTGGATGCACACCACCCCAACCATGTCTATCGCCTCAAGAAGGCTCTTTATGGGTTGAAACAAGCACCGAGGGCTTGGTATGAGCGCCTCACTCAATTTCTTGTCAACAATGACTACACAAGAGGTAGTGTTGACAAGACTCTATTCATCAAGAAAGACAATGATGAGCTTTTTATAGCTCAAATATATGTTGATGATATAGTGTTTGGATCCACCAACAACACCAAAGTCCAACAATTTGTTGATGTTATGTCTCATGAATTTGAGATGAGCCTTGTTGGTGAGCTTAGTTACTTCCTAGGTTTGCAAATTAGGCAATTAAGTGATGGAATCTTCATATCCCAAGCCAAATATGCCAAAAACCTAGTGAAGAAGTTTGGTCTTGAGAAAGCCAAACATTGTAACACACCCATGAGCACCACTTTGAAACTAAGCAAAGATGCTAGTGGTAAAAGTGTAGAACAAACACTTTATAGGGGTATGATAGGAAGCTTGCTTTATTTGACCGCAAGTAGGCCCGACATATCCTTTAGTGTGGGTGTGTGTGCAAGGTACCAATCCGATCCCAAGGAGTCCCATCTCTCTTGCGTCAAGAGAATCATTCGATTTGTGAATGGGACTTCTAACTATGGGATTTGGTACTCATTTGACACTAATGCTAGTCTTGTAGGCTTCAGTGACGCGGATTGGGCCGGAAATTGTGATGATAGGAAAAGCACATCGGGCGGTTGCTTTTTCCTTGGAAACAATCTTGTTTCTTGGTTTTGCAAGAAGCAAAACTCAATTTCCTTGTCCACGGCGGAGGCCGAGTACATTGCCGCGGGGAGTGGATGCACACAGCTCCTATGGATGAAGCAAATGCTAGTTGACTACGGATTCAACCAAGGTACACTCACTCTCTTTTGTGATAACATGAGTGCTATTAATATTTCCAAGAATCCGGTTCAACATTCTAGAACTAAGCATATTGACATCCGTCATCATTTCATTAGAGAACTAGTTGAAAATAAATGCATTGTACTTGAGCATGTAGGTACAAATGATCAACTAGCCGACTTGTTTACAAAACCTCTAGATGCTACTCGATTTAAAACTCTTAGTAGATCTATTGGAATATGTCTTGTGGAGTGATGAGTTCTAGTTTTTGACCCCAATTAGGGGAGCTCAAGCAAAGAGAGCAAACTTGCATGAATTGTCATATGCAAAAAGTTAACTTCTTTTATGCTCTTTTATGATTGTTTGAGAATGCTTGGTGAATAACATTGATTAATGCTTTAATAATGTTTTTAATAACACCTTGCACGGTTGCCTAGCATGTACTGCATGATTTCTATTTTTGCTTGAGTGTGCTTATCCATTTGAGGAATGTTCTACTTGTTAGTACATGTGATTGACCTCAAATTATTCTCCATGTTCATGATTCTTTGATATGCATTCTTAAGCTTTCTCTTGAAAAAGGGCTACTGGCAATATGACGTGCAGCCGCCCAATGTAGGAAATGGCTACTCATTTGAAACCGAGTGAAAGCCTTCAAGAGAGTTACATTAGCATGATAAACAGAAATACATGCTTTCTAGGATAAAGGAGAAAAACAGAAAAGTTGAAATGTGTTTGATGATGTGTGTGATGCATTGCTTAATAAAGACCTCAAAATTGTTGATTGATGATGTGTCTTGCAATGTAGAAAAGATGATATATTTTTTGATGTGGTTAGTACACTCTGCACACAAATGCTTGGATATATATCTTCTTGTCATAACAACAGGGCTCTAATTTTTACACACACACACTTTTCTGTGAATAAAATCTCCTTGAATCTCTCTCAATTCTTGAATTGCATAAAGTTCGTTTATATGATTATGCAAATGCCTTTTGTGCAAATAGCTCTCTTTGCTAAAGCAATCCTATAGGGGGAGCTCCTTTGCCTATCTCATGACAAAAAGGGGGAGAAGTCTTGAGAGATATAGGGGGAGCATTGTGTATGCTTTGGGGAGAAGTTTGAGAGAGAGTAACCTTTGAGGGGGAGCATTGCATACTCATACATTGCATGATATTGTGGTTAAAAGATTCATATGCAAATGCTTGTTTTTCTTTCACTTGATCATCTCACATACACTTGCTTTGGAAGTGTAATCTAATTGTTTTGAAGGTTTGGTTATTCTACAAGAGATTGAAGACTTGAAGTTTTATTTTCTTATCTCTTTGTATCTCTTTGTACTTTGTAATGTAGAATTTCCCGAAGTTTCATTTATCTTGTGAGGATCAATGTGAGTGGTGGTTTTGTCACGAAATAGCCAAAGGGGGAGATTGTAAGGATTCCCATTGTTGATTGGCTTATTTCGTAGACAAACCACATATTGGGGATGATTGTGTTGTGGGTAGCTTAGGTCATCTTGATGATTATCAAGGCAAGCTTCCAAGCATCCCGGTGACTTCAAGATCAAGAGCTTCTAAAGGTATATCACTTGACTTGATTCTTGAAGAGATTTAGTTGCACACACACACACACATTTCATGATCTTATGCTCTATATACTTTGTTGTGTGATTTGTGTTGTTGCATATTCGTTTTCATGCATGATCACCTTATCATTGTGTATTCATTCTTTGCCATGATTTTTGGCCTTGGATTTTGCATGAAGCCTTTTCTAGAGGTTAATTTTTACCTCAAACCGCTCCTGGACCGCTGTGATTTTCTTCCCAGCGCTAGGAAAGCGTTTTTCGGACAGAGAAAACCGCTCCCGAACCGCTTCCGGACCGCTGCCATTTTTCCGCAGCGTTTTGGCTTGACAGGGAAAATAGCTGCCGGACAGCTGCCGGACCGCTGCCGGACAGCTGCCTGACCGCTGCCGGACAGCTGCCTGATTTCGCAAGTGTTTGGGCGAACAGCTGCCGGACAGCTGCCGGACCGCTGCCGGACAGCTGCGGCTTTGGCAGCGGTCGTGCGTGACTTTTCGTTTTCCAAAGGCCAAAACGACATCATTTCATCTAGGGGTCCTATTTAAGTATCATCTTCTTCCTTGCTCGTTTAAGAGAGCTCAAAATCAGACCTTAGAGTGAGAAACTCAAACCCTAGAGAGAGAAAGCTTCAATCTTGCTTCTTTGACTCTCCAAACCCAAAACCCATGTGCATCTAACATGTTTCATGCATCAATCTTCCATGGGTCTTCTTCATTTATGACTTGGTAAGTAGAACAAACACAACATCTTCATTTATTGTTCTATCTTAGTCAAGACATGTCTTTTATTGCTTAGTTTAGCAAATCTTCACTTTTATTGCATATTTAGTGAAGTTATGACATGATTGGGTTTTGTTTGTGGTAGCTTGCATGATTAGGATGATTTTCCCTAAATAGCTAACCCTAGAACATTCTTGTACAATTGGTTGATGATTAGGTTGATAGATTAATGTTTATTTATCTAGTCAAACTTAATTGAATGTTCTTGTGGATTTAATTGACAATTATGTTGTTAGAAATTCTCTACAACTAATTGAGTTCACATGTTTGGACATGTTGACATTGTTTGATAGCTAGGATTGTTTTGTGATTGATAATATCTAGCTAAGCTTTATGATATGTCATTTAGCTTTTGATATCTAGGATTGATTTCATTGATATATCATCATTCTAGGTAAGCATATAGAGTTGCCTTGCTCTTGTTGCATTTTGAGTATTTCATATATTCATTTAGGTTGTTTTCTCTTCATTGAGAACTAAGTCTTGTGTTGCTTCCGGGATTAGGTTGCATAAATCACAAGCATTGGGACTAGGTTCACTTATACCGGGAGTAGGTAGGTGTGTGATTACTTCCGGGATTAGGTTGTAATCGTTTTACACATTTAGTGGATTCGAGGTTCAAGTGTGGCTCACTTACATAGCCCGTGGTTTTTCCCGTGAGGGTTTCCACGTAAATATCAAGTGTCTTTTAATTTCCGCACCATATTACACTTGCTATTGTATATTGACTAGTAGAGGGTATTTTCGTAATCTTGACCATTAACGAAAATTTGGTAAAATTGGATAAAATCTATTCACCCCCCCTCTAGATTAATATTGAACACACCATAATTTGTTTCAAAGCATAAATTAAATAGCAACAATTTTGGCCCATCCTAGAAAAACAAGTAAATTACATTTGACATAGGAATACAAGATCTTCGAGTGGCCCATCACCATAAGCCCATCCTCCAGCCTCCCTCGACGGGATTCCACGGCCCACAACCCCTCGTAAGGGGCTGCCATGCGCAGCCCATGGGCCTTGCATGGCTGCCGTGCGCAGCCTTCTTGGTTCCAAGGCTGCCGTGCGCAGCCCATGTATTTCGGGCACGCCATGCGCAGCCCAATCCACTCCTAGGGTGCGCACGGTGCTCGTTCTCGGTCCCGGTTGCTTCGTTTCTTCGATATAGGACGTGTTACAATTTAATTTAAACAAAATAAAAAACTACTGCAGAAATTTTTTTTTTTTTTTTTTTTTTTTTAATCACTGCAGTAAAAATACTGCACATATATATTTAATACAAAAAAAAAAAAAACTGCAGCAGAATTTTTAATACAAAGAAAAAATCCTAGCAACTACCAAGAAGGAATTATGGCGATAATAGACCACCCTTCTTGTTACAATTCCGAAACGAAAAATACATTGAAAATCTAGAGCCAAAATCGAGCAATAACAATCCACATAAAAACATATATTAATCCATACATCACATGTAATAATATATGCGAATACCTAGAGTGCCATCTCTTTCTAAAACATGCATAATCACAATAAAAAAGAAATAGATCCACGTATATATACGTTAATTAATTAAAAGGGTTCAACCTAGGCTCTGATACCAATTGTAGGGAAAAATACCGTAGTACCCGCAGCGGAAGCGAGACTAAAAATTAGTTTTGGGTAGCTTTTAAAATTTTTCCAATTATGAACCTTAAACCCTTTTGATTAATCAAACATATATATATATAAGAAAGTAATAAAAGAATTTAATACCTCTTGTCGCGTGATCCGATTGACTTGCGTCGATGGTAATCCGCAAGATCTTCAATCCTAGCACGAACGTGGATCACCTAGGAGCGTGGTTTCCCTTTCTTTGAATTGCAAACCTGTGATGGGATTAAACAAACTTTTCTCTCTTGTTCGTTAGTCACAAAAACAATCAAAAATAACCTAAGATTATTCCGGTCACTTTTGAGTTCTCAATCTAATGATCGAAACTCGCGTGAACCTTGATCGATGTTGTATACACAAGCTTATCAATGATTAAGCAAATAGTACACCATCAAAGAATAATCTATGTTACTTTTTCTTTTGTCTTAGTTGAATAAAATCTCTATCTATGAGTTAAGAAGAAGAAGAAAAATAATTTCTGCACTAAGCCTTAGGGCTGGCCGAAATTAATTTTCCTTTTTACATTAGGGTTGCCGCAATTTCCAAACCTAGTTCACTAGTTTGAATTGCACCCTAATTCCTATTTAGAAAAGATTTCCCAAATCTAATCAAACTCATAAATCTTTTTATTCTCATATTTGACTAAAATAAAAAGACTTCCTGTTTGAATAAATAAAACTAATTATTTATTTCCTTTTCAAACAAGTCTTTCTATTTAATTATACTACTACCAATAGTATACCTTTAGGAAACATATTTCCTAATGAGAAAAGATTTGTATCTTAATTAAATAATTAATTAATGAATTAATTAATTCTCATTTAATTAATTAATGAAAACAAAATAATATATTAGGTTATTAACCTAGTTGCCGCCCCATATACATATTGGGCCCAAATATTATTTTCTCATTTCATTTAATCCTTTGGACTTTAATTAAAAAGCCCACATGTGAACTAGACCCAATCTTACTAAAAGAAACAAGCCCACATGTCATCCATTAATATATAAATATAATTGTGCAGCCCATTACATAAATAATGTGCAAATTATATTCTTAATATATTAAATTGCAATTCTAAATGGACCCCAAATTGGTCCGGTAGAATATATCAAGTGATCCATGCAAGTCCGTGTGGATTGGGGATCTTGGCGGGCTATCTAAATTTAAGCCCCAATAGACATAACCTAATCACAATCAACAAATGATTCACTTAGGTCCGATCCATTAATTTTAGCTCATTCCACTAAAGAGCTAAAATTGAACTCTTAAATAAAGACAGAAAAGGAAGATGCTTCCTCATTCATACCCTAGACAATCATATTGGAGATAGTGTATCCTCGTGATTAATATCAGTAATCGCCAAGAGTTCATAGACCGCCTATAACTCTCCAAGTTACCATATTTACTCATATGACCACATTTTGAACTTGGATACTTTGACTTGTCCAGAAGCCATGTTTTCAATAGACACTATTGAAAACTCAACGTTGAGATTTAATATCCAATTACCTCAAAACATCCATATGATGATATTATACTCTCATTTAATAAATGGAGCCACGATGTCCATATCTATAAATGAAGTCCTCTATCGATTAACAAATGAATATCACCAAACTATCGAGGATAGACTATGCGATATAATCGTACTCATTGATAGCTCAAATGATATCACCTGCAACCATAAGTCCATCATTTATCTCAGGATTAAGATAGACTCTCCGATTGTCCTGATAATGAAATTACTTTTATCTACTGACGGTTATAGATAAAGTATTTCATTGTGATCCTGTTCAATACACCCAGTGCACTAGATCCTTTTGCTCGAAGACACTCCGATGATTTTAGACTCATCATATCTCATTTGATCCCACTCAAATGCTAGTAAAAGAATTCTACAACTTTAACAAGATAAAGGTGCCCAACCTTTAACTTAAGTTGTGAACGATATTCAAGACTAACTAAAGAATTGTGTCTACCACATACATATCCAGATGTATGAACAATTCTTCTTTTCTCATAGTCTTTAGACCTTATGATTATTTACTTTAACAATTATTTAAACTATAAATGCTATAAGATTTGTTTAAACCAGAAATCACTTTATTAATATGAATAAGATTGTTAATTACACCATTACACTCTTGCTATTGATCATAATCCTAACAGGTTTCGCATTAATTGTGCCAAAGACAGCTCTTTTTTAAATCCAAAGGCCAATCATCGTTTGACATGTGGCCTGTGCAGTAATTACCAGCGTATCAAAGGAAGATTTCCTCCCTAGTGGGGATAACCAACTAGGCAAAGTAGAGGCAGACAAGCGGGGTAAAAAATCCTTCAAGTAAAATCGGAATCCTGACTCCAACCCTGGCAAGGCATCGGTGTTCAAGTCATAGGGGACTTTTGTTAACCGCCAAAATTGGCGAAGGACCAAAGAACAATTTTCCACCCCCGATACAAGGAGAAGATAGGAATAATCCAAATACCATCCAGCTACTCTGAGAAGGAAGGGATCCTGATCGATCCAGATACATCCCCCCTCCAGAGGAATCGAGCCGAACAAATCCCTAGCTTCTCTTGAACCCCACAGTATCCCGACATGGAGTTTTACTCGGTATCCCGACATGGAGTTTCACTTGGTATCCCGGCATGGAGTTTCATTCAGTATCCCGATACGAAAATCTCCTTGCAATACCCAGCCACAGTACCAACCAGGTATCCCGCTGCTACACCATCCAGTTACCTCGCTATTACATCATCCATATATCCCGCCATAAGATCAGATGACATCGGGGTACTTCACCGACCAAAGGAACCAGTAGGAAAGCATAAAACTAGCAGGAGCCGGGGTAGCCAAGAACTTAGATACCATCTGGGATCAACTCACCAGGCAGCAAGAAAACCAGATGATGAATTTACCAAAGAACAAGACTCATACAACTAGAAGACCGGTATAAAGCTTCATGGAAAATACTGGAACGTCGTCGTTTAGTCAAACAAAAGAAGTATACTTGTTCCCGCCAACTAAGAGTTCCATTCAGATAAGGAGTTAACTCTACTAGAATCTGTCTAAAAAGGAATGATTTGATTTTGACGATTAAAGCTCCTACGAGATTGTCTCCTATCAGGAAGGAAAGTCCCATAATTATCGAAACCCTAGACCGAAATTATAGGAGTGTATGACAAACAACAGGACCTATATATACAACATCATACTCACCAGAAAAGAGGGTCAGCTCCAAAAAACCCTAACCTACATTCGGCTCAACTTATCGACTCGTACAAGTATGCCACCACCATCTCCATTGCCTACTAAAGCCCCCCACATATTGATAAGCTAGAAAAAGAATTCACTGTATCCATAATATAGATGTTATCAATAAAATCCGAGTTATTCACTATGTTTTCTATGTTTAAATCTCACTTGTTTTGTTAGGAACATCGCTGGTATCGAACTACGTGATACCCTTTCGACTGGGATGGTTCCAGATCTCGGTCCTTAAAGTTGTTATTTGGAATTTCACCCAATAACTATTTTTCGGTAACACCTTAGACCGAAATTATAGGAGTGCATGGCAAGCAACGAGACCTATATATATGACGTTATAATCTACAGGAAGGGGATCAAAAATCGGCTCCTAAAAAACCCTTGAACCTTCAGCCTATTCTACTTATCGACATGCACGAGAACGCCACCGCCATCTCCTCTACCAACTGAAATCCCCGACCATCACCATAGATAGAAGAAATAACCAATGTATCCGTGTTATAAACGATATCATCAATAAAAAATCTGATTTATTCAGCTTATTTCTTGTGTTAAATTCTTGTTTTCATTGATAAGAAGATTATAGGTATCGAACCACTTGATACCCCTCCGATAGGGATCCACCCCGATCTCGGTCCTTAAAGTCGTTATTTGGAAATTCACCCAGTGATGATTTTCTAGTAACCGTGGTCATATGAGTAAATATAGTAACTAGGAGAGCTATAGGTGGTCTTGACCTCTTGGTGATTACTGATATTATTCGCAAGGATACACTATTTCAAATAAGATTGTCTAGGGTATGAATGAGAATCATTTACTTATTCTATCTTTATTTAAGAGTGCAATTTTAGTCCTTTAGTGGAATGAACTAAAATTAATAGATTGAACCTAAGTGAATCATTTGTTGATTGTGATTGGGTTATGTCTATTGAAGCTTAAATTTAGATAGCCCGCCAAGATCCTCAATCCACACGGACTCGCATGGATCACTTGATATATTCTACCGAACTAATTTTGGGTCCATCTAGAATTGTATTAAGGCATGTGGACTTATTTCTTTTAGTAAGAATGAGCCTAATTCACATGTGAGCCTTTTAATTAAAGGTCCAATGGATTTAATAAAATAGAAAAATAATATTTGGCCCATTTATTGTATATAGGCGGCAAGGCTAAAGGATTAGCTTAATATATTATTTTATTTTATTATTTGATTAAATGGAGATTAATTAATTAATTGATTAATTATTTAATTAAGAATCAAAATCTTTTTCTAACTTGGAAATATGTTTCTTAGTGTTATGTTATGCTATTGGTAGTAGTATAATAAATATCAAAGACTTTATTTGGTAAGTGGATAAATAAAAGGTATTTATTTATCTAGTCAAATAAGGAAGTTTTTGGATATAGTCATAATTGAATAATACACTAAAGAGTTACGTTAGGATTATGCTCAATAACAAGAGTGTAATGTTGTACTTGACAATCTTTTCATATTAATAAAGTGATTTATATTTGTTAACAAAATCTTGTAGCATTTATTATTATAATTGTCAAAGTAAATAATCATAAGGTCAAAAGACTATGAGAAAAGAAGAATTGTTCGTACAACTGGATATGTATGAGGTAGACACAATTCTTTAGTTAGTCTTGAATAACGTTCACAACTGAAGTTAAAAGTTGGGCACCTTTATCTTGTTAAAGTTGTAGAATTCTTTTACTATCATTTGAGTGGGATCAAATGTGTTGTGATGAGTCTAAAATCATCGAAGGGTCTTCGAGTAAAAGAATCTAGTGTACTGGGTGCATTGAACTGGATCACAATGAAATACTTTTTTCTAGAACCGTCAATAGATAAAAGTCTTTTCATTATCAGGACAATCGGAGAGTCTATCTTAATCCTGAGATAAATGTTGGACTTATGGTTGCAAGTGATATCATTTGAGCTATCAATGAGTATGATTATATAGCATAGTCTATCCTCGATAGTTTGGTGGTATTCATTTGTTAATCGATAGAGGACTTCATTTATAGATATGGACATCGTGGCTCCATTTATTTAATGTGAGTAGAATATCATCATATGGATGCTTTGTGGTTTTGGATATGAAATCTTAACGTTGAGTTTTCAATAGAGTCTATTGAAAGATGACTTCTGGACAAGTCATAATATATATCCAAGTTCAAAGTGTGGTCATATAAGTAAATATGGTAACTTGGAGAGCTATAGGCGGTCTATGAGCTCTTGGCGATTACTGATATTCTTCACGAGGATTCACTATCTCCCATATGATTGTCTAGGGTATGAATGAGCATCGTTAATTTATTCCATCTTTATTTAAGAGTGCAATTTTAGTTTTTTAGTGGAATGAACTAAAATTAATAGATTGAACCTAAGTGAATCATTTGTTGATTGTGATTGGGCTATGTCTATTGGAGCTTAAATTTAGATAGGCCCGCCAAGATCCCCAATCCGCACGGACTTGCATAAATCACTTGATATATTCTACCGGACTATTTGTGGGTCCATTTAGAATTGTATTTAATATATTAAGAATATAATTTGCACATTATTTATTTAATAGGCTGTTTAATTATATTAATATATTAAAGCAAGACATGTGGGCTTGTTTCTTTTAGTAAGAATGTGTCTAGTTCACATGTGAGCTTTTTATTAAAGTCCAAATGGATTAAATAAAATAAGAAAACAATATATAGGCCCAAGTTCTAGTCATGGGCGGCAATGGCTAATTTTTAGCCCATTATATTGTTTTATTTTATTATTTAATTAAATGGAAATTAATTAATATGTTAATTAATTATTTAATTAAAAATCAAATCTTTTTATGATTAGGAAATATGTTTCCTAATAGTATACTACTATTAGTATTATGCTAAATATAAAAGACTTTATTTGTTTAATCAAATTAGGAAGTCTTTTATATAGTCACAAATACACTAAAGAGTTTGATTAGGGTTTGAATATTATATACATGACAAGTTGAATTCAGATTGCTGTAAAATATATATATATATAATATATATGGCAACTTATTGCCGAGATATGTACGACATATATATAAAAAGTAGAATTCATGTATATATGTAAAAGTGGCCGTGCACTATATATAGATATATATATATATTAGGCGTGCAATTAATTGCACTATATATATAGATGTATCAGGCGTGCAGTATATATATAAATATATATATTAGGCTATGGTGCAGCATATATATATATAAAGATATATATTAGGCGTGAAAAAAAAGAAGAGATATATATATATATTCTTTGTATATTTGTCAAACCCTAGTTTTTGCAATTGAGAGTTTTTCTTTTGCTAGAGAAAAATAAAATCCAACTCTTACACTAGTGTGAAATTCGGCCAAGAAAGATTGTGAGAAGAATTGTTCTTATTTCGATAGTGCACTAGTGATTTTTACATCAAGAGGTCTTGTGCACAATTTCGAATAAGGTTCACGCGAGTTTCAATCTAACGATTGTGAATTCAAAAGTGACCAGGACATTCTTAACAATCTATTGGAATTTTTGTGACTAACATAAATCAGAAAAGTTTTGCTGTCCATTCTCAGGTATACAATTCAAAGAGAAGGGAGACCACGCTCCTAGGTGATTCACGTTCGTGATCGGATCGGAAGATCTTGTGGATTACCATCGACGCATAGTCAATCGGATCACGCGACAAAGGTACGGTATCTTTCGATGTATATGTTTATTAATTAAAGGGTTAAGGTTCAATATGGGAAATATTTTAAAATATACTAAACTTCTTTTTAGTTTCGCTTCCGCTGCATGCACGTATTTTTTTTCCCTACAATTGGTATCAGAGCCTGGTTGTACCCTTTAATTAATTAACGTATATATACGTGAATCTTTTTCTTTTTATTGTGATTATGCATGTTTAGAAAGAGATGGCACTCTAGGTATTCTCATATATAATTACATTGGAATGTATGGATTTATATATGTTATATTTTGATATAAAGTGAATTGTTATTGCTCGATTCTTCTTTTCTCATAGTCCTTTGACCTTATGATTATTTACTTTGACAATTATAATAATAAATGCTATATAAGATTTTGTTAACAAACAGAAATCACTTTATTAATATGAAAAGATTGTCAAGTACAACATTACACTCTTGCTATTGAGCATAACTCTAACAATATATATATATATATCATGATATAGATTTCGGCCACCCTAAGGTTTTTCTAGAGAGTTATTTTCTTTTGCTTGAAAAATAAAATCCAACTCTAGAGACTAGTGTGAGAATTCGGCCTAGAGGAAAAGAGAGAAGAGATCGTTCTTACTTCGATAGTGCACTAATAGCTTTTACATCAAAAGGCTTTGTGAACAATTTCAAATTAGGTTCACGCAAATTACAATCAAAGGATTTAGAATTCAAAAGTGACCAAAACGTTCTTTGTTATCTCTTAGAAGTTATTGTGACAAAAGAAAAAGAAATTTTTTTGTTATCCATCCTGTAGGGAAAAACGTTTGCACGCGGCGGAAGCGAGACTAAAAGAAGTTTAGTATATTTTAAAAAGTTTTCAAGTTTGAACCTTAACCCTTTAATTAATTAAACATATATACAAAAAGATATCATACCTTTGTCGTGTGATCCGATTGACTATGCGTCGATAGTAATCCGCAAGATCTTCCAACCCGATCACGAATGTGAATCACCTAGGAGCGTGGTATCCCTTCTCTTTGAATTGTGTACCTGAGAATGGATAACAAAAACTTTTCTTATTTCTGTTAGTCACAATAAACTCCAAAAGATTGCTAAGAATGTCCCGGTCACTTTTGAATTCACAATCATTAGATTAAAACTCACGTGAACCTTATTCGAAATTGTGCACAAAACCTTTTGATGTAAAGATTACTAGTGCACTATCGAAATAAGAACAATTCTCCTCTCACAACTCCTCTTGGCCGAATTCTCTCACTAGTCTTAGAGTAGGATTTTATTTTTTCTCTCTAGCAAAAGAAAATAAATTCTCAAAGGAAAAAGCTAGGGTGACCGAATTCTATCCCTTGTATTATATAGGGACCGAATTTTAGCCTAAAAAATTTAGGGTTGCCGAATTCTTGCCTTGTTAAACAAGGTGGTCACCACAATCCTTTTCCAAATAGGATTTGTGTTTCCACAAAAGACTTCTTAGAATTCAAACCCTAATCCAACTCTTTAGTGAATTTGTGAATATATAAAAGACTTCCTAATTTGACTAAATAAATAAAGCCTTTTATATTTAATATACTACTAATAGTAGTATACTACTAGGAAACATATTTCCTAATCAGAAAAAGATTTGATTCTTAATTAAATAATTAATTAACATATTAATTAATTTCCATTTAATTAAATAATAAAATAAAACAATATAATGGGCTAATAAATATAGCCTTGCCGCCCATGACTATAACTTGGGCCATATATTGTTTTTCTTATTTTATTAAATCCATTTGGACTTTAGTAAAAAGCCCACATGTGAACTAGACCCATTCTTACTAAAAGAAACAAGCCCACATGCCTTTCATTAATATATTAATATAATTAAACAGCCCATTAAATAAATAATGTGCAAATTATATTCTTAATATATTAAATACAATTCCAGATGGATCCATAAATAGTTCGGTAGAATATATCAAGTGATTCATGCAAGTCCGTACGGATTGGACATCTTGGCGGGCCTACCTAAATTTAAGCTCCAATAGATATAACCCAATCACAATCAACAAATGATTCACTTGGGTTCAATCTATTAATTTTAGTTTATTCCACTAAAGAACTAAAATTGCACTCTTAAATAAAGATGGAATAAGTTAACGATTCTTATTCATACCCTAGACAATCTTATAGGAGAAAGTGAATCCTCGTGAAGAATATCAATAATCGCCAAGAGCTCATAGACCGCATATAGCTCTCCATGTTACCATATTTACTCATATGAGCACACTTTGAACTTGGATATATATTATGACTTGTCCAGAAGTCATCTTTCAATAGACACTATTGAAAACTCAACGTTAACATTTAATATCCAAAACCACAAAGCATCTATATGATGATATTCTACTCACATTTAATAAATGGAGCCACGATGTCCATATCTATAAATGAAGTCCTCTATCGATTAGCAAATGAATACCACCAAACTATCGAGGATAGACTATGCTATATAATCGTACTCATTGATAGCTCAAATAATAACACTTGTAACCATAAGTCCATCATTTATCTCAGGATTAAGATAGACACTCCAATTGTCCTGATAATGAAAAGACTTTTATCTATTGACGGTTCTAGAAAAAGTATTTCATTGTGATCCAGTTTAATGTACCCAGTGCACTAGATTCTTTTACTCGAAGACCCTTCGATGATTTTAGACTCATCATAACACATTTGATCCCACTCAAATGCAAGTAAAAGAATTCTACAACTTTTACAAGATAAGGTGCCCAACATTTAACTTAAGTTGTGAACGTTATTCGAGACTAACTAAAGAATCGTGTCTACCTCATACATATCCAAATGTACGAACAATTCTTCTTTTCTCATAGTCTTTTGACCTTATGATATTTACTTTGACAATTTAATAATAAATGCTATAAGATTTTGTTAAAAAACAGAAATCACTTTATTAATACGAAAAGATTGTCAAGTACAATATTACACTCTTGCTATTGAGCATAATCCTAACTCATCCTCTAGTACACAATTCAAATAAAGGGAGACCACGCTCCTAGGTGATTCACGTTCGTGATTAGATTGGAAGATCTTATAGATTACCATCGACGCAATGTCAATCGGATCACGTGACAAAGGTACGATACTTTTAATCGTATATGTTAATTAATTAAAGGGTTAAGGTTCATCTTTAAGGAAAATTTTAAACTATATATGATCGAACCAAAATTGGTATGATTTTGGCCTTCACTTCCTTCTCTTTTTGATTGATTCTCGGGCAATATCCCATGATTTAATTGTGTAAATTAAGTGTTTTTGGGTAATTCTGAAGATTAGGGGCATTGGTGTAATTTTGGCGAATTAGGGGTGAAACTGTAATTCGTGAAGAAGGATTGAATTTATTGTCATTTTAGAAGAGTTTAGGGACCGAAACGAAATTTGCCAAGCAGCCCATGCCACCTCATTAGTGAAACGATGAGTTTCATGATGGGCATTCAATTTGGGCTTTTAATTGACGGGCACTTGCGTGAAAGTGTATGGTGATTTTAGTTAAGGGCCTAAATAGGTAAAATTATATGGTGTGGTGAGCTCACTATTCCTAAAGCCCAACTACACCCCATAGGACTGCTAAATGCACCCCACATTCACCTAACTTCATCTTCTTCCTTCATCTTCATGACCATCCATGGCTTCCCTGAAAACCCTAATTGTCCAGCCGCCAGAATCACCTTTCCAGCGCTCTACTCCGGTCAGTTTTTACTCCAATCGAACGACAGAGATATTGTGACCATGATGGACACCGATTCGGCTCACCAAACCTCACAAAATCTACCACGAAATCTGGTCCAGCTGTTGGTATCATGCTCCCTTATGTCACCACTTCTCAAAACCGCGACAAAACAGCGTAAATCGATGTTGCCATGGCGATAGGGAGTTGATTTTGGCTACAGAAGATGTCGCCATTTTGGTCGCCCTACATGTTGCCATGAACCAAATAGCGACCTTGTCTCTGTGCATTTTTGATTGGGTGGAAAAATTACAAAATGCACCCCTCTTATGGACTAAATGGTAATTTGTTATGGTCAGGGGATGTTTTGGTAATTTACCAACCGTGACCTAATTTGAGAAGCTTATAATTCATCACCATTTTCCAACTCTTGATAACTCTTGTTCATCAAGAAATCTCCTTTCTCCACCATTCCTAATCCTACCATTCTCCTCTTCAATAAACACCTAGATTACTCCACATAAATCATTCCTCTCTTTCCATCTTCTCCACCCATTTCCTTTGTCACTTTCCATTTGACTTCACCTATCTAGACACATCCTCAACACCCAATCTTTGCACAAGACTCAAGCAAGGAAGCTCAAGGAAGGATTAAGCTTACAAGAGAGACCCAAGGGTGATTTCTCTCCATTTTACTTCCTTTCTTTGTTTGTGATTATGTGTAATTAAACCCCCTTTCTAGAGGAATGATTTGAGACACTTTTGGACAATGAGTATTTATTAAGGCTTTAAATATTATGTTTGCATAATTAGAGTTTTATTTACTTTTTAATTAGATCTTGCACTTATGTGATTAAATGAGTATTGACACGCTTATTGATTACAATATGTTGTAGGATAATTTGTGATAAAATTGACTAAGTTATTGACACACTTGATTGATTGTAGCACATAGTGAATAGGATAGGCTTTTGGAGGGTAGGCCTACCATGATTGCCTAGGCCATTCGATCATCACTAACCGATCCCGTCGTGACCCCCTCTCCTTAATCGGTTAGGCATTGCGGTGGGAAGTTGTTTAGGGTTTGTAGTGACGGTCTAAACAACACTTTTTAATGAGATCGGTCCATGATTGTGTGAATAGTGCATTAATGAAGTCATTGATGAATTGCTCAAAGTCCATGAGCTACTCTATCTTTTCCCTAGACTCCCAATTAATTGTTTAATCCATTTTCTTATCTAGGTTGTTGTTATTGGATTCCTATCTGTTTATATTCTCTTTACATTTTATTGTTTTTATTTTCCATGTATGTTTGATGGTTTCTTAAACCATACACCATTCAAACTACCATGATTTATTTTATTTTGCATTTTAGGAATTGTTAATTAATTCAACTAATTACTCTAATTCCTTGTGGAACGAATCTAACTTACCACTTTACTGATTTTCTCTCTAAGTGGATTTTTAAGTGGTGAAATTGGTTTTTCAAACGATCACACGTTAAAATGTATTTTGTTGAGTACACAATGACTGCTCATCAATATACTAAACCTATTTTTCGCTTCCGCCGCATGTATTTTTCCCTACAATTGGTATCAGAGCCTAGTTGTACCCTTTGATTAATGAATGTATATATACGTGAATCTATTTCTTTTTATTGTGATTATGCATGTTTTAGAAAGAGATGGCACTCTAGGTATTCTCATACATAATTACATTGGAATGTATGGATTTATATATGTTATTATTATTATATGATTTGTAGTTGCTCAATTTTTGTCCTAGAATTTCATTGTATTTTTGTTTCGGAATTGTAACGAGAAGGGTGGTCTATCATTGTCATAATTCCTTCTTGGTAGTTGCTAAGTACTCTTTTATTTTTATTGTATTAAAAATACTGCAGTTTTTATTGTATTAAAAGTAGTGCAGTTTTTTATTGTATTAAAATTACTGCAGTGATTAAAAAAAAATCGCAGTAGTTTATTGTTTAAATACTGCTGTAATATATTCAAGCATCGAAGATTCGAAGATTCGAAGAATTGGAAGCAACCGTAACAAACTTGGTACTATGCGCACCATAGCAACAAGCGTGCATGCAAGTTAGCACGCAGCTGCGCTTGTTGTGGTATGGGCTGCGCACAGTAGCCCTTTATGGTGTAGTGGGGTGCGCACACTCATGGGAGGCAGGCAAGGGGTGCGCAAGTGGACGATGGCCGCTTGAAGACTTGTTCGCCTAGAAAGGATATTTTGTATTTCCAACAAATGTAATTTACTTGCTTTTCTAGGATGGACCAAAATTGTGGCTATTTATTTTTGCGTAAATATTACAATATTTGTTATTGTTTGATAACATGTCATATAGAATAGGAGTGCCACTCATATATCTCTTTTGGTATGAACATGCATTGAATGATTTAGGTATCTAATTGGCATCTAGATAACTTGGTAAATCATTCTATGGAATTTAATCACACGCCTTAAATAATTGAGTGGGAGAAGGTGTTTTGAAACACCAATGGCCTCCAAGGTTAGTTGAGCTTTATGTTTTATTGATAACCCCCCAAGGGGTATCCATGAATAGAATTTAGTAAGATACTTCCTTACAAGGAAGTGTAGACAATTGACTCAATTGAGATCTACTCTTAAAGGAGGGATTTTCGTGAGGGAAAATATTAAGGGTCGAGATCTTGGTAACACACTCAATGTGGTTTTATTGATATCCTCCCAAGAGTTCTTGTCAATAAAATCACAAGGCTAAAATTGAAAACACTGGTTGTTATGTTAACAATTAGGTGGGACCTAGTCCAACTAGTAAATGGTGTGAACTCCCAAATGAGGTGTGACATTTATGGGTGTTGGATCACCGTTGAATTTTATGATTGAATTATTTATTTAATTCAAGATAAATATTCAAAAGTGCTTTATCATGATTATTTACTCATATATATTTTTGTTTTATTCAGAAAGACCCCATCTGAGATTCCCTTAAAACAATAGTGTACAATATACCTAGAAGGGGGGGGGGGAGTGAATAGGTGTGTGCCCAAATAATTGTACTACATTTCCACACAATCAATATACACACACTTAGAGAGCTTTACAATTGAATTGCTTAAACAAGATGATATGAGATCAATTAAACAAGAGTTATAAGCAATACAATATAAAGCAAGTAAAGAAACTAAAAGCATTAAAATCAACACAAGTTGTTAACCGCCAAAATTGGTGAAGGACCAAAGAAGAATTTTCCACCAAAACACAAGAAGGATATTGATCAAGCCAAAATTGGTATGATTTTGGCCCTCATTTTCGATTCTTTTTGCTTGATTCTCGGGCATTTCCCCGTGTTTAATGTTGTTAAATTGAATGTTTCAGGTTTTAATAGGTTTCAGAAGCAATTGAGATGAAGGTGGAGGACTTGTGCGAAAATATCTCACAAATGGGAAGGAATAGGGCATTTTCGCCACTTGGACATAAAAGGTCGCTACATGAGCGCCATGGCGACAGAGGATTCTCCAAAGACATCAGAAGGTCGCCACTTGGGCGCCACTTGAGCGCCATGGCGACAGAAAGTCCACAAATCAACCAGGTGAGGTCGCCATTTGGGGTTGCCATGGCGACCTCCCTTGCAAATGGCGACCTAGTGCACTCAAGGCATGGTCGCCACTTAGGGTCGCCATGGCGACCTTGATGTTGCAAGTGGCGACCTCCTCACTTTTGCAGGGTCGCCACTTATGGTCGCCATGGCGACCTAGAGGTACAAGTGGCGACCTCTACACAAATTGCTCATGGTTGCCACTTGCCAAATAGCGAGAAAGATGGTTTTCATGGCGACCTTCTCTTCTAACCGTTTTACGCACCAAGGTCGCCATAGCGACCAAATAGCGACCAAGACTCCACCTCAGCGAATCAAGCAGTTATCAGTACATGTCAAAGAGTGCATATAAATAGATCGTCTCTCCATTTTCAAAAGGATCGCAAAAATCAGAGAAGAAGATACAAAGAACAAATCTGAGATATAGCTCAAGCATCCATGGCACACTATACCTCATCCTCCATTTCTCTCCTTGAACTCATCTAATCCATCCAACCCTCAACACAAAACCTTGATTACTTCACTACATCATTCCTCATCCCACCATTTCTCCACCAAAATCCTTAGTAACTTTCCACCAAAACACCCACATTCCAAGATATTTCCTCAACCTCCATTCCTTGCATCTAGGAGCTTAGAGGAGAAGAAGGATCAAGCTTAAAGAAGGTGACCCAAGGGTTATTTCCTTATCATTTACTTCTTTTCATTTATTGCAAATATGTGTAACTAAACCCCTAATCTAGGGGATAGATTTGAGGATCAATTGGTTGTGGGTTTAATTTAGCTTGTAATGAATCTCTTATGTGTTCTATTCATTCAAATTAATTAGATTCCATTCATTATAATTGACTTGTATATCACTTGTTGATTGCTATCTTGAGTGGAGTAATTTGTTATATATTTACATGTGGATTGACAATCCTTGTGTGATTAAGAACCCATTGGATAGGATAGATTAGTGGTGGGTATACCAACCCCACTAATCTAAGCCTCTAAGTGGTTAACATAATGAGATTGGTACATTAATGATGCTAGTTAGCTTACCCACATTCAATTGTTAATCGATCTATTCCCTAGCTATCTCATTAATTGATTTCTATCACAATTCTTATCAAGGTGTTGAGTATTCTATTTTTCATATCATATTTTGTGTATTTTTATTTGAGTAGTTAGCATTTGTGGTTTTAGAAACCACACATCTATCAAACATTATGATTTACTTTATTGCTCTAAGACTAGTCAATTTATCTAATTAACACTCCATTCCCTGTGGAACGAACTTGCTCACTATTTTGCTATCAAATCACATTTTAAAAGGATTAAGTGTCTTTAAAAGAGTTTTCAAGAATCAACCATAATCTATATTATTACTATTTTGTTGAGTACACAAACGACCTCATCAAAAATGGCGCCGCTGCCGAGGATTTGGTAGCGTTGATTACATAGATTGACTTTTCTTCACATTTTATTGGTATATTGTAGATTGTTAGTTTAGTATTTTGTTTTGTGGTTATTGACTTGTGCATAGTGCTGTTTTTACTTTTTTTCTTTCCTTGTATCTCTTTATTTATTCCTCTTTCAGGTGCTCAGTTTTATGCACGGTAGGAGATCTCTAGGTAGAGGTGTTCATCCCCCACTAGAAGGCACTAGCCATGTGAGAGAGTTCAAACCAATTCCAAGTCAAGCTATGAGTACCGAAGGACAACAACATGGTAGGGAAGACGAAGCTCCTTTTAGAGAGGAGATGACGGAAGAGACTTAAACCAACCGTGGTCAAAGGATGACCATGGGTGAGTATGCCTTGCCGGATATCAGGAACCAACCATCGCCGATCGTGCTAGACCCGGTAGCTAGGGGATATGAGTTGAGGACAATGCACGTAAACCTCTTGCCATCATTCCATGGGAAGTTGAATGAAGACTGCCTCCAGTTCATGAAGGAGTACAATGCTATTATTGAGACCTTCCCCATCATGCGTCTCATGCGCGAACAGTTACAAATGCGTTGCTTCCAGTATTGTATGAAGGATGCGGCTATGACATGGCTCATGGGGCTTAGGCCGGGATCATTGACAAGTTGGGGTCAAATTTGCAAAGTGTTTTTCAACAGATTCTTTCCGGCTAGGAAAGCAAAGGAGTTAAAGGTGAAGATAGCAGATTTTTATGAGAGTGAGGGGGAGCTATTTCATGAGTCATGGGAGAGGTATCAACGCCTTGTGGCCCAATGCCCTCCTCACATGTTCACCGAGGAATACAAGGTGTCTTGTTTTCAAGGAGGCTTAACTCGGTTCTCCCAAGTGTTGGTGGATAACGCTTGTGGAGGTTCATATGACACCAAGACCGCTTCGGAGATATATGACATCTATGAGATGTTGGCACAAAACTCTCAGCAAAGGAATGCCAACAGTATTCGTGGTGGGAAGTTTGATGTGAATGCTAGTACGGAAGCCGCCATCGAAATCTCAAGGATCAACAAGAAGGTGGAGACCTTGACTTCTCATATAGAGAGTATGGGATTTCCGAAAGCGGGAGTGAAGTTGCTAGGAAGGCAAGAAGGATGCTCTAGGGGGCAATTCAATGAGAACGAAGGGTTTGAGGACACTTTTCAAAGTCAAGAGCAAGAGGAGGTTCAAGCTATGGGATTCCAAGGACAAGGAAACAACTCATATTTCAACAACCATGCTCAACTATGGAGGAATCACCCAAACCTCTCTTGGTCAAACAACAACAACATTTTAAACCCACCACCAAGGAATCAACAACAAGGAAGTCAACAACAAGGGGTGTACAACCAAGGAGGTAGCTCACAAGGGGGTTACCGTCAAAATCAACAAGGAGTGTACAACCAAGGAGGTAGCTCACAAGGGAGTTACCGTCAAAACCAAACAAAAGGAGGATTACCACAAGGAGGATTTCCCTAAGGAGGAAACCAATGGGGAGGAAATCAATTGAACAACAACAACAATGCTCAATCTAGCTCGTATGAACCTCGCCGAAACATTGATGAAGAGATGAGAGGTATGATGCAAGGTTTCCAAAGAGCCGAGAATACCTTGACAAGTTTCATGCAAGCTAGTGGCCAAAGGTTTGGCAACCTCGAAGCATCTTTCGAGAAATTGGAGACCCAAATGGGGCAAATCGCCGAAGCCCTACAAAAGCAAGAAAAGGGGAAGTTTCCAAGCCACACCGAGCAAGCTAAGGAGGGAAACTTTGTCAAGAAGGATAGAGCTAGGGATGAAGCTATGTTGTTTGAAGAATCATATGTGCGAAAAGTGGAAGATCCAGGTAGTTTTGTGATTCCTATATCAATAGGAGAGAGTGGAGTGCTTAAAGGAGTACTAGATTTAAGAGCAAGTGTGAGTATAATGCCCCTATCTACTTATGTGAAGTTGGGTTTGGTAGGATTGAAGCCAACCGGGAAGAAGCTTATGCTAGCGGATCAAACCTCACTTTCATCGAGTAGTGAAATAAAGGATGTCCCAATTGTCATTGAAGGAGTAGTGGTGTTAACAGATTTTGTAGTTTTAGACATTGGTGACAAGTCAAAAGATGTTAGGGAGTGGCAAGTTCTCCTTGGTAGACCATTCATGGCTACCGCTCAAATGAAGATCGATGTTTGCAAGAGGAAAGTTCGTATGCATGCATTTGAGAAAGAACTTGAGATTGACATAACCATATGCAATGATGACCTAAAAAGCATTAAGAGTTGCTATGTGGTTGAGGTGCAACCACCAAGGTCAACGGGTGGAAAAGTATGTGAATTGGTGCAATTGTTTGAAAAGAGTAGTCAAGAGGACGACGTTGAGAGCATTGGTGACTCTGAGATTGAAGGGCTCAAGAATTCTAACCAAGAGCTCATGCTTGAAGTGGAGATTCTTAAGGCGGAGAAAGATGCCTTAGAAAATAAGCTTGATGATTTAGCAAAACGGAACCATAAACTCAAAAAGATAAATGTGGCTCTCACCATGGAAAATGAGGTGACGGTAAAAGAGCTTGGGGATTTGGCTAAACTCACCGAAGAATTTGAGGAAGAGTCCTCAAGAAAGATGAGAAAGACCCTAATGAGTGTCGATGCCAAGAACAAGGCAATTGAGGAGTTGAAGGAGGAATTGAGCAAGAAGGAGACATCTTTGAAGATTGCTAAGGTGAAGGAGTGTGATTATTTGGTGGAGATAGATCGGATGGATCAAGCCATCAAGGAACTCACCAAGAACGGTCCCTCAAGGCCTAACCCTCCAATGCAAAAGGGAAGATTTCCTTCATATCCTTTAACTTGCTATTTTTGTCAAAAAAGGGGTCATGTAAAGTCTAGGTGCTTTGAATTTTTGAGGCACGTTAACCATGAGAAAAATAGACCAAGAATGAGATCTAACCATGTAAAGAAAATTTGGGTTAGGAAGGATTTGATAGATCAAAGCCGGGATGAGTCTATAGGTCCAATTTGGGTAGTCAAAAAGAAAATGAGTTATAATGTGGTTGATTTGGGTAGCGAGCATCATGATTCCATTTCGCATGATAGGATGCAGTAGTTGGAGTTACATTTGGTTTTTACATTTCATGCCAAGAATAAAAATCTTTGTGTTTTGATTTTTTTTTTCATTTTGTGTGTATTTCTTTTGGTTTGTTTTGTTTTTTTTGAATAAGTGTCCTATTCTTGATGATGGTTTGAAATATGAGCTTATTTGTGGATTTTGTTTCATTGCAGGTGATGAAAATACATTCAGAAAAGGACCTCAAGTAAGGGTCGCCATTTGGTCGCTATTTGCACGCAAGTGGCGACCTCACTTACAAGAAGAATACAGAGGTCGCCACTTACATGGTCGCCATGGCGACCACATGTTGCAAATGGCGACCTTTACATATCAGGTATGGTCGCCATTTGGTCGCCATAGCGACCTTACTTGTGCAAATGGCGACCACATGAAAGCTTGAAAATTCCTTCTTGGTCGCCATTTGGTCGCCATGGCGACCAAGAGTCACAAATGGCGACATAGGGCGTTCACTTATAAAGTTGCTGCTCAAAACATAACGCCGCACAAACAAAAGCTCTCTCTTCTCAAATTCTCTCAATTCCAAAGTCGTGGCACGCACGTAATATCCAAATCCGGTAAGCAATCACTCTAGTTCTTCAATTCTCTTGATCAAATCCTTCCTACATTGCATCTAGAATCACTAAGGGTGGTTTTGAGTTTGATTTGAAGTGATTAGTGCTTAGGATTGGATTTTTGTGTGGTTTGATTCATATATAAGTGATTGTGATAGTATTGAAGTGGTTTTGGTTGATTGTGGTGCACTTGGTGAGTGCCGGAGTGTTATTGAAGTGCCGTTGTGCTGCCGGATTTCTGTCAGAAAGCTTAGTCCGAATTTGAGTGTGAAAGATGGCTCTGAAGATGAAATTGCCGAACAAGGGGGGCAAGGGTAGCAAGACCCCCACTCCTAAGAGGAGAGTAGTCCCCGAATGCAAACTAAATAGGAATTTTGATGAAAGATTGGAGACATTTGCTGAGAAGAAAATGTGGCCTGAGAGGGGCATTGATTTGGAGAATTTGAGGGATACCCCTGTCCCAACAACAGTGAATGACATGGGATAGGGAGGATTAGCAGCTACTCCGCCACATTACAGTGAGGGTTTGGTGAAAGAATTCTATGCGGGGATGAATCCTGGGGAGTATATGAGGGGTGGTCCCATTCTAGTGAGAGGGGTTCCTGTGTACTTGAAAGCACCGGACATTAACATCTATTTTGGGACGACATTGTTGGAAATTGAGGGGTTACGTGAGAGGATGGTGGAAGGAATCACCACAAATCCTTTGTATGTGAAGAATTTGGTGGAATTTGCTAACACTATGACCATCACTCCTATGACCATATGGATGGCGAAGAGGTTCCCTCTCAGGCAGTCAAACTTGAAGATTGAGCACGCCTTTTGGCACATTTTCCTCACCTCTTCCCTTAGACCGGTTTCCCATAGGTCCACTGTTCCATTCGAGGCAGCCAGGATTCTACACAGTATTAGTGAAAGGCAGCCTATTGATGTGGGAATTATCGTGAAAATGGAGATTCAACGGATTGGGAGGAATGAATCAGAGACAGATATCCTCCATTTCCCTTGTTTGATCACAGAGGCCTGTAAGTTGGCGGGTGTAGATATCTCCGGGGACATACTTAAGCCCCCCATGTCAGATATGGACTTGACCACCTGGAGACGTTTGATGATTAAGCGTGGGGAGATACCTACTAGTGGGAAACGTAGGAGAGTGCGGAGTTCAGAGGCTGGCACTAGTGTTAGGGAAGAATTTGAGAGAGTGGTCCCTGAGGAGGACGATGATGATGAGGATGAGGAGATGCCTATTTGTGATGATCATGGGCAGCCGTTCGGTCTTCGGATTCTAGATGGTGTACAGCGCATTAGGAAGACTCAGACTGGTGATTTTGATATCCTTCATGCTGATAAACTTGATATTGAAGGAAGGCAGAAGGCCTTGGAGGATAGGCAGCTGAGGTTGGAAAACCTTATTCAGGATTTGAGTGAGACGGTGATCACAGGTTTTACAGACCTCCGCCATGATTTAAAGCTCACCCCTTATGTCAGGAGGCCGAAGAAGCCTGCCACAGTGATTCCACCTACCCCCACTGCACCTTCAGGACATAGCACAGAGGAGCCTGACTTCGTATTTCAGACTGCACAGTCTGCTGTTGAGGAGGCAGCACAGTTGGAGGAGGCCATGGCCCGTTCCTTGACTGATCAGAGGCCCCGTTATGTGGGAGGTCCTCCTATTGATGAGGCAGCCGCACATAGGAAATGGAGAGAGGAGCAGTCTAGGAGAGCAGCATTAGCAAGGGAGCAGAGAAGGAAGGACCCGAAAGGGAAGGGTAGAGTAGTGCAGGATGAAGAGGATGATTCAGAGTAGTTGGCCTACTAGCTGATTACGTTATTTTCTACACAAAGTGTAGCCCCTTTCCGTATCCTTTTGTGTATGTTTCTCGGGTGAAACCGGGGTTTTAATGTTTCATTTGAGGTTTTTGTAGGTTTTTCTGATAGCAGGGGTGTTTTGGCTCTAACTGAAGAAATTTGGGCAAAAAGCGCAAATATGGAAAGTCTGGAGGCTTGGATCAGAAAGCGCCGCGGTTGGAGAGCAAGCGGCAAGCAAGCGACAGAGATCCTCAAGGCTGCCGCTCATGAATTACCGCGGTCAAGCAACAGCAGCAGGGTGGCGACAGAAACCCCTCAGAGTTGCCGCTCATGAAGTGCCGCGGTTGGATGACCGCGGCAGAGGGGCGACAGAAACTTCCTTCGCCTGCCGCGGTTGATCTGCCGCGGTTGCTCAACCGCGAAAATGGCAACCGCGGCAGAGCGCCCCTTCGTATTCCAGATGGCTTTTTGGTCATTTCTGGACCTCTTATAAATATCCCTTCTAGGTCATTTCAAACCAGACCTCCCCAGCTCGAAGTATTATAGCAAAATTCCCTTCTTGGCTCTCTACTACTCACATCACCAACCCATCTCTTACAAACCCACCAAAATCCCACCTTTCCCTAAGATCCAAACACACCAATCCCACCTCTCTTCCATAGCCATCATCACTTCACCTTTTGAGCAAGAAGAAGGATAGAAAGAGAAGAAGAACCAAAGAAGAAGAAGCTCTCCATATAGTTTTTTCTGGACCCTTTCTCTTTTATTCTTATTTGTAACCATGTATTCCTTATTTCACATCTATATTATGGTTACTTGTTGTAATATGATGAGCTAAACTCATAGTGCTAGGATTTGATGAAACCCCACCTTTGACTATACACTTAAATGAATTGATTCTTGTTTTTCCCTTATGTGGAAGATTGTTGTTTGTATGGGTGTTTTATGTTCTTAATGCTTTTCAATTGATTGATCTCCTCTTGAATGACTTTTGTGGTGTGCTATGCACTAACCGGAGACGCACGCCACATGTTCGATAAAATGCTTCCCTATGCATGCTTAGAAAAGTAGACCTACTTAGGCTAGCGTATAGGACTCATTTAGTACACCAAAGTTCGTAATGAACTCATTCGTATATTCCGGGTAATCGAAGGATAGGCTTGGGTACGCTTTGAGTGTGACTCACTCTGCTTGACCAAGATTGTGGGTCAATAGAAGGGTGTACGAGTATACGAATGACATGAGTACGTTTGGGGTTATACAATCGAGTCTAACTAGAAAGTCAATCTAAGGGTGGGGTGTAGTCAAGTCCTAGCATAATTCTCTCCATTATCACATCCGTGCTTTATTTTGAGTTTTTCGTTTCATTGCTTTAGTATTAGTTTTAAAACACGATTGTTTACTTTGTTTGTTTTGAACTACCATCATATTTGATTGTTTGAATAGTAATTTGACTAATCAATTTCGGTAATCGGTCACTCAATTCTATGGGAACGAACTTTATTTTCCGTTGTGCTACTCTCCGACCTCATACTATTTCGAGTGTCACTTGAGTGATAGCCACTAGCATTCCTAGGATTTGTTTTATCTTTTCATCATTTGCATTTTCTATCACTTTATTGGGACATTGCTAGTTTTATGTTTTTTCTTTTGGATTATTTTGTTGGATATTTTTGTTGATTTATGCTTATTCGCATTTCTTTTTTTTTTTTTTTTTAATCATTATTTCTCATTGTTGCCTTTATTTTGTTTCCACATAGAATAAGGGTGTGAATTGGATTTTGGTAGTGGATTTAGGACATTTGTGCTTCATTGTTATATGTGTTGATTGGGATTTTGTGTATAATTGATTTGGAGGGCAATATGCCGGATGATTGGATATTTTGTTTTTGCCCTTGCTTGTTGGATTATTGCTTGAAACTTAATGGGTTGCACTTGTTGTCTTTATTTTTACCACCCTTGAACATTGAGGACAATATCAAATTTAGGTTTGGGGGTGCTTTTGCGCAACGCCATGATGCTTGGTTTTCAAAAGAATTGTGTGCCAAAATTTTCAAAATTTTTTGCGATATTGCCATATTTGAGCATGCTTTGCTTGTGGAGATTGTTCTTTACATGATGTAGTGAGGAATTGTGCATGTTTGAGAGTGTTTGGTTTAGATTAACACCATGCCACTTAGGGTGTCATTGAACAAAATGCGTTAATCTTTTTCTCTTAATGTTGGGTGAATGATCAAATTTGCTTGAAGGCTAAGAATTAATAGTGGAGATTCCCGTGAGGATCACAAACACAGCCTTTAAAAAGCATACGTTGAGTTGTAAACATTCACTCTTTAAACACTCATTCTCAAACACTCATACAAGCATGTTTTGGTCTCATTTGCACTAAATGTTGTTCGCCATAGAATATTATGGTCTGCTTGTGGAGCCTTATTTTGCTTAGTGGACGAATCTTTAGAAATGATTTTAGGCGATGCATGTGAAAACCTCTTTGGCCGAAACACTTCCAACCAATTTTAATATGTGTGCTCCCAAGCCCCTTTGAAGCCAAACACATTTGAAGCTTTTCTTTCATGAACCACATCTACATGAACCTTATAGCCTTATAATAATTGACCTACCTTGACCAAATGATTCACTAAGGCTTAGGAAATCAATGTAAAATTTTGAATTTATAAATATAAGGTGTGTACCTAGGCATGTGAATGTGTGTAAGACTCTTGCAAAGCAAGAGATGATTGAAAATGGAAAAGAAAACAAAAGCTTGTAAAGAATGAGAAAAGAAAAGAAAATAAAAAAAAAATAAAAAATGATGAAAAGCATGAAAAGAAAAGAATTGGCAAGCAAAGAAAAACAAAGAAAAAGAGAATCAAGAAATTAGGCACAAAGGGCCTAGAAAAGAAAGAGAAGTAATTGAACTACTCAAGTTGAAAATAGGAGTAGCATACACATGTGTAATTGTGAGCCTGGACACCTTGAAGTGTGAACAATATGTGTGAATCTTGTGGAACTTAAAGAATTAGAATGTATGCCTTAATGTAATCATTAGGTTCCTTGATATCCATTTCTTCCATTCTTTGTTTCACCATAACCTTAGGCCCCATTACAACCAAAGAAAAGACCTTCACGATCTTTAGGATTGTCCATTTTGTACAATTTGGTTGATGCATGTTCTTTCTAATTCATGGCTTGCAATTCCATTCATGAGATCACTTTTCAGGAAATTGCGTTTAAATGATTAGCATGTGCAATCAATTTGTTGCCATAACATGATCTCATATTGCATATGTACAAATTTGAGTGAACCTAGGAGTCTTGGAGAAAAGAAGAGAGAATCCGGTGAGGTTTAGTATCAAAGCGAATTACATTCTAAACTAATAGCACCTTTGCTTTGAAGCTTTGGCATTTTGAATGTAAGATCGCATTGCGTACAATTATGTCTAAGGTGGCACGTTTTTAATCCTAACTATACATGCTCTTGCATGTTTAAATTCTCACCATGGAATAACTGTTTTAATCTCTTCATTTTGGCTTCGCACATTGATCATTTGAAGTGATAACCTTTGAAATATCTCTATGTATGTTTTTGGGGGTGTGCTTGTTATTGTTTTTGCTCGAGGACTAGCAAAAGATTGGTTTGGGGGTATTTGATCAAGCCAAAATTGGTATGATTTTGGCCCTCATTTCCGATTCTTTTTGCTTGATTCTCGGGCATTTCCCCGTGTTTAATGTTGTTAAATTGAGTGTTTCAGGTTTTATTAGGTTTCAGAAGCAATTGAGATGAAGGTGGAGGACTTGTGCGAAAATATCTCACAAATGGGAAGGAACAGGGCATTTTCGCCACTTGGACATAAAAGGTCGCTACATGAGCGCCATGGCGACAGAGGATTCTCCAAAGACATCAGAAGGTCGCCACTTGGGCGCCACTTGAGCGCCATGGCGACAGAAAGTCCACAAATCAACCAGGTGAGGTCGCCATTTGGGGTTGCCATGGCGACCTCCCTTGCAAATGGCGACCTAGTGCACTCAAGGCATGGTCGCCACTTAGGGTCGCCATGGCGACCTTGATGTTGCAAGTGGCGACCTCCTCACTTTTGCAGGGTCGCCACTTATGGTCGCCATGGCGACCTAGAGGTACAAGTGGCGACCTCTACACAAATTGCTCTTGGTCGCCACTTGCCAAATAGCGAGAAAGATGGTTTTCATGGCGACCTTCTCTTCTAACCGTTTTACGCACCAGGGTCGCCATAGCGACCAAATAGCGACTAAGACTCCACCTCAGCGAATCAAGCAGTTATCAGTACATGTCAAAGAGTGCATATAAATAGATTGTCTCTCCATTTTCAAAAGGATCGCAAAAATCAGAGAAGAAGATACAAAGAACAAATCTGAGATCTAGCTGAAGCATCCATGGCACACTATACCTCATCCTCCATTTCTCTCCTTGAACTCATCTAATCCATCCAACCCTCAACACAAAACCTTGATTACTTCACTACATCATTCCTCATCCCACCATTTCTCCACCAAAATCCTTAGTAACTTTCCACCAAAACACCCACACTCCAAGACATTTCCTCAACCTCCATTCCTTGCATCTAGGAGCTTAGAGGAGAAGAAGGATCAAGCTTAAAGAAGGTGACCCAAGGGTTATTTCCTTATCATTTACTTCTTTTCATTTATTGCAAATATGTGTAACTAAACCCCTAATCTAGGGGATAGATTTGAGGATCAATTGGTTGTGGGTTTAATTTAGCTTGTAATGAATCTCTTATGTGTTCTATTCATTCAAATTAATTAGATTCCATTCATTATAATTGACTTGTATATCACTTGTTGATTGCTATCTTGAGTGGAGTAATTTGTTATATATTTACATGTGGATTGACAATCCTTGTGTGATTAAGAACCCATTGGATATGATAGATTAGTGGTGGGTATACCAACCCCACTAATCTAAGCCTCTAAGTGGTTAACATAATGAGATTGGTACATTAATGATGCTAGTTAGCTTACCCACATTCAATTGTTAATCGATCTATTCCCTAGCTATCTCATTAATTGATTTCTATCACAATTCTTATCAAGGTGTTGAGTATTCTATTTTTCATATCATATTTTGTGTATTTTTATTTGAGTAGTTAGCATTTGTGGTTTTAGAAACCACACATCTATCAAACATTATGATTTACTTTATTGCTCTAAGACTAGTCAATTTATCTAATTAACACTCCATTCCCTGTGGAACGAACTTGCTCACTATTTTGCTATCAAATCACATTTTAAAAGGATTAAGTGGCTTTAAAAGAGTTTTCAAGAATCAACCATAATCTATATTATTACTATTTTGTTGAGTACACAAACGACCTCATCAGATATATGAGAAACGAACACCCTCCGGTTACCCCGACAGGTCGACCCCTACTGATCGACCCCGACTGATCGACCCCGGCTGATCCTAGTGCACATCCCCTCCAACGGGGTCAAACCCAGTCTTCCTCCAGTTTTTTAGGACCTCGCCAGCATCTTAACTCAAAATTATGGCCACGAAGCCGGACTACTCACTAAAACTCACCTTGTGATCCAATGATCGGGCTTCCTAGGAACCTCGCAACGCCCCAATGCGGGGTCCTCCTGAGCATCCCACTATCGTATGAACTTCGCAGCACCCCGGTGCGGAGTTCTACTAAGCATCCCGCTACAATATCAGCTACACGTTCCCCTACTCCATCAGTAGGGCGCTTACTGGACGTAAACGGCCCGCTAAACAGAAGGGCATCAGGAAGCAAGATTCTTACACTAGGAACTAAAAGCTCCACAAAAGATCCAGTAAAACACCGCCATACAAAGGAGGTATACTCCTTCTTCCAGAGAATCCTATCTTGAACAGGTTAGCACAGTAAGAATCCAATTAGGAAGGTGAGAGATTGACTCCTCCTAGGAAGGGAAGACTGGATTCTGCAAGTAAAAGCTCCGAGATTACCTCCTAAAAGGAAGAGGATCTTACAACTACCAAACCCTAGCCCGAAATTATGGGAGTGCATGGCAAGCAACATGACCTATATATATAACTACTTATTCATCAGAAGAGAGAGGGAAGATCTTCTCGAAAAAACCCTACACTCTACTTATCGACAGGCACAGTTTCGCCACCATCTCCATCTCCATCTTCGTTACCTTTGTAGGATCTCCATACACCATTGTAACCCGAATAAGAAATAGTTCGCATATTGTAATGCAAAGGGACGATCAAATAAAACTTACTTTTGAGTGATTTCTTATACTCTATATTGTACTTGCATTGATAGGTACTTAGTCGGTATCAAACTACATGATACCCCTCCGACCAGGGTCAATCTTGATCTTGGTCCCTTTAAAGTTGTTATTTGGAATTCCATCCCAATAACGATTTTCAGGTAACACTTTTAGCACCGTCTGTGGGAATTATTGTTAGGATTATGCTCAATAGCAAGAGTGTGATAGTGTAATTAACAATCTTATTCATATTAATAAAGTGATTTCTGGTTTAAACAAATCTTATAGCACTTATAGTTTAATAATTGTTAAAGTAAATAATCATAAGGTCTAAAGACTATGAGAAAAGAAGAATTGTTCATACATCTGGATATGTATGTGGTAGACACAATTCTTTAGTTAGTCTTGAATATCGTTCACAACTTAAGTTAAAGGTTGGGCACCTTTATCTTGTTAAAGTTGTAGAATTCTTTTGCTAGCATTTGAGTGGGATCAAATGAGATATGATGAGTCTAAAATCATCGGAGTGTCTTCGAGCAAAAGGATCTAGTGCACTGGGTGCATTGAACAGGATCACAATGAAATACTTTATCTATAACCGTCAGTAGATAAAAGTAATTTCATTATCAGGACAATCGGAGAGTCTATCTTAATCCTGAGATAAATGATGGACTTATGGTTGCAGGTGATATCATTTGAGCTATCAATGAGTACGATTATATCGCATAGTCTATCCTCGATAGTTTGGTGATATTCATTTGTTAATCGATAGAGGACTTCATTTATAGATATGGACATCGTGGCTCCATTTATTAAATGAGAGTATAATATCATCATATGGATGTTTTGAGGTAATTGGATATTAAATCTCAACGTTGAGTTTTCAATAGTGTCTATTGAAAACATGGCTTCTGGACAAGTCAAAATATCCAAGTTCAAAATGTGGTCATATGAGTAAATATGGTAACTTGGAGAGTTATAGGCGGTCTATGAACTCTTGGCGATTACTGATATTAATCACGAGGATACACTATCTCCAATATGATTGTCTAGGGTATGAATGAGGAAGCATCTTCCTTTTCTGTCTTTATTTAAGAGTTCAATTTTAGCTCTTTAGTGGAATGAGCTAAAATTAATGGATCGGACCTAAGTGAATCATTTGTTGATTGTGATTAGGTTATGTCTATTGGAGCTTAAATTTAGATAGCCCGCCAAGATCCCCAATCCACACGGACTTGCATGGATCACTTGAAATATTCTACCGGACCAATTTAGGGTCCATCTAGAATTGCAAT
Source organism: Acer campestre (assembly GCA_954870605.1). Taxonomy (NCBI): domain Eukaryota; kingdom Viridiplantae; phylum Streptophyta; class Magnoliopsida; order Sapindales; family Sapindaceae; genus Acer; species Acer campestre. Next base: position 1,603,306 of record OX940807.1, read on the forward strand.
TTAATATATTAAGAATATAATTTGCACATTATTTATGTAATGGGCTGCACAATTATATTTATATATTAATGGATAACATGTGGGCTTGTTTCTTTTAGTAAGAATGGGTCTAGTTCACATGTGGGCTTTTTATTTAAAGTCCTATGGATTTAATGAAATAAGAAAAATAATATTTGGCCCAATACACATATGGGGCGGCAACATGCTATAATGGCATTTAATATTATTTTGTTTCATTGTTTAATTAAATAAGAATTAATTAATTTATTAATTAATTGTTTAATTAAAGTAACAAATCTTTTCTAAATAGGAAATATGATTCCTATTTGTATACTATTGGTAGTAGTATAATTAAATAGAAAGACTTGTTTGACAAGGAAAATAAATAATTAATTTTATTTATTTAATCAAATAGGAAGTCTTTTTATTTTAGTCCAATAAGGAATAAAAGATTATTGAGTTGGATTAGGGTTTGGAAATCTTAAACAAAATAGGAATTAGGGTGCAACTAAATCTCCAATATTTTAGGAGTGAAATTGCGGCAACCCTAATTTGATTTGGTAGAGATTTCGGCCACCCTAGGGCAAAAAGGAAGAGAAAAATTCGGCCACCTATATAAGACCACATATAGATTTCGGCCACCCCCTAGTGCTAGTGTGCAGAATTTTTCTTCTTCTTCTTCTTCTAAACTCATAGCTAGAAATCTATTATTCTACTAAGAACAAAAAGAACATAGATTATTCTTTGATTGTATTCTAGTTGCTTATTCATCTATGAGCTTGTGAATACTATATCGATTAAGGTTCACGCGAGTTTCGATCATTAGATTGAGAACTCAAAAGTGACCGGAATAATCTTAGGTTCTTTTAGATTGTTTTTGGGACTAACGGATCAAGAAAAGTTTGTTGAATCCAATCACAGGTTTGCAATTCAAAGAAAGGGAGACCACGCTCCTAGGTGATCCACGTTCGTGCTAGGATTGAAGATCTTGCGGATTACCATCGACGCAAGTCAATCGGATCACGCTACAAGAGGTATTAATATATTTTATTACTTTCTTATATATATATGTTTGATTAATCAAAAGGGTTTAAGGTTCATAATTGGAAAAATTTTAAAAGCTACCCAAACACTATTTTTTTTGTCTCGCTTCCGCTGCGGGTACGTTATTTTTCCCTACAATTGGTATCAGAGCCTGGTTGAACCCTTTTAATTAATTAATGTATATATACGTGGATCGATTTCTTTTTATTGTGATTATGCATGTTTTAGAAAGAGATGGCACTCTAGGTATTCGCATATATAATTACATGTGATGTATGGATTTATATATGTTTTATGTGGATTGTTATTGCTCAATTTTGGTCCTAGATTTTCTATGTAATTTTGTTTTCGGAATTGTAACAAGAAGGGTGGTCTATCATCGCCATAATTCCTTCTTGGTAGTTGCTATTTTTTTTTTTTTATGTATTAAATATTGCTGCAGTTTTTTAATGTATTAAAAAATAAAGTGCAGTATTTTTTACTGCTGTGAATAAAAAAAAAAAAAAAATTTCTGCAGTATTTTTATTTTTGTTTAAATTAAATTGTAACACGTTCTACATCGAAGAATCGAAGACGTGAAGCAACCGGAACCGAGAACGAGCACCGTGCACACCCTAGGAGTGGATTGGGCTGCGCATAGCAAGCCCAAAGCTTGGTGGGCTGCGCACAGCAGCCTTGCAAAGCCTAATGGGCTGCGCATGGCAGCCCCTTATATGGGGTTGTGGGCCGTGCAATCCCAAGGGTGGAGGCCGAAGGATGAGCGTATGGTTGATGGGCCACTTGAAGATCTTGTATTCCAAATTCATTGTAATTTACTTGTTTTTCTAGGATGGGCCAAAATTGTTGCTATTTATTTTATGCTTAAATATTACAATATTTGTTATTGTATGATAACATGTCATATAGAATAGGAGTGCCACTCATATATCTCTTTTGGTATGAACATGCATTGAATGATTTAGGTATCTAAATTGGCATCTAGATAACTTGGTAAATCATTTTATGGGATTTAATCACATGCCTTAAATAATTGAGTGGGAGAAGGTGTTTTTGTAACACCTATGGCTTCCAAGATTAGTTGAGCGTAATTATTTTATGGTAATTCCCCAAAGGGACATCCATGAATGGAATTAAGCAATATACTTCCTTACAAGGATAGACTAGACAATGGACTCAACGAGATCTACTCCCAAAGGAGGGATTTTCGTGAGAGAAAATTGAGGGTCGATATCTTGGTAACACACTCAATGTAATTTTATTGATATCCTCCAAAGAGTTCTTGTCAGTAAAATTGCAAGGCTAAAATTGAAAACGCTGGTTGTTATGTTAACAATTAGGTGGGACCTAGTCTAACTAGTAAATGGTGCGAACTCCCAAAGGAGGCGTAACATTTATGGGTGTTAGATCACCGTTGAATTTTTATGATTGAGTTATTCATTTAATTCAAGATAAATATTTAAAGTGCTTTATAATGATTATTTACTTATATTAATTTTTGTTTAATTAAGAAATCATGATCCCATCACTTATGAACATCCTGAAAGATAAAACTTTAACCGATAATAATTATGTCACATGGAAAAGGAAAATTGGGTTGTTGCTGCAAGCTGAAAAAATATAAATTTTGTTCTAACTACTCCTAAACCACCTGCTCTTACTAATGAATCTAATGCAATGAGACGAGTATGAGCAGTGGAAGATCTCTAATGAGATGGCCAAAAGGCTACAATCTCCGACGTGTTGCAATAGCAGCATGAAAGAATAGGGTCTGCTGCTGATATGATGATGTCTCTAGAAGAGATTCATATGGTTGGTAAAGTTGCTACTATTAAGACCCGTCAGAAGGTCAAGGAATAATAGAAGAAAAAGCAACTTGGGCCTACCAAGAAAGAGACTAAGAAAGTAACCAAGATCAAAAGGAAGTGCTTCTTTTGTGGTGAAAAGAGACATTGGAAAAGTAATTGCCCAAAGTCTCAGAATAAGAAGGAACAAGGTAATGCGAATTATCTTGAAACATGTTTTTCTGGCAGATTCTACAGATTCTTGGATCGTAGACTCTGGAGCCAATAATCATGTTTGTTATTCCTTATGGGGGTTCCAAGAAAGGAGAAGGCTGAGTAAGAATGAAATCAACTTGCGTTTAGGCAACTGAGCGTTGGTGTCTACTAGTGCAGTGGGAGATATTAGAGTTAATCTATATTCTAGTAGGCATTTAGATTTGATAGACATTTATTATGTACCTCAATTCAAGAGAAATTTTAATTTCAGTTTCTTGTTTAAATAAATTTGAATATTCAGTTACTTTTAATAAAATTTTATTATTAGTAAGGATGACAAATTTGTTTGCAAAGGTACATTGGAAAATGGTCTATTCTATTTGCATAGAAATATCTCTCACTTGTTAGACACAGAATTAACGCAACCTAATCATAAAAGAGTAATATTATCAAAAGATGAAACCTACCTATGGCATTTACGCCTAGGTCATATTAACCTTAATAGGATTAAAAGATTGGTAAGTGACGGACCTTTGAGTGACTTAAAGGTTGATGATCTACCAACTTGTGAATCTTGTTTGGAAGGTAAAATGACCAAAAGGACGTTCTCTGCCAAAGGTGCCAGAGCCACTGAATGTTTAGGATTGATACACACTGATGTATGTGGACCTATGAGCATTCAAGCTAGAGGTGGATATGAGCACTTCATCACTTTCACAGATGATTACTCAAGATTTGGCTATGTGTATCTCATGCGACATAAGTCGGATGCTTTTGACATGTTCAAAGCATTTAAAGCTGAAGTGGAAAATCAGCTTGAGAAACACATAAAAATCTTGAGATCTGATCGTGGTGGAGAATATCTATCTGGTGAGTTTCAGCAATATCTTATTGATAATGGGATAGTTTCTCAGTTTTCTACACCTGGTACACCTCAACAAAATGGGGTAGCAGAAAGGAGAAATAGAACTCTTTTGGATATGGTTAGGTCTATGTTGAGTTATTCAACACTTCCTATTTCTTTCTGGGGATATGCTTTACAAACTGCAATATACATTCTAAACCATGTACCATCTAAGTTTGTTCCTAAAACACCGCATGAGTTGTGGACTGGGCGCAAGCCTAGTTTACGACACTTAAGGATATTTGGATGTCCTGCGCATGTGTTAAAAGGAAAGACAGAAAAGATGGAGTCCCGTTCAGAAACATGTATATTTGTAGGGTATCCGAAAGAAACTAAAGGATATTATTTTTATAGTCCTTCAGATCTTAAAGTATTTGTTTCGACAAATGCTAAATTTCTGGAAAAGGACTATATGAATGATTTTGTGCCTAAAAGTAGAATTGTCCTGAATGAGATGTCAGGAGATACAATTCCACGAGAGGTTACACAACCAAACCCAATTGTAAGTTCCGATCCAACACAAGATCAACAACCTACCATTCCTCGTCGTAGTGGGAGGGTTAGAACACAACCCGAAAGATACATCGGTCTGGGAGAATCTGTAGAGAATCTCCCGGACGACGATGATCCCTATACGTACAAGGAAGCTATGGAGGATGTTGATAGTCGCCATTGGCAAAAGGCAATGCAATCCGAGATTGAATCTATGTTCAATAACAAAGTCTGGTCCCTTGTAGACTTGCCTAAAGGGATAAAACCCATTGGGTGCAAGTGGGTATACAAGAGGAAAAGAGGTATGGATGGAAAGGTGGATACCTTTAAAGCTAGATTGGTAGCTAAAGGGTATACACAGAAAGAAGGTATCGATTACGAGGAAACCTTCTCTCCTGTGGCCATGCTTAAATCCATTAGGATACTCTTATCCATTGCAGCATCTTTAGATCTAGAGATTTGGCAAATGGATGTCAAGACAGCTTTCCTTAATGGAAGTCTTAACGAAAGCATCTACATGATGCAACCAGAGGGATTCATTGAAAAGGGCCAAATGGAAAAGGTATACAAGTTGCAGAAATCCATATATGGATTAAAGCAAGCATCCAGATCCTGGAACATAAGGTTCGATCAAGCTGTCAAAGGTTTTGGATTTATTCAGAATCTTGACGAACCTTGTGTATACAAGAGGATTAAGGGCGACAAGTTGGTTTTCCTGATTCTTTATGTTGATGATATACTACTCATCGGAAACGATGTAGGTGTATTGACATCAGTAAAATAATGGTTAGCAAAACAATTTGATATGAAGGACTTAGGAGAAGCAAGTTTTATTCTAGGTATCCAAGTTATAAGGGATAGAAAGAATAGAACGATTGCATTATCCCAAGCTTCATACATAGACAAAATCTTGTCTAGGTTTTCCATGCAGGATTCCAAGAAAGGTATGTTACCTTTCAGACATGGAATCAAGCTTTCTAAGGAACAAGTTCCTAAGAATGAGCATGAAGAGCAGTTCATGAGTAGAGTTCCATATGCCTCGGCAGTTGGAAGTCTCATGTATGCAATGCTCTGCACTAGACCAGATATTTGTTTTGCTGTTGGCATAGTTAGTAGGTTTCAATCGAAGCCTGGTCCTGATCACTGGACGGCAGTCAAGCATATTTTCAACTATCTCAAGAGAACGAGAGATAATATGCTTGTATACTCTGGAGGGGATTTGATTCCCGTTGGGTATACAGATTCTAATTTTCAATCAGATTCTGACTCCAGAAAATCCACATCAGGAGCTGTGTTTACTATTGGAGGAGGAGCAGTTATATGGAGGAGTATCAAGCAATCTTGTATTGCTGATTCCACCATGGAAGCTGAGTATGTTGCTGCATGCGAGGCTGCCAAAGAGGCTGTTTGGCTCCGTCAATTCTTGATTGACTTGGAAGTGGTTCCTAGTGCGAATAAGCAGATCACTATCTACTGTGACAACAGTGGAGCAGTGGCTAATTCGAAAGAACCAAGAAGTCACAAGAGAGGTAAACACATTGAAAGGAAATATCATCTTTTAAGGGAGATTGTTCAAAGAGGTGACGTGACGATTACCAAAATCGCGTCAGCGGAAAATCTAGCAGATCCCTTCACAAAGGCTCTACCTCAGAAGAGTTTCGATGGCCACCTAGAGAATATGGGATTGAGAGATATGACACATTTGCTATAGCGCAAGTGGGAGATTGTTAGGATTATGCTCAATAGCAAGAGTGTAATAGTGTAATTAACAATCTTATTCATATTAATAAAGTGATTTCTGGTTTAAACAAATCTTATAGCACTTATAGTTTAATAATTGTTAAAGTAAATAATCATAAGGTCTAAAGACTATGAGAAAAGAAGAATTGTTCATACATCTGGATATGTATGTGGTAGACACAATTCTTTAGTTAGTCTTGAATATCGTTCACAACTTAAGTTAAAGGTTGGGCACCTTTATCTTGTTAAAGTTGTAGAATTCTTTTGCTAGCATTTGAGTGGGATCAAATGAGATATGATGAGTCTAAAATCATCGGAGTGTCTTCGAGCAAAAGGATCTAGTGCACTGGGTGCATTGAACAGGATCACAATGAAATTCTTTATCTATAACCGTCAGTAGATAAAAGTAATTTCATTATCAGGACAATCGGAGAGTCTATCTTAATCCTGAGATAAATGATGGACTTATGGTTGCAGGTGATATCATTTGAGCTATCAATGAGTACGATTATATCGCATAGTCTATCCTCGATAGTTTGGTGATATTCATTTGTTAATCGATAGAGGACTTCATTTATAGATATGGACATCGTGGCTCCATTTATTAAATGAGAGTATAATATCATCATATGGATGTTTTGAGGTAATTGGATATTAAATCTCAACGTTGAGTTTTCAATAGTGTCTATTGAAAACATGGCTTCTGGACAAGTCAAAATATCCAAGTTCAAAATGTGGTCATATGAGTAAATATGGTAACTTGGAGAGTTATAGGCGGTCTATGAACTCTTGGCGATTACTGATATTAATCACGAGGATACACTATCTCCAATATGATTGTCTAGGGTATGAATGAGGAAGCATCTTCCTTTTCTGTCTTTATTTAAGAGTTCAATTTTAGCTCTTTAGTGGAATGAGCTAAAATTAATGGATCGGACCTAAGTGAATCATTTGTTGATTGTGATTAGGTTATGTCTATTGGAGCTTAAATTTAGATAGCCCGCCAAGATCCCCAATCCACACGGACTTGCATGGATCACTTGAAATATTCTACCGGACCAATTTAGGGTCCATCTAGAATTGCAATTTAATATATTAAGAATATAATTTGTACATTATTTATGTAATGGGCTGCACAATTATATTTATATATTAATGGATAACATGTGGGCTTGTTTCTTTTAGTAAGAATGGGTCTAGTTCACATGTGGGCTTTTTATTTAAAGTCCTATGGATTTAATGAAATAAGAAAAATAATATTTGGCCCAATACACATATGGGGCGGCAACATGCTATAATGGCATTTAATATTATTTTGTTTCATTGTTTAATTAAATAAGAATTAATTAATTTATTAATTAATTGTTTAATTAAAGTAACAAATCTTTTCTAAATAGGAAATATGATTCCTATTTGTATACTATTGGTAGTAGTATAATTAAATAGAAAGACTTGTTTGACAAGGAAAATAAATAATTAATTTTATTTATTTAATCAAATAGGAAGTCTTTTTATTTTAGTCCAATAAGGAATAAAAGATTATTGAGTTGGATTAGGGTTTGGAAATCTTAAACAAAATAGGAATTAGGGTGCAACTAAATCTCCAATATTTTAGGAGTGAAATTGCGGCAACCCTAATTTGATTTGGTAGAGATTTCGGCCACCCTAGGGCAAAAAGGAAGAGAAAAATTCGGCCACCTATATAAGACCACATATAGATTTCGGCCACCCCCTAGTGCTAGTGTGCAGAATTTTTCTTCTTCTTCTTCTTCTAAACTCATAGCTAGAAATCTATTATTCTACTAAGAACAAAAAGAACATAGATTATTCTTTGATTGTATTCTAGTTGCTTATTCATCTATGAGCTTGTGAATACTATATCGATTAAGGTTCACGCGAGTTTCGATCATTAGATTGAGAACTCAAAAGTGACCGGAATAATCTTAGGTTCTTTTAGATTGTTTTTGGGACTAACGGATCAAGAAAAGTTTGTTGAATCCAATCACAGGTTTGCAATTCAAAGAAAGGGAGACCACGCTCCTAGGTGATCCACGTTCGTGCTAGGATTGAAGATCTTGCGGATTACCATCGACGCAAGTCAATCGGATCACGCTACAAGAGGTATTAATATATTTTATTACTTTCTTATATATATATGTTTGATTAATCAAAAGGGTTTAAGGTTCATAATTGGAAAAATTTTAAAAGCTACCCAAACACTATTTTTTTTGTCTCGCTTCCGCTGCGGGTACGTTATTTTTCCCTACAATTATTATCCCAACCATCATTCAAAATAGTCTTCTTCCATCTGGAAGTATTCAGAATGAGACTCTGATCCTCCCAGGGTCATCCCGAGCCATCAGGACTCCAGTCCCTTGCTTCCACTGAAAGAGCCCAGAGGCGGGGTAAGGGCACCAGGAATGAGAATCCTCCACCAGTGCCCCCACCAGCTGCAAGCCTTGTCCCTCAAGACCCCGCTGGGCAGGAAGTCAATCGAGATGTCTTAGAACAGCACGCCGCAGCCTACGTAGAAGCAATCCGACTCCGGATGATAGCCCAGGGGATTCCCTTCGAAGCAGCCGGGATCCCAGGAGATGCTGGCCCAAGTGTCAGGGCACCAATTTTCGACCGATTGGGCCCACCTCTCTTAGTCCGACAGGCAGAGCTCAGACCCAGGCTAGTAAAGTCCGTAATCGAGGTTCCTCCTAGGAGGATTCAGTCTCCACCCAAGCCAAAGGCAAAGGAGAGGGATCTGCATCCTGATTCAGAAGGAAGTGCCAAATCCGGAAAGAGCTCCAGAGAAAAGCGTCAGAGAGCTAAGCTAAAGGAGGTAATCCTTGATTCAGATTCATCAGATGAAGAAGTTTCAGTAGCCCGATCCGGAACCAAAAAGTCTCAACGCCTGGAGGATCAGATGACAAGGATGGCGAAGGAGTTGGAGCAGCTGAAGAAGGGAAAACATCAAGGAAGTCAGAAGAACCCCCTGGGCGAGATGAATGCACCATTCTCCAAAAGAGTGAGAGAGGCAGGGCTGCCCCCCAAATTCAGGATGCCTTTAGAAAAGTACTCTGGAACCGAGGATCCCGTTAGCCACCTAGAAAGCTTCGTCCACCAGATGGAAGTTCAGAGTGCAACCAGGATTGCCATGTGCAGGATGATCCCCTCAACCCTGACAGACTGTGCCAAGACATGGTTCAGAAAATTACCACCAGGTAGTGTTGATTCTTTCTCCAAACTTACCAAAGCTTTTTGTGCACAGTTTCAAGGAATCAAACCCCATCCCAAGGATCCTATCCTACTGCAGTACCTAGTTCAAGAGCGGGGTGAAACTCTGAGATCTTATGTGGAGAAATTCCACAAAGAGGTCGTCCAGATGGGTGTGTTCAACGAGAAGGAAACTTTAGCCAATTTCCGAAGGAACTTGTGGGCCGGCAGGCTATTTCGGTCTTTTGCCAAGCATCCTCCCGAGACGTACCAGGAAGCCTACAATCGGGCTCTGGAACAGGTGGACATTGAGGAACAACTCTAGATCAAAATTGAACACGATGAAGCCCGATTAGCACTGCGCCCAAAGAAGGAGGCTCCGAAGCCTGCACCAGCTAGGAAGTTTCAGAATCTACCTCCAAATCGGTCTACTTACAGGCCGCCTCCTATTCCTTCGTACCGGGATAGATACCCAGTCAGGAGATCGCCTCCCAGAGAGCTCCCCTTGAAGGAAGTATCCAGAATAGCGAGAGAGGAAGAAGGGTATAACCATTATACCCCTCTCAATGCTTCACGGGAAACTATCTATCTCGCTATTCAGGATAAGGGTCTACTCAGAAAGCTAGTCCCCATGAAGATCCCTGTAGACAGGAGGAATCAATACAAGTATTGTGACTTCCATGAAGATGTGGGGCACAACACCTCAGAATGCTACAGTCTCCGCAATCAGATAGAAGCACTGGTAAGAGGTGGACTTCTAACTGAATTTTTTACAACAGGTCCGAGATAGCATCAAAGAAGGAAAGCAGGTTCAGAGCGGGATGCAGGAAGCAGAGGAAAGAAGGAGAGAAGGAGAGAAGGATCTAATACAGCAGATCCAGCTGATCCACACCATCAGTGGAGGCCCCACCCTAGCTGGAACCTCCAACAATTCAAGGAAGAACCACGCAAGGAAGATTCCCAGGCTTAACGCTGAACATGAGATACTAAAGGTCAGTGGAGGACCCCGAGACCTATCCCGCTCCACCAAGATCATCTTTACGGAGGAGGACGTCTACAATACGGTACAGCCACATGATGACCCCATGGTCATAACAGTACAGATCGCCAATTGCCTAGTGCACCGCGTCCTGATCGATACGGGAAGCAGCGTGGATATTCTGTTCAAGGGGGCTCATGAGCAGCTCAACCTGAAGAACTCTTGCTTCAACAGTTGTACCTCTCTACTATACGGATTCATAGGGGACTTTGTAATGCCGATGGGAACAAAGATACTACCAGTGATAGTCGGAGAGGCTCCTCTTCAGCGGAACATAATGGCGGAGTTTATTGTAGTGGACACCCCGTCTGCATATAATGCAATCTTGGGAATGCCAACTTCAGGGAATTCTGTGAAGACTGGAGGATCAATCTCCGTTTTGCTTCGGTGGCTCATCCTCAAACCAATGGGCTGGTTGAAGCTATTAACAAGACCATTAAGAAGCTCCTGAAGAAAAAGCTCCAACAGAAGAAAGGATTATGGGTAGCAGAATTACCCCATGTACTGTGGGCCTACAGAACGACTAGGCGGACAGCAACAGGAGAGACCCCTTACTCCCTAGTATTTGGGGCAGAAGCAGTCTTGCCCATCAAGCATAAGCTCATATCTTTCCAGGTCCAAAATTACGAACCGGAAGATAATGAGGCTAAGTTAAGAGCTAGCTTAGACCTGCTAGAGGAAAAGCAAAGCAGGGTTGCAGAGAAGGTGGCGGTATACCAGAGCAAGATAGCCCGACACTTCAACAAGAAGGTGAGGGTCTGAAGCTTCAAACAAGGAGACTTGGTTCTCAGAAAGGTGACCCAGAACAAACGAAGAAGGTCCGACGGGGTGCTGGCCCCTAACTGGGAAGGTCCGTATTTGGTTAAGGCATCACTCCGGGGTGGTGCTTACAAACTGGTAGACATGGAGGGGTACCCAGTGGACCATACATGGAATGCTGATCATCTCCGGAAATTCTACCCTTAGAAATTTTGTTCGTATCAAGGGGAATATTCACCCCGATTTCATGTTTGTACCGTTGGGGAAATTCAATAAAAGCAGTTCTTTCTCCTATATGACTCTCTTGTGTCCATTGCTTGATGTCTCCTACTAGATTCTCCAACGTCTCTCACGGAATGTACTTAATTCACCATTGCTAAAGCGCCTCGAGACCAGGAAAGCTACATAGCACTCCTGATGCCTTGGACCGGGTCAACCCCGCCAAGAGGATCTCCATTACTAAAACGCCTCAAGACCAGGAAATAGCCTAAAGGCGCTCCTGCTGCCTTGGTCGAGGAATACCCTCTTCCGAGAAGCCTGGTGCTAAAGTGGCCTTAGTTGCCTACTAGGACAGATTATAGTGAGAATCGGGCTGCCTCAGGGTACCTGGTTCCTTACTTCGCCTCAAGACCAGGAAATAGCCTAAAGGCGCTCCTACTGCCTTGGTCGGGGAATACCCTCCTCTGAGAAGCCTGGTGCTAAAGTGGCATTAGTTGCCTACCAGGACAGATTACAGTGAGAATCGGGCTGCCTCAGGGTACCTGGTTCCTTACTTCGCCTCAAGACCAGAAAATAGCCTAAAGGCGCTCCTGTTGCCTTGGTCGGGGAATACCCTCCTCCGAGAAGCCTGGTGCTAAAGTGGCCTTAGTTGCCAACCAGGACAAATTACAGTGAGAATCGGGCTGCCTCAGGGTACCTGGTTTCTTACTTCGCCTCGAGACCAGGAAATAGCCTCATGGCGCTCCTGCTGCCTTCGTCTGGGAATACCCTCCTCCAAGAAGCCTGGTGCTAAAGTGGCCCTAGTTGCCTACCGGGACAGATCAATAATAACATCGGGATGCTTCGCCCTTTATTTCCCCGCTTACTACCCCGACAGAGGACCAACAGTCAGAAAGAGACTTAGAAGTTTATCTTTAGCAAGTCAAATTGTTCGTAAGTAGCAGGTTTCCTCGACTGACTGCTCTAACACTTTATACTATTACGTGTTTAAGGGAGTCTGATTAAAGGAAGATGTGATCTGATTCCACTGATTCTTACGGTTACGAGATATAAGCATCACATGTTTTATCTTTACTACCCATCGGGGTCCAATCATTGTCCTTATTACCCATCGGGGTCCAGTTACTCATCAGGAGTCCAATTATCAACAACATTATATGCTGTGGAAAGCTTCTAAGTACAAAAGCAAGAAGAACACAAGTACGAAGCAAGTAATGAAAACAAGTTATATTGATAAAATGGGGTGCCTAGGTCCCGATTCAGGCTACAAAAAAAATTTTAGAGGGGAGGCCAGGCTAGTCCTCTTTGTCTTCTTCTAGATGCTCTCCTTGGCCAGCTGCCCCTTCTCCCAAAGGCTCAACTGCTGCATCAGTTTGGACCGCCTCCTCCACAGCAGAAGACCCAGTCGGGGTCCCTTCAACCTGAGGAACCTCGGATCTAGCTGGTCCCTCATCTTTCTCCACAATGACCACTCCAGTAGCAGACTCGGGATCCACCACTTGTTCTTCAATAGTAGGGGGATCTAAAGTAACTCCCTCAGCGCCATCGAGTTGAACCTCAGCATCCGCGTCAGTTCCTTGACCCGGGTGAGATACCTCTTGTGGAGGGGCCTCTGTTCCCTGATCCCCTCCTGCTAGCTGGGCAGCCCTTGTCATTATTTGTTCCCGATCCCAATTCAAGGCTGCTGTGAGGTCGAAAGGAGGAGGCAAAGCCATGGCCACCTCGTAGCAGGCTGTGAAGTAACCATCCTCGAATGAAGGCCCCTGTTGAGCCTTCAAATCTGCTATGGCATCCCGCAGAAGCTGGTTCTCATCTGACAACAGCTTCTTCTCAACTTTTATGTGCTCCCTCTCCTCTCTGCGGTTTCTGTGTCTAGGCAATGCTCAAGGCGCCTGATAACCACCAAGCCCTCCTGCCGCGCTTCTTCAGATGCATTGGCCTCCTGAAGTAAAGGGGCCACACTCTATTGGGTCTGGACCACCTCCTGCTGAGTATCATCCAGCTTCGCTTGGAGGCCGATATAAGCCTCCCTCAGGGTCACCAGTTGCCTCTCCATGGCCATGGAAAATTTGAAGCCCTACAAAAAGAGGGGAGGAGATCAATGTTTAGCAAGCAGAAGGAAGAAATGATAAAAAGTGAAAAGTAAGAATGTTACCTCAGCCAGCACGGATGCTCCCTTAGCAACCAGAATATCAGTGGGAAGCTTGGCCATATTTGTCAAATCTCCACCTGGGCAGGAGGCCGCAAACCTGGACACCACCTCGTCAAAGGTAGCACACCTCGACCCCGATCCAGAAGCCACATCAGCAGCCGGGGGAGGGATGGGGATAGCTGCCTCCTCCACCAAGATTCTGACTGGGTCCTTGAAAGACTTTGTAATGGGAGAAGGAGCAGGTGACGTCTTCGATGCAGGAGCAGTTTTCTTCTGTGCTGACCTTCCAGAACCTCGGGCCTTAGCCGCCCTAGCTAACATCGCCGAAATCCTCGAGCTCGAGGGAGGAGTAGAGGGAAGGCGAGCTGAAGTCTTGGCCCTAGACCCCGCTGGAGCAGGAGCAGGAGCAGTCGTCTTGGAGGGAGCAGGAGAAGGGTGGGGGTCGATTCCTACTCGGATGGACCTCGACACAGTCTTGGCAACCAGAGTAGGAGAAGGAACAGGGGAAGAATGGGTTAGCAGAGTCATATCCCCTGCCCCAGAAGAAGAAGGAGACCCCGCTACCATCGGGGTAACCGATACTGCAAGAGGAGAAGATGCTCAACGAGGATCAGAAGAAGGAGAATATATACATAAAGAAATAGGAGATCAAGATGCAGTCAAACTTACCAGGAAGAGCGATGGAAATCCTCAGGTATCGCTCTAGTCGGTCTCCTTCGAAGGGATCAAGAGTGGGATATTGCATGTTAGTATACCCCTTCTTCATGATCCTCGCAAGGATGTCCCGGGATTCAGGAGCTAGCACCCTCTTCGCCCACTTGTCCCGCACTGTGAACTGAGTAGGGACGGGGTATTCATATCCCCCAATAAAGGCGGTGCGCCCCCACTCGCCTTCCACCATGAACCATTCTTCCTTCCAGGGCGTGGCATACTTCATCTTTGTTCCTGGGACAATAAACCTCATGTCGTTGTTTGCCCTCAGGTAAAATTGGCCCCGGGGAACCATACTGGTGATGTTGAAGAGGTAGCAAAGTTCATCCAATCCCGGCTCCCGCTCGATGTGGTCCTTCTCGCACTGCTCCTTCCAGAGAACCAGGAACCCCGTTAGGTGCTTCCAAAACCCCGGCGAGATCTGAAGGGGGGCTAACTCCAGCGCGATAAGAGCCCGGCGGAGCGTGGGGTGTAGTGGTAATCGAACACTACATTCGAAAGCCGCCTTGTGGATCAACAGGCGATCTTGCAGCGGGGTATAGACGTCGTAGCCCAGATGAGGAAGAGAGAGGGTAATGTTGTCTGGAATTTTGTACTCCTCCCTCAGCTTGGCCAGAGTATCCAAGGTGCTGACAGAGTCTGGAACTATTCCCCTGTCATGGAAGAGGGTGAAGGAGCCGGCTTGGACCCTGACTAGAGAAACCCTCTTGTCGTTTCCACCATCACCATTGCCCGACTTTGGGGCGCCCGCTTCATCACCGATCAAGACCGGGTCTTCAGGTTGATTGTGAAAACCCGACCCAATTGGGGGATTTCGGGTAGAGCGGCGACATTGAGCCCGCGGGGTTTCTTCAGCGACCTTGTCCCCCTCTCGACCCCGTTCTTCCTCTCAGAGGTCGGGGAATCTACCACCGCGTCAGCTGCCTCCGTACTGAAGAGGGCGTCAATGCTGTCGGACTGGGGAGATGAGGCGGGGTCAGGATGAATGGGATTCGCCGCTGTAGAGGGGTTTTGTTCGTTAGTGTTTTCTTGAGGAGTAGGAAGTTGGGAAGAAGAAGCCATTGAAGAAGAAGAAGAGAAGAATAATTTCTGGAAGGTTGAAAAGAGAGAAAGAAAGAAAGTAAGTCAGGAAGAGTTTTTTGTTCTCGTTTGATTTTGAAAAGTTTGAAAGCTTGAAAGTAAGAAGCGCCAGTAGAGCCGATCTATTTATAAAGGAGGAATGACGGTTACCCACTCGGAAACCGGAATCGGTGACCGGAAGAATGGGTAGAGGCGTTTTCCGCATTAATCGCACCAAAACGGCTCTTTTTAAAAACGAGGAACCCAATCAGCGATCGACACGCAGCCAGTTATAACGTACAAAAAAAAGATTTCCTCATCCTAAGTGGAAACCTAGTCAAACAAGGAAGTAAGCAGATAAGACAGAAAATCCTTCAAGTAACAACAAGGTCCTGACGCCGACCCCGACCCCGACCCCGACCCCGACCCCGACAAGGTATCAGTGTCCAAGTCAGGGGGGACTTCTGTTAACCGCCAAAATTGGCGAAGGACCAAAGAAGAATTTTCCACCTCAACACAAGAAGGATATAGGAGAAACGAACACCTTCTGGTTACCCCGATAGGTCGACCCAGACTGATCGACCCCGACTGATCGACCCCGACTGATCCGAGTGCACATCCCCTCCAACGGGGTCAAACCCAGTCTTCCTCCAGTTTTTTAGGACCTCGCCAGCATCTTAACACAGAAGTATGGCCGCGAAGCTGGACTACTCACTAAAACTCACCTTGTGATCCAATGATCGGGCTTCCTAGGAACCCCGCAACGCCCCAATGCGGGGTCCTCCTGAGCATCCCACTATTGTATGAACTTCGCAGCACCCCGGCGCGGAGTTCTACTAAGCATCCCGCTACAATATCAGCTACACGTTCCCCTACTCCATCAGTAGGGCGCTTACTGGACGTAAACGGCCCGCTAAACAGAAGGGCACCAGGAAGTAAGATTCTTACACCAGGAACTAAAAGCTCCACAAAAGATCCAGTAAAACGCCGTCGTACAAAGAAGGTATACTCCTTCCCACTAGAGAATCCTATCTTGAACAGGTCAGCACAGTAAGAATCCAATTAGGAAGGTGAGAGATTGACTCCTCCTAGGAAGGGAAGACTGGATTCTGCACGTAAAAGCTCCGAGATTACCTCCTAAAAGGAAGAGGATCCTGCAGCTGCCAAACCCTAGCCCGAAATTATAGGAGTGCATGGCAAGCAACAGGACCTATATATACAACTACTTATTCATCGGAAGAGAGAGGGAAAATCTTCTCGAAAAAACCCTACACTCTACTTATCGACAGGCACAGTTTCGCCACCATCTCCATCTCCGTTACCTTTGTAGGATCTCCATACACCATTGTAACCCGAACGCATATTGTAATGCAAAGGGACGATCAAATAAAACTTACTTTTGAGTGATTTCTTGTACTCTATATTGTACTTGCATTGATAGGGACTTAGTCGGTATCAAACTACGTGATACCCCTCCGACCAGGGTCAATCTTGATTTTGGTCCCTTTAAAGTTGTTATTTGGAATTCTATCCCAATAACGATTTTCAAGTAACACAAGTGATTTTTACGTGGTAAAACCTCTGAAGAGGAAACATCCACGAGTTGATACCATAACCACCGGCAAAACAATCCACTAAATGAAAAGGTCTTACACAGTCAAGGCTATCAACACGAGATATCCATCCTAAGCTATCAACACCTAATCTACCCTCAAGGCCAAGTGAACTACCTAGCCTACTCTCTATCCAAGGTGTATCCTATACTTCTAGAGAGCAACTCCCTATCCAAGGCTAAAAAGCCTCTAGGAAGATTTCCTTGCTTAGCAATCTAGATTAAGGTGATCCTAGTTAAGCTTCCTAGCTCAACTATCTGGAGTATGAAAACTCCTTGCTAAGACTTTTGCTTGGCTATCTGGAAATCATTCCTAGCCAAGTCTTCTCGATCAATACAAAGCTTCACTCACTTTGAAAGAGACTTCAACCTATCACAAGGCAATGATCAATGTTAGGTTTTTAGTTTGTGTTGGCATATATTCCATATCAAAACAATGTTTTCGTTGTTTGTGATTAATGGTCATAGGTTGATGATTTGAAGCTTCAAAGAAAGATATGGCCAAAAGATCAAGCAAGAAGATGCCTTTGAAGGGGAATGGACTACATTGCACAATTAAGGTAATATAGACCTCATTCTTCTTCAAGGCAATAGGCACACACACACAAATCATTTATATGTGTCCCTGCATCACTGTGCATCATTTATATAGCACATTCACATGTTTTTACTTGCTCATGCATTGAACTCAAATTCTCATACATTGTAAATTTGCATGTTATAAGACTATGTCTAGGAAACGGCATTCATGTGTGAAATTGTTCTTATATGTTTATGTTTTATTGTTTTTGGACTTGAACATGATCTCTTATGATTCTTTATTGAGTCCCAGTTATTTCGATTACTCATACATTTGATTTCGAGTCCAAACAATGTAGCTACGCTACTTTTCATTCTCATTCGTTGAGTTGTCTTTGTCTTTGTTTTCTGAGATGAATTCTCAACCTTTTATCAAAGTTTCATAGTCATCATTTTGTGTGAGAGAGTCACGATTCATAATCTAAAAATAGATTTGAAATCGGAGTTCGGAGGCCGGATAAGGCCGAACAATGCGAGCGGAGCGCGGGAGGTACAAGCAATGCCAAAAGGCCAAGCTTGCTATCCACATGTGAGCCATGTGTGACACACGGGCTGGACAGCTCTCTGTCCACGTGTGTCACATGCAGTCCACATGTGGATTGCCACGTGGCTGCTTTTCATTGGGTGGCTTCTCTCTCTCTCTTGCTTCCTTTTAAATATTTCCATTCCCTCCCATTTTCAAGTAAGAAGAAAGAAAGAAGAAAAGAAAGAAGAAACAGTCCAGAATTTTTCTCTAAGATTTTCTCACCTTCCAAACACCATAACTTCTTCATACGAAGTCGGATTTGAGTGATTCAAATTGGAGATTGTTCATAATTGAGTCCTCTACCTTTTCCAACTGATCTTGAAGTCATTTGATTGTGTTTTCAAGGTGTTCTACCTAGAAAAACGTGACAGCTAGTGATTTGGAGGTATTTACTTTATCTTTGTGATTTCTTCTTTTATAACCTTCAATTTGCTTGGGGTTTCTTCTTCTATATGTATGTATATGTTTAGTGAATGCTATTGAGAAAGATATCTTCATAATCAATCTTAATCAAAAGTCTAATTAGAGACAATTGTGAACTAGAATTTTTGATTCTATGATTTTCACATGTTTGAGAGTTGTATTGTGATTAGATTGACATCTAAGATTATTTGAGACTTGATTGAATGATTTTATGATTGATAATCCTAGAAATGTGTTTTGATCCTTTGATTGATGAAATCTAGGATTAAGGCTCTTGTATGTGTTTTTAGAGATATCTAGGATTTAATTGATTTATCAATATATCATTTCTCTAAATCTTTGGCTAGATTACTCATTGAATATATTCTAGGTTTCTAGCATTTATTTGTATGTTTATAACATCTTGAAATTGTGCTTCATGATTATGATATATTCAAGTGTTATATGTGTGAATGGAATTATGAGCTTTTGTGTTTAGGTGTTTTCACATGCTCTAGTTTAATTCATGTTTTGCATCTAGACTCGTATGCTTCTGTTCTCACATGTTAGGTCTAGTTGTTCCATAGAATATATTGATCACATGTTCTATGTTGTGTTGATTGTGATTTGCATCATTTCCATCACTTAGATCATTTGCCTTGAGGAAAGGTTGAAGTCTCTTTCAAAGTGAGTGAAGCTTTGTATTGAGCAAGAAGTCTTGGCTAGGAATGAGTTTCGGATAGCCAAGCGAAAGTCTTAGCAAGGAGTTGCGTACTCCGGATGATTGAGCTAGGTGAGCTTAACTAGGATCCTAGTGATCTAGATTGCTAAGCAAGGGAATCTTCCTAGAGGCTTGAGAGCCTTGTATAGGAAGTTGCTTCATAGAGGTGTAGGACACACCTTGGATAGGGAGTAGGCTTAGTGATTCTCTAGCCTGAGGGTAGATTAGGATTTGATAGCTTGAGACAGATAACATAGAGTTGCTAGTATTGAGTGTGTATGTCTTTTTCATATAGTGGATTTACTTGCTGGTGGTTGTGGATTCAACCCATGGATGTTTCCTCTTTGGAGATTTACCACGTAAAAATCTTGTGTTCATTGTTTTTTTCTCTATCTCTTTTATATTGTGTATGTGTATGTGTTAACTAGTTGAATATCATTTACCTGTGTTGTATATTTGAACAAGTACTTGTAAAGAGTGATTTTTAGAACAATCCTCTTTAAATCAATTGGTATTTGTAGTCTTTCATATTTGTTTATTCTTGAATATAGATATATTTGATCACTCTTGTAATAACTTTGAACAATATTGCTATACAAGATATTCTTTGATTTTGTATTTTAGTGATATTATACCTCATACAACAACTTGTTATATGTAGACATTGCTTAAATATGATATGCATATCTTGTCTATATATAAATATTCCGTTTATATGTTATATGTAAAGCTACCTTAAGAGACAAACATAAGTTTGTTCAAGGGATTGAAATTAGGCGAAAAACCTATTCACACCCCCCCCCCCCCCCCTCTCTAGGTACGCTTTAAGCAATTTAACCTTGTTTGTATACTTTCAATCTAAGTGATACAAATGATGCAAATCACAATCAAATAAAGCTATATGATCAATCAAGCTATATGCACATGCTTAAAGACATTCTAGGATATTTTATCAACAAACTATCACAAATGTACCTAGAAATCAAATCATGTAAATCAATAAGAACAAGATATGAATATTCAATATATATCACAAAAAGCTTAGTTCTTAGATCTTAAAATTAAACCTAGACAATATCATGAGGCACATCATATATGTCATATCTAGAATCAATTTCAAGTTCAATCAAGTTTAGCTAAAAATGTTCAAATGAAATCACAAAGCTAAAACTCAATAATGAATCAATCATATAACCCTATCATATGTACTAAAATTTTTCTCAACACATTTCATCAATCAAATAGAAAGAATAAAAGAGATGATCAAAAGAAATGAAAGAAGAGAAAGTATCACATACAAAGTTGAACCTAGGACTGAAATCAGATCTCTGTGAGAAATAGAAAATTCAAATGAGTCTAAAAATGCTTGAGGTTTGTAGCTCTCATCGAGACCAAAATTTTTGGCTTTTGGATCACTCGATTTCGAGTTCGTATGAAAACGTTATGATCGAAATAAGAAAACGAAAATTGAGAGAAAATTTCTGGTGTTCTTCTTTTTCGAATTTTTCTCCTTAGAATGAATGGGAGGGAATAGAGGAGTTTTAAAAGATTTCAAGAGAGGGAAGAAGTGACCAATCAGCTGCAGCCACATCAGCTCCACGTGTGGGGCGCGTGTGCCACACGTGGACAGAGAGCTTCCCTAGCCGTGTGGCACACGTGGCCTCCATTGCTTGGCCTTTGGCCGAGCAAACTCCATTGCGTTCCTTTTGCATTCTTCAGCCATATTCGGGCATCTAAACTCCGAATTTGAATCCGTTTTTGGATTACAAACCATGACTCTCCCATGCACAATGAAGACTATGAAACTTTGACAAAATGTTGAGAATTCATCTCAGAAAATGATGATGAATACAACTCAACGAATGAGAATGCAAAGTAGCATAACTACATCGTATGGACTCAAAACTTAAAGAATGAGTAACCGAAATGACCGGGACTCAATAAAGAATCAAATAAGATCTTGTCCAAGTCCAAAATACAAGAAACACAAATAAATAAACACTATGCAACACAAGCATGCCATATCTAAGCGATAGTGAGAAAACATGCAATTCTACAAGATTGTCAACAATAAGATAAATGCATGTGCATACTAAATGTGTATGAAAGTGTTATTCCAAATGTTTGAACTATGATGTAGGGACACACATGTATGAATTGTGTGTATGCGCGCTTACGCCTTGCAAGAGGAAGAAGAATCTTGATACCTTAGCATCTAAGTACGCGTTTTTCCTCTTGAAGACGATATTTGCATGAGATGTTGCTTCTTCACCTTTGAAGCTTCTTTCTTCCAAGTAACACCTAATACAAATATAGAGAGTTTTGCAATGGAATCAAGTCAATACAAATCAAGGATCTTACAATCTCCCTCTTTGGCTATTCCATGGCAAAACCTCATCCTCACCTACATTGATCAACTCCAATAAACTCAATGTTGATAGCATTTTCTCACCTCACATTACAAAGAGATCTCTAGACTAAAAGATCTTCAAGTCTTCTTGAGTCTTCAAGAATCCCTTCTTTGAACTTCAAAGTACCTATGAGAAAAAAAAAATAAACCAACAAGAGATCTTCTTCCAAAGAAGAATGGTGAGATATTATCATATAAACAAATAACAAAAACTTCCCTTATCTCTAACAAAAAAATGCATTATCTCAAGTGAATAAATATTATCACATTAAAAGCTCTCCCTTAAAAACCTTAACACAATAAGGCAAGAATTCTTTTCTCCCCCTTAGGATGAGAATTCTCCCCCTTAAGACAAAGTCTCCAATAAGCACAAAGAGGTACAAAACTCACACAATTGGAACATTTCTCCATATTGAACAAGGTGGGGTTTCTCCCAATGGTGAGGTTTCTCCCCCTTTTTGTCAAGGAATAGACAAAGGGCAGAAGAGATAAAGAACGAAATATTAAGCAAACAAATCGTATAGAAAGTGTAGTTGAATAAACTAAAGTTCCCCCTTAACATATGATCCACATATTATCACCAAGTAGATTTGTTCACAAGGGACACACACCTTCAAGCAATAAGAGAAAATATTTCATCACTTTTCAAAGTCCAAGAGAGAATCATAGATTTTTCATTAATCTCTCAAAAATATTCTCACATTGCTATTGAATCGAGCACATAAGCAAAATATATGTGAGTGTGTGAATGCTTCTCACATATATAGAAGGAGTAATTGTGATATCAACATGCAAACAATTTCCACACCTATCCAACAAAAGCATTCCAAAAATAGGTCAAATCGATATTCATCAGTGTTTTTGCTTTAAAAGAATAGTCATCAACATGTGAGCGTGTGTGTGCATATGGCTCGTTTTCCCATTTATGTTTGTCAACCCGAGCTTTTCACAATTCTCAACTAAAACCCAATAAGCCTTTTTTGTTTTTTTTGTTTTTTTTTTTCATTTCTTTTAGGCTTAGAATCAAAGATTTTTTTTTATTTTTTGTTTAATGATTCTTTTCAACGCTTCTTTGATTTTTCAGCAAAAACATATACAGCTCTTGGCGGCTTTCACTCATCACAAAGGCATAGCCGTTTCCAACATTGGGCAGCTTCACAATCAATGTGTGTAGGCCTTTACAAGAGGGTGCTCATTGAATACTATGTAGTGCTGAAGAAAAATGGATACATATCATAGGTCATTCATCTTGTACTAAGCAATAGGCTTTTAGATACATCCATAATCTACACACTTTCAACCACATATACTCAAAACTAAAACATATAAGTGAAGCATTTGTGCATTTTTCAAAAATAAGATTTTTCAAGCTCAAATGCATGATCTAGAAACAATACAAGTTATTTGTTTAAGATCATTACTTCTCAAGTGAGTAGCTCTCCAAGACATTGATATTCAAAAAAAGTTTTGCTCATCAAGCTACTCAACAATCACACATAGACAATAATCAACACAAATCATGCCAATGGATCTTCAAAGAGTTTTAAACCTCTTATGTCCAAGGGCTTAGTGAACAAACCCGCATAGGCATTGCTTTAGAGTAACAATAGAATATTCAACAAGTTCTCTAATGAAATGATGCCTAATAACTATGTGCAATTGATATCATGCAAACATAGAGCTAAAAAGATGAAATAAAAAGCAAGTTTTTAGAATAGAGAAATACCTTAGCAAGCTTTTTCATCAATGAAAGGTCTTCGCTCTTTTTATGAGCTCTCTTGGCTTGTTTGTCATCATGACAACAAGTTGTTAGTGTGTCATCCCAAGAGAATAAAAACCAAACACTTTAAACTCAAACAATTATATGAAAATGACTTTCTCTAAAAGTCTTAACAAATATTTTCACCAAATAGATTTCAAAATTCAACTTCTTTAAAGTTAATCAGCAAATTTTGACTATCATAGTGAGTATGAGAATATTAAGTCCATGAATTGATTAGAGACACCAAGTTTGAATACTAGACCTAGCACATTACAAATAGCTTAGTCAAGTATCAAACTTAGAACTCTTATCAAACAAGAACAAAAATATTCTCATATGTGCTACTCAATCAAGTATGAGAGCACTCACCTTTGATCATATTGGTCTTAGTTGAACCAACACAAACAACATCATGATCATTACGCATGGCAATATGAAATCTAGAAGATAAATCATCAACTATCTTCTTTACAAAAATATCACTCATATTAAACTCATCATTGTTGCCACACACAAAAATTTCATCAAGACTTTTCAAATGATCAAGGTTAACACTCTTCTTAACCAATTTCTTCTCAACATTTTTCTTAACATGATTATCATTAACATGCATGTTATTCTTTTCAATCCAAATCTTTGTAGTAGGTTTCTTCGCATGAATTTGATCAATATGCATATTTCTTAAAGCATCAAAGCTATTATCATATTTAGAAACTTTCAAAGAAGATTTATCCATTTCACAAGTGTGCACATTATTCTTTGAAATTCCCTTAAAGCAATAGTGTTTTATACCTAGAGGGGGGGGGGGGGGGGGTGAATAGGTATAGTCCCAAATTCTTCCAATATTCAAAAATGCGGAATATAAGAATGAAATGAATACTTGAAATGATATAGCAATTGTATAATATGAATCAATTCATGTAAGCATCAATATACAAAAGAATCAATACAAGTGAACACATGGAAGATAAGGAAATATAAAGTGGAAATGAGACACAATGTTTTTACGTGGTAAAACCTCAAAGAGGAAACATCCACGGGTTGAATCCACAACCACCGGCAAAGCAAATTCACTATATGAAAAGAACTTACACACTCAAAGCTATCAACACTATGACATCCACTTCAAGCTATCAAATCCTAATCACCTCTCAAAGGCCTAGTGAATTACCTAGCCTACTCTCTATCCAAGATGTATCCCACACCTCTAGAGAGCAACTTCCAATCCAAGACTAAAAAGCCTCTAGGAAGATTTCCTTGCTTAGCAATCTAGATCAAGAGATCCTAGTTAAGCTATCCTAGCTCAACCATCCGGAGTATTAAACTCCTTGTTAAGACTTCTTGCTTAGTTATCCGAATCACCTTGATTCTAACTAAGGCTTCTTGCTTGGCTATCCGGAAACCTTTCCTAGCCAAGTCTTCTTGCTCAAGTCAAAGGCTTCACTCACCTTAACAAGAGACTTCAACCTATTACAAGGCAATGATCTACGTGATGCAAATGATGCAAACACACACAAATAGAGTAAGTAGATCAAACACACTCTATGAACATGCTTAATGATAATCTAGAATATACTATCAACACACAATCACAAATCTATCTAGAAATCAAAGCATACCAAAACAATAAGAACAAGATTAGGATATTCAATATATGTCACAAAAATCTTAGTTCTTATATCAAGAAATTGAACCTAGAAGATAATATGAAGCACATTATAAAATCAATTTCCAGAATCAATTTCAATCAACCTCAAGTTTAGCAAAAATATGTTTAAGAGAAATCACAAAGCTAAAATCAATTAACTAATCAATCATACAACCCTAGCATATGATCTAACATACTTCTCAACATATTTCAACAATCAAATAGAAAAAATCATAGAGATGATCAAATGAAATTGCAAGAGAAGAAGTTTCACATACAACCAATGGACCTCGGACTGAAAATCATAGTGCTGTGAACAATGACGAAATCAAATGGCTCTAAAAATGCTTTAGGTTTGTATCTCTTGTCGAGACCAACAATTTTGGCTTTTGAATCACTCGATTTCGAGTTCGTATGAAGAAGTTATGATCAAAGTAAGTAAACAAAAATCATGAACATTTCTGCAGAATTTCCAATTTGATAATGTTCAAGTCTATAGAAATGGAGGGAAGAGAAGGCATTTAAAGGAAGGAGAAGATGGGGCATTTTTTTCCAAAAAAAAGCAAGCCAAACCAGCCTTGTCCCCTTGTGGGGCGCATGTGCCACACGAAACTGATCAAGCCAAAATTGGTATGATTTTGGCCCTCATTTCCGATTCTTTTAGCTTGATTCTTGGGCATTTCCCCATGTTTAATGTTGTTAAATTGAGTGTTTCAGGTTTTATTAGGTTTCAGAAGCAATTGAGATGAAAGTGGAGGACTTGTGCGAAAATGTCTCACAAATAGGAAGAAACAGGGCATTTTCGCCACTTGGGCATGAGAGGTCGCTACATGGGCGCCATGGCGACAGAGGATTCTCCAAAGACATCAGAAGGTCGCGATTTGGGCGCCATTTGGTCGCCATGGCGACAGAAAGTCCCCAAATGAACTAGGTGGGATCGCCACTTGGGGTCGCCATGGCGACCTCCCTTGCAAATGGTGACCTAGTTCAGTCAAGGCATGGTCGCCACTTAGGGTCGCCATGGCGACCTTGATGTTGCAAGTGGCGACCTCCTTACATTTGCAGGGTCGCCATGGCGACCTAGAGGTGCAAGTGAGAGGTCGCCACTTGCACCTCTAGGTCGCCATGGCGACCTCTATACAAATTGCTCATGGTCGCCATTTGCCAAATGGCGAGAAAGATGGTTTTCGTGGCGACCTTCTCATCTAACCTTTTACGCACCAGGGTCGCCATAGCGACCAAATAGCGAACAAGGCGCCACCTCAGCGAATCAAGCAGTTATCAGTACATGTCCAAGAGTGCATATATATAGAACGTCCCTCCATCTTCAAAGGCATCAAAAAAATCAGAGAAAAAAAATACAGAGAACACATCTGAGATCTAGCTCTATCATCCATGGCACACCATTCCTCATCCTCCATTTCTCTCCTTGAACTCATCTAATCCATCCAACCCTCAACACAAAACCTTGATTACTTCACTACATCATTCCTCATCCTACCATTTCTCCACCAAAATCCTTAGTCACTTCCTACCAAAACACCCACATTCCAAGACATATCCTCTACTTCCATTCCTTGCATCTAGGAGCATAGAGGAGAAGAAGGATCAAGCTTAAAGAAGGTGACCCAA
Organism: Acer campestre; assembly: GCA_954870605.1. Taxonomy (NCBI): domain Eukaryota; kingdom Viridiplantae; phylum Streptophyta; class Magnoliopsida; order Sapindales; family Sapindaceae; genus Acer; species Acer campestre. The sequence continues at coordinate 1,629,918 of OX940807.1, forward strand.
GGGTTATTTCCTTACTATTTACTTCTTTTCATTTATTGCAAATATGTGTAACTAAACCCCTAATCTAGGGGATAGATTTGAGGATCAATTGGTTGTGGGTTTAGCTTAGCTTGTAATGAATCTCTTATGTGTTCTATTCATTCAAATTAATTAGATTCCATTCATTCTAATTGACTTGTATATCACTTGTTGATTGCTATCTTGAGTGGAGTAATTTTTTATATATTCATATGTGGATTGACAATCCTTGTGTGATTAAGAACCCATTGGATAGGATAGATTAGTGGTGGGTATATCAACCCCACTAATCTAAGCCTCTAAGTGGTTAACATAATGAGATTGGTACATTAAAGTAGCTAGTTAGCTTACCCACATTCAATTGTTAATCGATCTATTCCCTAGCTATCTCATTAATTGATTTTATCACAATTCTTATCAAGGTGTTCAGTATTCTATTTTTCATAACATATTTTGTGTATTTTCATTTGAGTAGTTAGCATTGGTGGTTTTAGAAACCACACATCTATCAAACACTATGATTTACTTTGTTGTTCAAAGATTAGTCAATTTATCTAATTAACACTCCATTCCCTGTGGAACGAACTTGCTCACTATTTTGCTATCAAATCACATTTTAAAAAGGATTAAGTGGCTTAAAAGAGTTTTCAAGAATCAACCAAAATCTATATTATTACTATTTTGTTGAGTACATAAACGACCTCATCAAAAAATGGCGCCGCTACCGGGGAATGGTAGCGTTAATTACATAGATTGACTTTTCTTCACATTTTATTAGTATATTGTAGATTGTTAGTTTAGTATTTGGTTTTGTGGTTATTGACTTGTTCATACTGCTGTTTTTACTTTTTTTCTTTCCTTGTATCTCTTTATTTATTCCTCTTTCAGGTGCTCAGTTTTATGCATGGTAGGAGATCTCTAGGTAGAGGTGTTCATCCCCCACTAGAAGGCACTAGCCGTGTGAGAGAATTCGAAGCAATTCTAAGACAAACTATGAGTATTGAAAGACAACAACATGGGAGGGAAGACGAAGCTCCTTTTAGAGAGGAGATGACGGAAGAGACTCAAACCAACCGTGGTCAAAGGATGACCATGGGGGAGTATGCCTTGCCGGATATCGGGAACCAACCATCACCTATCATGTTAGACCCGGTTGCTAGGGGTTATGAGTTGAGGACAATGCATGTCAACCTTTTGCCGTCATTTCATGGGAAGTTGAATGAAGACTGCCTCCAGTTCATGAAGGAGTACAGTGCTATTATTGAGACCTTCCCCATCATGTGTCTCACGCGCGAACAGTTACAAATGCGTTGCTTCTAGTATTGTATGAAGGATGCGGCTATGACATGGCTCATGGGGCTTAGGCCGGGATCATTGACTAGTTAGGGTCAAATTTGCAAGGTGTTTTTCAACAGATTCTTTCCGGCTAGGAAAGCGAAGGAGTTAAAGGTGAAGATAGCAGACTTTTACGAGAGTGAAGGGGAGCTTTTTCATGAGTCTTAGGAGAGGTATCAACGCCTTGTGGCCCAATGTTCCCCTCACATGTTCACTGAGGAATATAAGGTGTCTTGTTTCCAAGGAGGGTTAACTCGGTTCTCCCAAGTGTTGGTGGATAACGCTTGTGGAGGTTCATATGACACCAAGACCGCTTCGGAGATCTATGACATCTATGAGATGTTGGCACAAAACTCTCAACAACGAAATGCCAATAGTATTCGAGGTGGGAAATTTGATGTAAATGCTAGTACGGAGGCCGCCATCGAAATCTCAAGGATAAACAAGAAGGTGGAGACCTTGACTTCCCATATTGAGAGTATGGGATTTCCGAAGGCGGGAGTGAAGTTGCTAGGAAGGCAAGAAGGAGGCTCTAGCGGGCAATTCAATGAGAACGAAGGGTTTGAGGACACTTTTCAAGGTCAAGAGCAAGAGGAGGTTCAAGCTATGGGATTTCAAGGACAAGGAAACAACTCTTATTCCAACAACTATGCTCAACCATGGAGGAACCACCCAAACCTTTCTTGGTCAAACAACAACAACATTTTAAACCCACCACCAAGAAATCAACAACAACAAGGGGGTTACCGTCAAAATCAACAAAAAGGGATGAACAATCAAGGAAGTAGCTCACAAGGAGGCTACCGTCAAAATCACTCACAAGGAGGATTTCCCCAAGGAGGAAACCAATGGGGAGGAAGCCAATGGAACAACAACAACAATGCTCAACCAAGCTCGTATCAACCTCGCCGAAATATTGATGAAGAGATGAGAGGTATGATGCAAGGTTTCTAAAGAGCAGAGAATACCTTGACAAGTTTCATGCAAGCTAGTGGCCAAAGGTTTGGCAACCTCGAAGCATCTTTCGGGAAATTGGAGACCCAAATGGGGCAAATTGCCGAGGCCCTTCAAAAGCAAGAAAAGGGGAAGTTTCCAAGCCACACCGAGCAAGCTAAGGAGGGAAATTTTGTCAAGAAGGATGGAGCTAGGGATGAAGCCATGTTGTTTGAAGAAGCATATGTTCGAAAAGTGGAAGATCCGGGAAGTTTTGTGATTCCTATATCAATAGGAGATAGTGGGGTGCTTAAAGGAGTACTAGATTTGGGAGCAAGTGTGAGTATGATGCCACTATCGACTTATGTGAAGTTGGGTTTGGTAGGATTGAAGCCAACCGGAAAGAAACTTATGCTAGCGGATCAATCCTCTCTATCATCGAGTGGTGAAATAAAGGATGTCCCAATTGTCATTGATGAAATAGTGGTGTTAACGGATTTTGTAGTCCTTGACATTGGTGACAAGTCAAATGATGTTAGGGAGTGGCAAGTTCTTCTCGGTAGACCATTCATGGCTACCGCTCAAATGAAGATCGATGTTTGCAAGAGGAGAGTTTGTATGCATGCATTTGAGAAAGAACTTGAGATTGACATAACCATATGCAATGATGACCTAAAAAGCATTGAGAGTTGCTATGTGGTTGAGGTGCAGTCACCAAGGACAAAAGGTGGAAAAGTATGTGAATTAGTGCAATTATATGAAAAGAGTAGCCAAGAAGACGAAGTTGAGAGCATTGGTGACTCTGAGATTGAAGATCTCAAGAATGCCAACCAAGAGCTTATGCTTGAAGTAGAGGTGCTCAAGGCGGAGAAATATGCTTTAGAGAAGAAGCTTGATGATTTAGCAAGACGGAACCATAAACTCAAAAAGATCAATGTGGCTCTCACCATGGAGAATGAGGTGATTGTGGAAGAGCTTGGGGATTTGGCTAAACTCACCGAAGAATTTGAGGAAGAATCCTCAAGAAAGATGAGAAAGACCCTCATGAGTGTAGATGCCAAGAACAAGGCAATTGAGGAGTTGAAGGAGGAATTGAGCAAGAGGGAGATGTCTTTGAAGGTTGCTAAGGTAAAGGAGTGCGACTTTTTGGTGGAGATAGATCAGATGGATCAAGCCATCAAGGAACTCACCAATGACGGTCCCTCAAGGCCTCAACCTCCAATGCAAAGAGGGAGATTTCCTTCATACCCTCTCACTTGTTATTTTTGTCATAAGAAGGGCCATGTTAAGTCTAGGTGTTTTGAATTCTTGAAGCATGCTAATAATGATAGAAATATATCTATAAGGAGATCTAACCATGTTAAGAAAATTTGGGTTAGGAAGGATTTGGTAAATCAAGTCCGGGATGAGTCTATGGGTCTAATTTGGGTAGTCAAGAAGAAAATGAGTTATAATGTGGTTGACTGGGGTGATGAGCATCATGATTCCATTTCGCATGGTAGGATGTGGTAGTGTGATTTGCATTTCGGTTTTACATTCTATGCCATGAATAAAATGATTGTGTTTTAATTTTGCTTGTTGTGTGTTTCTTTTGTTTGCTTTATTTTTCCAATAAGTGTCCATCTATTCTTGTTAGTGGTTTGAATTATGAGCTTATTTGTTGATTTCGTTTCACTGCAGATGCTGATGAAAATACATTCAGAAGGGGACCTCAAGTAAGGGTCGCAATTTGGTCGCCATTTGCACATAAGTGGCGACCTCACTTACAAGAAGAATTCAGAGGTCGCCACATACATGGTCGCCATGGCAACCACATGTTGCAAATAGCAACCTTTACATATCAGGTGCGGTCGCCATTTGGTCGCCATGGCGACCTTACTTGTGCAAATGGCGACCACATGCAAAAGTTTAAAATCCTTCTTGGTCGCCATTTGGTCGCCATGGCGACCGAGAGGCACAAATGGCGACATAGGACGTTCAACTATAAGTTTGCAACTCAAAACATAACGCCGCACAACACAAGTTCTCTCTTCTCAAACTCTCTCAATTCCAAAGCCGTGGCATGCACGTAATCATCAAATCTGGTAAGCAATCACTCTAGTTCTTCAATTTTCCCATTCAAATCCTTCCTACATTGCATCTAGATACATTAAGGGTGGTTTTGAGTTTGATTTGAAGTGAATAGTGCATAGGATTGGAGTTTGTGTGGTTTTGATTCATATAGAAGTCATTGTGGAAGTGTGGTAGTAGTTTTGATTGATTGTGGGAATTCGGAGAGTGCCGGATTGGTGTTGAAGTGTCGTTGTGCTACCGGATTTTTGACAGAATTTTCAGTCTTTAGATTGTTTGATATGGCTCCTAAGATGAAATTGCCAAGCAAGGGAGGAAAGGGTAGCAAGACCCCCACTCCTAAGAGGAAGGTGGTCCCTGAATGCAAACTCAATAGTAATTTTGATGACAGATTAGAGACGTTTGCTGAGAAGAAGATGTGGCCTGAGAGAGGCATTGATTTGGAGAGTTTAAGGGATACCCCTGTCCCAGCAACTGTGAATGACTTGGGATGGGGAGGATTGGCAGCCACTCCTCCACAATATAGTGAGAGCCTAGTGAAGGAGTTTTATGTGGGAATGAATCCCCGGGAGTATATGAGGGGTGGTCCTATACTAGTGAGAGGGGTTCCCGTTTACTTGAACGCAACGGACATTAATATCTACTTTGGGACGACATTGTTGGAAATTGAGGGGTTGCGTGAAAGGATGGAGGAAGGAATCACCAAGAATCCTTTGTATGTGAAGAATTTGGTGGAATTTGCTAACACTATGACCATCACTCCTATGACTGTCTGGATGGCGAAGAGATTCCCTCTCAAGCAGTCAAACTTGAAGATTCAGCAAGCCTTTTGGCACATCTTCCTCAGTTCTTCCCTTAGGCCTGTTTCCCACAGATCCACTGTTCCATTTGAGGTGGCTAGGATCCTTCATAGTATCATTGAGAGGCAGCCTATCGATGTGGGCATTATTGAGAAGATGGAGATTTAGCGGATTAGGAGGAATGAATCAGAGACAGATATCCTCCCTTTCCCATGTTTGATCACAGAGGCCTGCAAGCTGGCGGGTGTAGATGTATCCGGGGACATACTTAATCCCCCCATGTCAGATATGGACTTGACCACTTGGCGACGCTTGATGATAAAGCGTGGGGAGATACCAACTGGTGGGAAACATAGGAGAGTGCGGGGTTCAGAGGCTGGCACTAGTGTTAGGGAAGAATTTGAGAGAGTAATTCCTGAGGAGGATGACGACGATGATGATGATGATGATGAGGAGGAGGAGGTTCCTATTTGTGATGATCATGGGCAGCCGTTAGGTCTTCGGATTCTAGATGGAGTACAGCGCATTAGAAAGACTCAGACTGGTGATTTTGATATTCTTCATGCTGACAAACTTGCGATTGAAGAAAGGCAGAAGGCCTTGGAGGACAGGCAGCTGAAGTTGGATAGCCTGATTCAGGATTTGAGTGAGACAGTGATCACAGGTTTTACAGACCTCCGCCATGATCTGAGGCTCACCCCATATGACCGGCGAGACGCTCCAACATTTGGTCAATGAACAGGAGAGGGAAGTGATCCTTTCTAGTGCCAGTGTTTAGTTTCCTATAATCTACACACACCCTCCATCCAGCCTATAGCCTTTGTGGAATTAATTCATTTTGCTCGTTCTTCACAACTGTGATTCCGGATTTCTTGGGTACCACGTGTATGGGGCTTACCCACTTGCTATCTGAAATCGAGTAGATGATTCCCACATCTAACAGCTTCAATATCTCCTTTTGTTAGGATTATGCTCAATAGCAAGAGTGTAATATTGTAATTAACAATCTTTTTCATATTAATAAAGTGATTTCTGGTTTAAACAAATCTTATAGCATTTATAGTTTAATATTATAATTGTCAAAGTAAATAATCATAAGGTCTAAAGACTATGAGAAAAGAAGAATTGTTCGTACATCTGGATATGTATGTGGTAGACACAATTCTTTAGTTAGTCTTGAATATTGTTCACAACTTAAGTTAAAGGTTGGGCACCTTTATCTTGTTAAAGTTGTAGAATTCTTTTGCTAGCATTTGAGTGGGATCAAATGAGATATGATGAGTCTAAAATCATCGGAGTGTCTTCGAGCAAAAGAATCTAGTGCACCGGGTGCATTGAACTAGATCATAATGAAATACTTTATCTATAACTGTCAGTAGATAAAAGTCTTTTCATTATCAGGACAATCAGAGAGTCTATCTTAATCCTGAGATAAATGATGGACTTATGGTTGCAAGTGATATCATTTGAGTTATCAATGAGTACGATTATATCGCATAGTCTATCCTCGATAGTTTGGTGATATTCATTTGTTAATCGATAGAGGACATCATTTATAGATATGGACATCGTGGCTCCATTTATTAAATGAGAGTATAATATCATCATATGGATGTTTTGAGGTAATTGGATATTAAATCTAAACGTTGAGTTTTCGATAGTGTCTATTGAAAACATGGCTTCTGGACAAGTCAAAATATCCAAGTTCAAAACGTGGTCATATGAGTAAATATGGTAACTTGGAGAGTTATAGGCGGTCTATGAACTCTTGGCGATTACTGATATTAATCACGAGGATACACTATCTCCAACATGATTGTCTAGGGTATGAAATAGGAACATCTTCCTTTTCTGTCTTTATTTAAGAGTTCAATTTTAGCTCTTTAGTGGAATGAGTTAAAATTAATGGATCGGACTGAAAGTATACAAACAAGGTTAAATTGCTTAAGACGTACCTAGAGGGGGGCGGGGGGGTGAATAGGTTTTTCGCCTAATTTCAATCCCTTGAACAAACTTACGTTTGTCCCTCAAGGTAGCCTTACATACAACATAAACATCATGGAATCATACTAAGACAAGTTATCATGTGATCATTCATACATTGTCTAAGTATCAATAAGTTGTATGAGGTATAAAGAAAATACAAAAACAATTAACAAGAATACTTGTATATCAATATATGTTCAATCGTTACAAGTATATACAAATATTGCTATACATAAAATTCTAAACAATATACAAAAGAAATGTAATTACAAAAATATGATCAAAAGAATATATTTACAGTTCACACTTTACAAAATTTTGAATCCAAAAACATCACAAGTGAAGATTGTATTACAAGATTAAAACATATACAAAACAAATATAAAAGATAGAGATAGAAAGAATTAGCACAAGGGATTTTTTAATGTGGTAAAACCTCCAAGGAGGAAACATTCACGTGTTGAATTACAACCATTGGGTACTTATATATATTTGGAAAGTAAATTAGAAATTCCACAAAATGACCAATCCTAGATCACCAACCCATGTGGAGTCTATGTTTACCCAATCCCTATTGGAAGATACAAAATCCCTCAATGATGTAAACCACCACATATTGGAACTCATACCAAAACCAACATCGTTGGAAGATTAGAAATTCCTCAAGAGTGCATACACATCCCATGTACCCCACTCTATCGGACTCTATGTCTAACCAAACACCCGGGCCTACCAATATATAAGCCAACTCTCTATATAAGGCACACGTGCCTCTAGAAAGCCTCCCATGCATGACTATCCAAGTCCTCCCGACTCTAGCCATGACTTCTTGCTTGTCTATCCAAGTCCTCTCGACTCTAGACAAGACTTCTTGCTTACGTATCCAAGTCCTCAAGACTCTAGGTAAGACTTCTTGCTTGGCTATCCGAGTCATCCCAACTCTAGCCAAGACTTCATGCCTTTTACAAGGACTTCCTAGTGTGATCATGTGAATGCAAGTGATGCAAACAATCAAAACAACATAGAACATGTGATCCATACATTCCATGGAACAACTAGATCTAGAGATGTGAAAACACAAGCAATAGAAAACTAGATGCAAAAATATGAATGAAAACCTAGAGCATGTGAATACAATTAACATATAAAAACTACTAGATTCATTCATACAAATAACACTTGAACAAATCATATACATGAGGCACAAGTTCAAGATGTTATAAACATACATATAAATGCTAGAATCACAAAATGTATTCAACAAGTATTCTACCAAAGATTTAGAGATAGGAGATATGTTAAAAACAAATCAATCCTAAATATCTCTAAAAACACATATAAAAGCTCTAATCCTAGATTTCATCAATCATGGATCAAAGTCACATATAAAGGATTATTAATCATAAACTTGATCAATAAAGTCTCAAACAATCCTAGATATCAATCTAATCACAATACAACTCCCAATCATGTTAAAAACAAAGAATCAAAGATTCTAGTCAACATGTGTCTCTAATTAGACTATTCAATTAGATTGATTATGAAGCTACCTTTCTCAATAGCATTCACAAAACATACATATACATATAGAAGAAGAAACCCCAAGCAAATTGAAGGATTAAAAAGATGAAATCACAAAGTTATGAACTCTACCTTAATTACACGAGCTGGTTCGGTTTTCTGTGAGGATCTCTCAGAAAATCAATCAAACAGCTGCAAGACCACTTGAAAAAGGTAGAGGACTCGAATATGAACAATCTCCAACTTGAATCACTCAATTCCGACTCCATATGAGAAAGTTATAGTGTTTGGAAGTTGAGAAAATTTGGGAGAAAATCATAGACGGGATTTCACAATTTTTCTTCTTAGAAAAGAATGGAGGGAAATGGAGAGATTTAAAAGGAATTGGAGGAGGGGCAAAATTGTCCAAAATTTAGAGGGACTTCAGCCAGCCCACGTGTGGTCAGCGTGTGCAACACGTGGCCAGAGAGGAGCTCTGGCCGTGTGGCACATGTGGTCCACACGTGGCCACCCCTAGCTTGGCTTTTTGGCATAGCAACCTCCTCGCGCACCTCACGCGTTCTTCAGCCGTATTCGGGCATCCGAACTCCGAATTCGAATCCGTTTTCAGATTACGAACCATGACTCCCTCACACATGACGACGATGACTATGAAACTTTGACAAATGGTTGAGAATTCATCTCAGAAAACGACGACGAACACAACTCAACGAATGAGAACGAAAGTAGCGTAGCTACATCGTTTGGACTCGAAACTGAATGAATGAGTAACCGAAATGACCGGGACTCAATAAGGAATCAAATAAGACCATGTTCAAGTCCAAAACACAAGAAACACAAACATACAAACACAAGTTCACATATGAATGCCATTTCCTAGACATAGTCCTAGAACATGCAACTCTAAAATGTATGAGCATTTGAGTTCAATGCATGAGCATACAAAATTATGTGAATGTGTTATATAAATGGTGCACAAGGATGCAGGGAAAAATATGAATGATTTGTGTGTGTGTGCCTAGGCCTTGTAAGAGGAATGAGGTCAATTATACCTTTGATGAGCAATGAAGCTACTTCCCCTTATCAAGCCATCATCTTGCATTTACCGTAGTCAAATATTTCTTTGAAGCTTTGTATCATCATCAATATGACCACATAAACATTACAAGATAAACACGTTTTGATATGGAATATATGCCAACAACAACCAAAAACCTAACACGGACCTAAGTGAATCATTTGTTGATTGTGATTAGGTTATGTCTATTGAAGCTTAAATTTAGATAGCCCACCAAGATCCCCAATCCACACGGACTTGTATGGATCACTTGATATATTCTACCGGACCAATTTATGGGTCCATTTAGAATTGCATTTAATATATTAAGAATATAATTTGCACGTTATTTATTTAATGGGCTGCTCAATTATATTAATATATTAATGAAAGACATGTGGGCTTGTTTCTTTTAGTAAGAATGGGTCTGGTTCACATGTGGGCTTTTTATTTAAAGAACAATGGATTAAATGAAATAAGAAAATAATATATGGCCCATTTATAAGAGTGGGGCGGCAAGGTGTCTTTTTAACCTAATATATTATTTTGTTTCATTGTTTTAATTAAATAAGAATTAATTAATTTATTAATTAATTGTTTAATTAAGAAACAAATCTTTTCTGATTAGGAAATATGATTCTTAGAGTTATACTATTGGTAGTAGTATACTTAAATTAAAAGACTTGTTTGATAAGAAAATAAATAATTAATTTTATTTATTTAATCAAATAAGAAGTCTTTTTATTTAGTCAAAATAAAAGAATAAAATATCTATGAGTTGGATTAGGGTTTGAAGTCTTAAAACTAGAAGTGAATTAGGGTGCAACACAAACTCCTATTTTGTAGTGTGATTTGCGGCAACCCTAGTCCTTTTAGGAAGAGGATTTTCGGCCACCCTAAAAGGAAAAGAGGAAGAGAAGATTCAATTTTCTTCTTCTTCTCAATTCATAGAAAGGATTTTATTATACTAAAAACAAAAAGAGTGAATAGATTATTCTTTGATGGTACACTAATTGCTTGTTCATCAATAAGCTTGTGTGTACAACATCGATTTAGGTTCATGCGAGTTTCGATCATTAGATTGAGAACTCAAAAGTGACCGGAATAATCTTAGTCTTCTTTTGATTGTTTTGCGACTAACAAAAGAAAAGAAAAGTTTGTTTGTCCATTCTCAGGTTTGCAATTCAAAGAAAAAGGGAGACCACGCTCCTAGGTGATTCACGTTCATGCTAGGATTGAAGATCTTGCAGATTACCATCGACGTAAGTCAATCGGATCACGCGACAAAAGGTATTCTTCTTTTGTTGATTATATATATGATTAATTAATTAAAGGGTTAAGGTTCATAAAAAGGAAAATTTTTTAAAGTTACTAAATCTATTTTTAGTCTCGCTTCCGCTGCGTGTACTACGGTATTTTTCCCTACACCTTTTTGACGACTTCTTGCATGACCGGATTCAATCTCCGTTGTGCTTCCTGTTAGGATTATGCTCAATAGCAAGAGTGTAATATTGTAATTAACAATCATTTTCATATTAATAAAGTGATTTCTGGTTTAAACAAATCTTATAGCATTTATAGTTTAATAATTGTCAAAGTAAATAATCATAAGGTCTAAAGACTATGAGAAAAGAAGAATTGTTCGTACATCTGGAAATGTATGTGGTAGACACAATTCTTTAGTTAGTCTTGAATATTGTTCACAACTTAAGTTAAAGGTTGGGCACCTTTATCTTGTTAAAGTTGTAGAATTCTTTTGCTAGCATTTGAGTGGGATCAAATGAGATATGATGAGTCTAAAATCATCGGAGTGTCTTCGAGCAAAAGAATCTAGTGCACTGGGTGCATTGAACAGGATCACAATGAAATACTTTATCTATAACCGTCAGTAGATAAAAGTAATTTCATTATCAGGACAATCGGAGAGTCTATCTTAATCCTGAGATAAATGATGGACTTATGGTTGCAAGTGATATCATTTGAGCTATCAATGAGTACGATTATATCGCATAGTCTATCCTCGATAGTTTGGTGATATTCATTTGTTAATCGATAGAGGACTTCATTTATAGATATGGACATCGTGGCTCCATTTATCGAATGAGAGTATAATATCATCATATGGATGTTTTGAGGTAATTGGATATTAAATCTCAACGTTGAGTTTTCGATAGTGTCTATTGAAAACATGGCTTCTGGACAAGTCAAAATATCCAAGTTCAAAACGTGGTCATATGAGTAAATATGGTAACTTGGAGAGTTATAGGCGGTCTATGAACTCTTGGCGATTACTGATATTAATCACGAGGATACACTATCTCCAATATGATTGTCTAGGGTATGAATGAGGAAACATCTTCCTTTTCTGTCTTTATTTAAGAGTTCAATTTTAGCTCTTTAGTGGAATGAGTTAAAATTAATGGATCGGACCTAAGTGAATCATTTGTTGATTGTGATTAGGTTATGTCTATTGAAGCTTAAATTTAGATAGCCTGCCAAGATCCCCAATCCACACGGACTTGCATGTGTCACTTGATATATTCTACCGGACCAATTTAGGGTCCATCTAGAATTGCATTTAATATATTAAGAATATAATTTGCACATTATTTATGTAATGGGCTGCTCAATTATATTTATATATTAATGGATGACATGTGGGCTTGTTTCTTTTAGTAAGAATGGGTCTAGTTCACATGTGGGATTTTTATTTAAAGTCCTATGGATTAAATGAAATAAGAAAATAATATTTGGCCCAATATTTTATATATGGGGCGGCAAGGTGATTAATTAACCTTAAATATTATTTTGTTTTCATTGTTTAATTAAATAAGAATTAATTAATTTATTAATTAATTGTTTAATTAAGAAACAAATCTTTTCTGATTAGGAAATATGATTCCTATTGGTGTACTATTGGTAGTAGTATACTTAAATTGAAAGACTTGTTTGACAAGGAAATAAATAATTAATTTTATTTATTTAATCAAATAAGAAGTCTTTTTATTTTAGTCAAACAAAGGAATAAAAGATTTATGAGTTTGATTAGGGTTTGGAAGTCTTAAACTAAATAGGAATTAGGGTGCAATTCAAACTCTTTTTTGTTTGAGAATTGCGGCAACCCTAGTCTATTTTTGGCTAGAGATTTCGGCCACCCTAGGAAAAAGGAAGAAAGAAATTTTGCCACCTATTTAAGGGCACTTATAATTTTCGGCCACATTAAGTTTTGGGGTGCAGAATTTTATTTTCTTCTTCTTCTCAACTCATAGAAAGAGAGCTTTTATTCTACTAAAACAAAAAGAAACATAGATTATTCTTTGATGGTATTCTATTTGCTGATTCATCAATAGATTAAGCTTGTGAATACTACATCGATCAAGGTTCACGCGAGTTTCGATCATAAGATTGAGAACTCAAAAGTGACCGGAATAATCTTAGGTTTCTTTTGATTGTTTTTGTGACTAACGAATAAAAGAAAAGTTTGTTTTATCCAATCACAGGCTTGCAATTCAAAGAAAAGGGAGACCACGCTCCTAGGTGATCCACGTTCGTGCTAGGATTGAAGATCTTGCGGATTACCATCGACGTAAGTCAATCGGATCACGCGACAAAAGGTATTCTTCTTTTGTTATATATTATATATCTTTAATTGATTAAAAGGGTTTAAGGTTCATAAAAGGAAAATTTTTTAAAAGCTACTAAACTATTTTTTTAGTCTCGCTTCCGCTGTGTGTACTTGTACGGTGTATTTTTCCCTACACTTCCCTAGTCGGCCTTGTGTCTTCCTCCAACCGGATCTTATGCATGCACAATGTCGGGCTAATTCCCTTGATATCGTCTAGTGTCCATCCTATAGCTTTTCTATATTTCCTCAAGATCACAAGCAATCTCTCCTCCTCACTTGAGTCTAGGTTAGCCGCAATGATAACCGGAAAGGCTTGATTATCTTCCAAAAATGCATACTTCAAGGTCGAAGGTAGTTCTTTCAACTCTAGTTTCCTTGGGGAGGGTTCATCCTTATTGCTCTCCTGTTGTTCAACCAAACCATTTCCTACTCTACTATCCTCAGTAACCACTTCGTTTACTACCTCTTGATAACATACCTTCATGTTAGCTTCTTCCTCAATCTCATCCAAGATATCTACACTGTAGCAATCATGTGCCCCAATTGGACAGGCCAAGGACTCAAATACTTTATACTCTACCACTTCATCCAAAACTTTCAATGTCAACTTTCCCTCATGCACATTAATTACTGCCTTTGCTGTAGCCATAAAGGGGCGTCCCAAAAGAATCACAGAGTCCTTTTCATCTGGATTTGTCTCCATTTCTAGTACTACAAAGTCTGCAGGGATGATTAGCTTATCAACCTGGATAAGGACATCCTCAACTATTCCTCTAGGTTGCCTAGCCGATTGATCCGCCAAAATGAGGGACATTTTCGTTGGTCTCAACTCATTCAACCCCAACTTCCTATAGATAGAGAAGGGCATTAAGTTGATGCTTGCCCCTAGGTCAAGCATAGCCCTCACTTGACCCTCTCCACCAATTGTTATATTGATTATGAAACTCCCTGGATCTTTAAGCTTTGGCGGAAGTCTCTTCTGAATAACTGCACTCGCATTCTCGTCAAGTCTCTCTTGATTCTTTGGCCTAAACCTGTACTTCTCCTTATTCAGTTCTTTGAAAAATTTCCCATACGTCGGCATCTTCTGAATTGCCTCTAGAAGAGGTAGATTGATTGATACCTTAGAAAGCACATCATAAATATCCTTGAATGATTGTTCTAACCTATCCTTCTTCAACCTTCCCGGGTACGGTACTCTTGAGAAACTAGGATTGAGAGATGTGTTGATACTAGGATTCCCCCTTAGTTGTTCTAATTCTTCCGGACTTAGACCTTTCTCCCTATCAATGATCTCTCTCTCCGGCACCACATCTTCTTTATCATTACCCTCTATAGGTGAGTTGTTGTTGTCACTAGTAACATCCTCATTTCTTCCATTGTTCACTACTCTACCGCTTCTCAAAATGGCTCTTGCACTACCAAGATTGAGAGAGTCGCTTGAGCCCATCACCTCACCGCTTAACACTCTCTCCGCAATCTTTGAACAATAAAGTAAATCATAGTGTTTGATAGATGTGTGGTTTCTAAAACCACCAATGCTAAATACTAAAATGAAAATACACAAAAATGTTATGAAAAATAGAATACTCAACACCTTGATAAGAATAGTGATAAAATCAATTAATGAGATAGCTAGGGAATAAATCGATTAACAATTGAATGTGGGTAAGCTAACTAGCTACTTTAATGTACCAATCTCATTATGTTAACCACTTAGAGGCTTAGATTAGTGGGGTTGATATACCCACCACTAATCTATCCTATCTAATGGGTTCTTAATCACACAAGGATTGTCAATCCACATATGAATATATAACAAATTACTCCACTCAAGATAGCAATCAACAAGTGATATACAAGTCAATTATAATGAATGAAATCTAATTAATTTGAATGAATAGAACACATAAGAGATTCATTACAAGCTAAGCTAAATCCACAACCAATTGATCCTCAAATCTATCCCCTAGATTAGGGGTTTAGTTACACATATTTGCAATAAATGAAAAAAAGTAAATAGTAAAGAAATAACCCTTGGGTCACCTTCTTTAAGCTTGATCCTTCTTCTCCTTTATGCTCCTAGATGCAAGGAATGGAAGTAGAGGATATGTCTTGGAATGTGGGTGTTTTGGTGGGAAGTGACTAAGGATTTTGGTGGAGAAATGGTGGGATGAGGGATGATGTAGTGAAGTAATCAAGGTTTTGTGTTGAGGTATAGTGTGCCATGGATGAAGAGCTAGATCTCAAAATGTGTTCTCTGATCTCTTCTCAGATTTTTCGATGCCTTTGAAGAAGAATGGTCGTCCTATTTATACTCACTCTTGGAAATGTACTGATAACCACTTGATTCGCTAATGTGGCGCCTTGTTCGCTATTTCGTCACTATGGCGACCATGGTGCGTAAAACAGTTACAGGTAAGGGTCACTATGAGAACCATCTTTTTCGCCATTTAGCAAGTGGCGACCATGACCAATTTGTGCAGAGGTCACCACTTGCACCTCTAGGTCGCCATGGCGACCATATGTGGCGACCCTGCAAAATGTAAAGTGGTCGCCACTTGCAACATCAAGGTCGCCATGGCGACCTTAAATGGCGACCATGCCTTGATTGAAGAAGGTCGCCACTTGCAAGGGTGGTCGCCATGGCGACCCCAAGTGGCGACCCCACCTGGTTCATTTGGAGACTTTCTGTCGCCATGACGACCAAGTGGTGCCCAAATAGCGACCTTCTGATGACTTTGGAGAATCCTCTGTCGCCATGGCGCCCATGTAGCGACCTCTCATGCCTAAGTGGCGAAAATGCCCTGTTCCTTCCCATTTGTGAGGCATTTTTCACACAAGTCCTCCACTTCATCTCCATTGCTCTTGAAACCTGATAAAACCTGAAACACTCATTTTAACAACATTAAATACCGGGCAATGCCTGAGAATCAAGCGAAAAGAAACGGAAATAAAGGCCTGGATCATACCAATTTTGGCTTGATCAGTATGCCCCATGCCCAATAATGTTGACCACCTGGTATGGCCCTTCCCATTTATCGCCCATTGTCCCAGCGGCTTTGTCTCTACTATTAGGCATCACCCTGCGTAGGACTAAATCATTGACTTGGAAATGCCTCGGCTTGACTTTGCTATTGTAGTGTCGAGTGATCCGTTGCTGATAGGCGGCCATTCGGATTCTGGCTCTATCCCTACGTGCCTCCAAATCATCAAGGCTGGAGTTCAAAAGAGCAACGTTGTTATTTTGGTTATAAAACCTGATCCGAGGGGAGGCAACTTCGGTTTCAATTGGGATAACTGCTTCGGCTCCGAATGCCATCGCGAAAGGTGTTTCACCCGTCGATGTCCTCGATGTTGTTCAGTACGCCCATGAGACCTCGAGCAGCACGTCTACCCAACACCCTTTCCTGATATCAAGCTTTGCTTTGATGCTGTGTTTGATTATTTTATTTATCGCCTCAACTTGTCCGTTCGTCTGTGGGTGATATGGGGTGGCGAACAGGCAATTGATGCTCCAATCTTCACAGAACTTTCGGAAGTTAGCATTGTCGAATTGTGTCCCATTATCTGTGACTATTGCATTAGGAACACCAAAACGGTAGATGATGGATTTTTTGATGAAATCTGTGGTTTTGGCTTCGGTTATTCTGACCAGAGCTTTTGCCTCGACCCATTTTGTGAAATAATCCACTGCTACGATGGCATATTTTGCCCGACCCTTTGTAGTCGGCATTGGACCTATTAGGTCAATTCCCCATCGATCGAAAGGATGTGCTGATACCATTGTTCTGAGCCATTCTGGAGGTTGTTTGATGTTGTCGCTAATCCTTTGGCATTTGTCACAACTTGCTGCTACTCTCTTTGCGTCGTCAAATAGTGTTGGCCAATAGAACCCTTGTCTCATAACTTTATGGGCTAAACTGAGTTAGCCTGTGTGGTTACCACAAATTCCTGCATGGATTTCGTCGAGGATTTTTTCTGCCTCGACTGGCCCCACACAGCGTTGTAAAACTCTTGAAAAGCCTCTCCTGTATAATTCGTCGGATATTATTGTATATCTGGCTGAGCGATACCTGAGCCTTATAGCCTCCATTTTATCTGCTGGGAGCTGGCCATTCAGTAGAAAAAGTCTGATCGGTGTCATCCAATTGGCTTCTGTCGAGCTGATTTCGGAGATTAGGGGTTGGCTATCGGGATGAATACTTGGTAATTGCAGATGTGTTACTGAGATCATTTTCGTGATAATTGCGTTGGTGGCCAAGGCCAGCTTGGAGAGAGCATCTGCATGGTTGTTTTCAGCTCTAGGTATGTGCAAGATCCGAAAATCTTTAAAGCGTCTGATGGCCTGTTTTGCTATAACCAGGTATGCGGCCATCCCTTCTTCTTTAGCCTCGTACTCATCATGTATTTGGTTGACAACCAACTGGGAATCACTAAACACGTCAATTTGGTCTGCCCCCATTGCCGTGGCGACCCTCATCCCTACTAATAAAGCTTTGTATTCAGCCTGATTATTCGTTGCTTTAAAATCGAACCTAAGGGCGCATTCTATCTGATCGTTTTCAAGGGTAGTTACTACTATTCCTGCCCCACTTCCATGTGTGTTTGACGACCCATCCACTTGGAGCTTCCACTGAAAATGATGTTCCAGAGGTTCGAACTCGGCCAACTTTACTTCGACCGAGGGTTCCGAAAACTCTGCGATGAAGTCGGATACTGCTTGTCCCTTGATGGATGATCTAGGTTTATACTCGAAGTCAAACTCTCCCCGTTCTATGGCCTATTTTGTCAACCGACCTGAGACTTCAGGCTTTTGCAAGATTTGTCGTAACGCACAGTTTGTTTAAGATTGTGATCGGATGAGCCTGAAAGTATGGCCTGAGTTTCCTTACGGACACGATTAATGCTAACGCCATTTTCTCGGCCTTGAAATATCTTGTTTGAGGGTAGGGGAGTGCTTGACTTGTGTAGTATACTGGCCTCTGAACTCCGTCTTCTACTCGGACGAGAACCGAGCTAGTGGTCACTAACGACACCGACATATATAAGAAGAGGGCTTCTCCTGGGATTGGTTTTGATAGTAACGGGGCGGTGCCGAGGTAAGTTTTCAACTGTTGGAAAGCCACCTCGCACTCCTGAGTCCATTCCAATGACTTTCCCTTTTTTAAAGCCTTAAAAAAGGGGAGGCACTTATCAATTGACTTTGATATAAACCTACTCAGCGTGGCAAGGCATCCGGTCAGCCGCTGGAACTCCTTTAATGTCCGAGGGGACTTCATTTTTATTAGAGCATCAATTTGGTCGGGGTTTGCTTCGATACCTCGTTGATGCACGACAAAACCGAGGAATTTTCCCGCTCGGACACCGAAAACACACTTTGCTGGATTCAACTTCATTCCGAATCTCCTAATGGTTGCAAAAGTCTTCAGAGTGCGTCGATATGCCCATTTTCCGTCAGGCTCTTTGTTAACATATCATCTACATAGACCTCCATTGTCTGGCCTATTTGGTCGGCGAACATTCGGTTTACTAACCGCTAGTACGTTGCGCCCGCATTCTTGAGTCCGAACGGCATGACCTTGTAACAGTACAGACCTTGGTCAGTTATGAATATTGTTTTATCTTCATTTGGGCCATTCATTTTTACTTGGTTATATCCGGAATAGGCATCCATGAAGCTCAGCAATTCATGTCCAGAAGTAGCGTCCACCAAGCGGTCAATCCTTGGGAGTGGAAAACCATCCTTCAGACAAGCTTTGTTTAGGTCTGTAAAATCCACACACATCCTCCAAGTGTCATTCTTTTTCTTTACTAAAACGACATTGGCTATCCATTCCGAGTAGGTTACCTCTCGGATCGACCCAGCTGCCAAAAGCTTTCTTACTTCTTCTTTAACTGCCGCGTTTCTTTCAGGATTGAAACATCTCCTTTTCTGAGTTACCGGTCGGGCATCTCGTCTTATCGACAAACTGTGGTTAATTACACTTGGATCTATGCCAGTCATATCTGCATGATCCCAAACGAAGACGTCGGCATATTCTTTTAAGAAGGCCGAGAGACTGGCTTTCAGCTGAGGATTCAAATGGATTCCTATCTTGACTATTCTGTCGGGCCTGCTCTCATTGAGTTCGATGTCATCTGTCGGCTCAATTTCGTCTCCCCGGTTCCTGTTGGCCGACTCCCTTGGGTCTAAATCGAAACCTGGGGGAGTTTCAGCTGTATCCTCCATAAGCGTATCTTGCTTGGTCAACATTTTCCTTTCCGGATTTTTTCCCTTAGTCATCAAAGGTTCATCCAACTGAAGTACCTCTTCGGCCGCCTTTTGTGTGAATGTTGAGAGATTTGCTTTTCGGGCGGTTTCCTGGCAACCTCTGATTTCCCCCGTGCCAAATTCAGTCGGAAATTTTATTTTAAGACAGTAAGTCGCTGTGACTGCTCTTATCTCATTGAGGAATGGTCTTCCCATCAACACGTTATAGGGCCACTTAGGGATGTTTACCACTACAAATTCAATTAACACTGTTCGTCGGGCTGGATTTTAGCCGACCCTTACTGGGAGTTTCATCGTTCCTAAAGGATGGACTTTGGAACCTCCAAATGCCCTGAGAGGGGCACTGAATGGCTCGAGGTCTTTGGTTACGAAACCCAGCTGCTGAAAAACTGACTCGCTCAGGATGTCTGCGGAACTACCATTGTCGATCAGGATTCTCCGGACATCTCTATGACCGATCTGTAATTCGACCACTATAGCATCGTTAGGCCGGGCCGTAGGAACTCAGGTTTACAGATTGCGCAGTGGAAAGGTTTTTAAATTTTTTTTATGCAATCATAAACTAAACCTATTTGTACAGTAATAATCGAAAGCAATTAAAGAAGGTGAAACGATTTCATACCTACGTAAGAGGCTCCTTCACTTTAATTCGATCTGCTCCTGATTTGAACCACTTGATCTTCCTCGCTATCTACCGGAACTGGCAACGGCGTGTGGGCGCGTCACGGTACTCAGGAACTTGAATGGAGGTAGAAGAAACAACACAAAACAACTCTTGCTTTGTGTATGGAGAATTTGGCCAACTTAGGAAGAAATAAAATCATAAAATAAAATAAAAAACTTTTTTTTTTTTCTTTGGCCGCCCCACTTTTCTTTTCTTCTTTTGGTGTTATATTTTGTTTTGTATCTGATACCAAAAAATCAGTCATTCCAAATAACATATATATCATATATATATATATATATTTTAAACTTAAACTAATTAATAAAATCTTTTTAGATATCGAATATCTTTTAAAGATATTAATTAATTTATTTGATTTAATTTGAATTCAAAACTCTTTTAAATTCAAATTTAAATATTTAATTAAATGAAAATAAAATAATCAAATTATTTTTCTTCATTCAAAATTAAATATCAATCAACACCCTCCATCTAATGATTAATTACACAATTAAATAATCTAATTATTTAATTAACATAATCATTAATATTCATTAATTTAATAATCACATTATTCAATTAATTCTCGAATAGATACGTGTTACTTTTGTAACACAATTAATTGGACAATCCAATTAATTAACCGTGACCCTTGTTACCAAAATCGATCGGGCTAACAAGGGGACCTAATGGACCCACAGTATTTTGAGCTCCAATAATCCTTAGAAATAAATAATTAAACTCTTTAATTAATATTTTATGATTATTAACTTCGGTGTTATTCCACTAAAAACCCGAAGTTGCACTCTCTCAACTGTAGACGTTTTTACACAAACCAATAATTCTTGGTGTCCATCGATATAGCTATTACATATGGTATAATCCTCCACAGGTAGTTCATAATTAGAGCTGGGTCATAATGTCCGTTATACCCCTCTAATTATATCTTTCCATTAAGTACCATTGATTCTCTAATGAACAATAAATCCTACATTCCTTACGGAATTAGGAGAGCGCTCATATTGTTCAAGCCCCGAATCAACCCTTAAGGGAACTGCTATCTACTTCTCACAAGAAGGAGTGGATTCCACTATTATGTGCAGACCTTCCCAGCCACAAGCCAAACCGCAACCGGGAATGCAACTCCGATCTCACCCATGGTATATCAAAAACCACGATTTAACCTGAAGGAGTCGATAAGACACTCAGGATTAAGATCACCCATATACAGCCATCATTTGTTGATATATATGAATCTCATCTTTTAACGGATCTTGGTGAGAGATTCATATAGATCATGGCCCAGTCCTATATGATCAAATCATATAAGGTGCATTCATTCTTATATCTCCATATGAATGATCTATGATAAAATCACCGTACATTACGGAATGGACCGCAGCTGTAGATTAACCACAAATAAAGTACCCAGCTTTATTTGCTATCTACGAACTCTTTAGATTGCTTGTTTCAAACTGAATCCATTTGTATATGACATTCATATACTCAGTTTGAAATTACATCCAGCGATCTTGGATGTTAAGTACACATTTTATTATAAATGTATGAGGCAATTTGAATGAATAAACTACTTCTCTTATTTATGTTCAATTCACATTTATAAATTACAAGCTTTAGGGCAAAAACCCTAACAATCTCCCACTTGCACTAAAGCATGTGAGACATATCTTGTAACCCTACACCCTCTAGGTGACCTTTAAACACTTTAGCCGTTAAGGTCTTCGTAAATGGATCAGCAATCCGTACATCTTAACGGGATCAGATCCTGTCATGAATACACTAGCATATAGTTTCTCGTTCTCCGAAGATACTTGAGAATAGTCTTGACAACAACTCAAGGATCCAATCCTAGGTTAGACTGGTATGTGCTGGCTACTCCCACTGCAAAGCAGATGTCTGGTCTCTTGCATAACATAGCATACATGAGACTACCTACTGCTGATGCATAGGGAACACGTCTCAGATCCTCAACTTCTTGAGGTGTCTTAGGATACTGTTCCTTAGACAAGTGAACTCCATGCCTGGAAGGTAAATTACCTTTCTTGGAGTTCTGCATCGAAAATCGCACAAGTATTTTGTCGATATACGATGCTTGAGATAGTGCTATAAATTTGTTCTTACGATCACTTATAAGTTGGATCCCTAGAACATAACTCGCCTCTCCTAAATCTTTCATTTGGAATTGGCTGGCCAACCAGCCCTTTACATCAGACAATACTCCCACATCATTCCCAATGAGTAGGATGTCATCTACGTATAGGACCAAGAAAACTACTTTCTTGCCGATGATGCACTTGTAGACACAAGGCTCATCAACGTTTTGCTCAAACCCATAGGTTTTGATCACATCATTAAACCTTATGTTCCAAGATCTAGATGCTTGCTTAAGTCCATAAATAGATCTTTGCAACTTGCAAACTTTTTGCTCTTGATCTGAAGACACGAATCCCTCTGGTTGCATAATGTAGATGCTCTCATCAAGATTGCCATTCAAGAATGCAGTCTTGACGTCTGCCAAATTTCGTAATCAAAATAGGCAGCAATGGATAAGAGAATCTGAATAGACTTAAACATAGCTACTGGCGAGAAGGTCTCCTCATAATCGACCCCCTCCTTTTGGGTATAACCCTTTGCCACTAGCCTTGCCTTGAAGGTCTCTACTTTCCCGTCTACTCCTCTCTTTCTCTTGTAGATCCACTTACACCCTATGGGTTTCACCTCATCCGGTAAGTCTACAAGTTCCTAGACTGAGTTAGAGTACATAGACTCCATCTCGAGATTCATGGCTTTAAGCCATTCCTCTTTATCAGGATCTTCCATTGCATTCTTAAATGTCAATGGATCATCCACACTATCAACAGAGACAACATCTTGTCCCTCACTTACACCCAAATAGCGTTCAGGCTGTCTCACAACCCTCTCACTACGTCTAAGTGGTAGTATATCCTAACTAGGAATCATCTGACTCTCAGATGTTAATGGATCAACAACTCTTGTTGACTAAGAACTGGTCTCACCAGGCTCCAACTCATTCAATACAATTTTAGAACGAGGCTTATGGTCACTAATATAGTTATCCTCAAGAAATGTTGCATTTGTCGATACAAACACTTTGTTATCTTCAGGACTATAAAAGTATCCACCTCTGGTCTCCTTGGAGTATCCTACAAACAAGTAGACCACAGACTTGGGTTCTAGCTTTCCACTTCTGTTCTTCAGCACGTGTGCCGGACACCCCCATATGTGAAAATGTCGCAAACTAACTTTACGACCATTCCACAACTCTAGAGGAGTCTTAGGAACAGATTTGGATGGCACTACATTCAAAATGTATGCCACTGTTTGTAATGCATATCCCCAAAAAGAATTTGGTAACGATGAGAAACTAATCATAGATCTCACCATTTCCATTAAGGTTCTATTTCTCCTCTCCGCAACACCATTCTGCTAAGGTGTACCAGGAGCTGTGAGTTGGGACACTATCCCATACTCGACCATGAAGTCTTCAAACTCTTGGTCAAGGTACTCACCTCCACGATATGATCGTAGAGTCTTGATAGTCTTCCCTAACTGATTTTCAACTTCAGCTCGGAATTCTTTAAACTTTTCAAAAGTTTCCGACTTCCTTTGCATTAGGTAGACATATCCGTATCTTGAGTAGTCATCTATAAAGGTGACATAATACTCATAACCACCCCTTGCTTTAACATTCATCGGTCCACAGACGTCTGAATGTATAAGCTCTAGTGGTTTTTTAGCTCTTAGCCCTTTTCCAGAAAAAGGTCTCTTAGTCATTTTACCTTCTAAACAAGATTCGCAGACAGGTAAGGTGCCAACCTTTAACTCACTTAAAGGTCCATTTTTCACTAGTCTATCTATCCGGTCAAGGTTGATATGGTCAAGTCTTAGTTGCCATAGATACGTTTCGTTTTCTGGAGAAATCTTTTGTCGTTTAGTTTTTGGTTTTTCAACCTTAAACATTTCGGTGTTGAGAAGTGTTGTATGTATTAACGGTCTTAACACATATAAATTGTTTTCATTAATTCCTGAACAAATATTCAGACCATTCTTTGCAATAATAACTGATTTATTATCTAAAGAAACAGAATATAATTGTTCTAACAATTTAGAAACGGAAATTAAATTCCGTGTAAATCCAGGAATGAAAAATACATTGTTCAACAATATGAAATTATTATTACAAAAACGCAATCTAATTACGCCCACTGCTCGTGCCGACACAACATCCCCTGACCCCACACGCAAAGAGAAGGCTCCCTCCTCAAGCTATGTCCAAGAATCAGTCCACTGCAAAAAAGAACAAACATGGTTAGTGGCCCTTGAAACAACTATCCAAGGTGAAGAATCAACTTCCACTAAACACGACTCAAGAACAAGTAAATCATATTTACCTTTCGTTTTCTTCTTCTTGGCTACCTCCTCCAGATATTGAGGACAGTTCCTCTTCCAGTGCCCGACTTTGTCGCAATGGAAACATTTTCCCTTGCTCTTGTCGATGGAGGCGCCTTTCTTTTTGCTCTAGGCTTTCTTGGGTTTGGGCTTACCCTTCGCCTTCCCAGCAGACCTTTTCCTCTTTTTGTTATTGGAGGAAGATGGTTCGGCAACATTTGCCTCACCGGTCCTACCCTTGCTATCCTTAGTCAAGGACTCAAAGGTAGTGAGCTCATTGAGCAACTGTGTGAGACTGAACCTAAGCTTGTTCATCCCATAGTTGCTCTTGAACTGATCGAAACTCTTCGGAAGAGTCGTCAGTATGATGCTCACTTGACTGGGTTCATCAATGGCCCCGCCATTGATTTCTGCCGTGTTGAAGTAGGACATCATGTTCAAGACATGTTCCCGAACTGATGCACCATCCTTCATACGAGCAAGCATAGCGGAACGAACAGCTTCGTGCCGCTTTTGCTCAGAGGGTTGCCCGAACATAGCCTGCAATGACTCCATTATTTCAAATGCAGTACCCATTGCTTTGTGCTTAGTGACAAGCATGTTTGTCATACTTGCTAACAGATATGTTTGGGCTTTCTCATCTGATGAGACCCATTTCTCGTATGCCTTATGAACAGTTCGTGCGGCATTGGCAGTAGGCATTGGAGGACATTCCTCCGTAAGCACAAACTTAAGGTCCTTGGTGACCAAATTTGCATTGATATTGTGTTTCCATTTAGTGTAGTTATCACCAGTTAATTTGTCATTGGCTATGATTTGTAATAGTGCAGTTGACATTGCTGAAAAAAACATAAATAAAGAATTCATTCATTCATACATTCAAAACATGTGCGAATGTTTGGCATAAGATTAAACATGATGCATGAAAATGTTTAATGAACAAGAACAACCCAAAAAAATGTTTCTACGCCACGACAATCCAACATACCACAAGCAAGTGCCGCCTTAGGGTCAGTCAAATTCTTGCATGTTGGATCGAGACATTCTCAATCAAATGTTATACCGAAATAACTCTTATTCCTCTAACATTCAACCATCGTATATTTCAGTCAGGTTTCTAATTAACCAATTTAATTTAAAACCTTGTGAGCGTAACCCATCATTTCAGATCTCATGAGCTTAACTCGAGAATTGCCGCCTTAGGGTCGGTCAATCCTGAAATCCCCTCAGAAATCCTATCCGTTAGGAAGTCAACCTTGATATTGATTCTTATAGAAACCCTCCTTAGGGAGGACGAAAACAATGCCGTCACGAGGCCCCACTCGAATCTTACAGTGTTGAACTAATGATGGAGACCGCAGGATATAATGTCATATATCCCTCTCCCACTCACTATTTTATAATAAAGGTTTTCTATTAATATTAATGCACGTAGATAAAACTAGATTAAATGGCTAATTTCAATCTAAGTGTCAAGTGCATTAATCACAATTTATTAGAATCCTATTCCAATAGCTAATAAACTAATTTGATTTTTAACTCTTAAAAATCTAGTTCATTAGTGATAATTCTAATCTATGTAAACTATTTACTAAGACTAGAATTATTAAAAATGTATTTACCAAGTTTTAACTATTAAAACTAAACACATTATTAGGTCCAATTATTATTAGGGACTAAATCAAATTAATCCTAAAATATATAAAAAAAAAGGACCCTACTAATCTAAGTAATTAAACTCTTTAATAATTAGATTAGTGATTAATGAGAATTACCAAGTTTTTACTCCTAAAAACTAATCCCATTAATTTATAGCCAATTATGTGAATTACTCATTTTAATCAAATTAAAAAATATATATATAAACACATAATTTAGATGGCTATAATGCATGTATGACATATCAACATATATATGTGTAGGCACACCTAATTTAAATGATATGTATATGCATGGCAATGCTTTAATTATCTCATAATAAAAGCATACATGAGTTGACCGAGTATAATGGGTTATCTAACTTAAAAAAAATAATCTAATTACAAAATTTAATCCAAGGCAATCCTTGGTCTTCTTGTAATCTCTTTTTCTTCAAGTCCATCTTTTGCATCTAATGGGCTTTTAACCAAGTCCATGATTAACCTTAATATTTTTAATGGTGATCCATCTCATGAATCATTAAACTAAGGCCCATATGTTACACTTAACATTTATTGGAGGCCCAAGTTATTAATAAAAATATTCCGGCCCATTCACACTTCCGAGTACACAATGTGACTGCTGCACAAAACACACAACAATTGAATGTTGCAGCAGTGTTGTTACGCAACAATTGTGCATGTGAGTGCATGGCATTGCGCAAATTTATAACAGCATAAATTTATTGTGCAATTATTGTGCATAGGTTGTAACAATTGCATTGCACATCTGATGTGCATTAACATTTGTGCGCATGTGCATAAATCACGCACAAACACATTGCAGCAGTGTTGTGCGTTTTGCACAGCTGCATGTGTTGTGCGTTGTGCACATTTGTTGCCCCTTTTTTTTTTTTTTTTTTTTTTTTTAACGTGCAACACTTACACAAGCAACATAAAGTGACTTGTTTACATGCGCCGCCTTTTGTGTGTCCAACACACGTTCGATTTCTTCGTCTTCTTCTATTGATTTCTTCGTACATATTTTACAATAAAATACATAACAGAAAACTTACAACAAAGAAAATAAAAATAAAATATTAAAATTACATCCCGGGATTAATTTTACATTAATATTACAACCTTTTAAAAAAAACGAATCCTAAACCCATTGTACCATACAATTAACGATCAACCATGTTTATAATAAATAAATAAATAAAAATTATAAACATCATACAATCATTAGAAAAGTGCCTACACATTCATACATACAATCAGGAGCAATCGAATTCGATTATACCGTACAAAAATTGGCTTTGATACCAATTGTAGGAACTCAGGTTTACAGATTGCGCAGCGGAAAGGTTTTTAAAATTTTT
Source organism: Acer campestre (assembly GCA_954870605.1). Taxonomy (NCBI): domain Eukaryota; kingdom Viridiplantae; phylum Streptophyta; class Magnoliopsida; order Sapindales; family Sapindaceae; genus Acer; species Acer campestre. The sequence goes on from OX940807.1 coordinate 1,657,651, forward strand.
TTATGCAATCATAAACTAAACCTATTTGTACAGTAATAATCGAAAGCAATTAAAGAAGGTGAAACGATTTCATACCTACGTAGGAGGCTCCTTCACTTTAATTCGATCTGCTCCTGATTTGAACCACTTGATCTTCCTCGCTATCTCCTGGAACTGGCAACGGCGTGTGGGCGCGTCACGGTACTCAGGAACTTGAATGGAGGTAGAAGAAACAACACAAAACAACTCTTGCTTTGTGTATGGAGAATTTGGCCAACTTAGGAAGAAATAAAATCATAAAATAAAAAATAAAATCTTTTTTTTTTTTTCTTTGGCCGCCCCACTTTTCTTTTCGTCTTTTGGTGTTATATTTTGTTTTGTATCTGATACAAAAAAATCAATCATTCCAAATAACATATATATCATATATATATATTTTAAACTTAAACTAATTAATAAAATCTTTTTAGATATCGAATATCTTTTAAAGATATTAATTAATTTATTTGATTTAATTTGAATTCAAAACTCTTTTAAATTCAAATTTAAATATTTAATTAAATAAAAATAAAATAATCAAATTATTTTTCTTCATTCAAAATTAAATATCAATCAACACCCTCCATATAATGATTAATTACACAATTAAATAATCTAATTATTTAATTAACATAATCATTAATATTCATTAGTTTAATAATCACATTATTCAATTAATTCCCGAATAGACACGTGTTACTTTTGTAACACAATTAATTGGACAATCCAATTAATTAACCATGACCCTTGTTACCTAAATCGATCGGGCTAGCAAGGGGACCTAATGGACCCACAGTATTTTGAGCTCCAATAATCCTTAGAAATAAATAATTAAACTCTTTAATTAATATTTCATGCTTATTAACTTCGGTGTTATTCCACTAAAAACCCGAAGTTGCACTCTCTCAACTGTAGACGTTTTTGCACAAACCAATAATTCTTGGTGTCCATCGATATAGCTATTACATATGGTATAATCCTCCACATGTAGTTCATAATTAGAGCTGGGTCATAATATCCGTTATACCCCTCTAATTATATCTTTCCATTAAGTACCATTCATTCTCTAATGAACAATAAATCCTACATTCCTTACGGAATTAGGAGAGCGCTCATATTGTTCAAGCCCCGAATCAACCCTTAAGGGAACTACTATCTACTTCTCACAAGAAGGAGTGGATTCCACTATTGTGTGCAGACCTTCCCAGCCACAAGCCAAACCGCAATTCCAACATACAAAGTTATTGACCGGGAATGCAACTCCGATCTAACCCATGGTATATCAAAAACCGCGATTTAACCTGAAGGAGTCGATAAGACACTCAGGATTAAGATCACCCATATACAGCCATCATTTGTTGATATATATGAATCTCATCTTTTAACGGATCTTGGTGAGAGATTCATATAGATCATGGCCCAGTCCTATATGATCAAATCATATAAGGTGCCTTCATTCTCATATCTCCATATGAATGATCTAGGATAAAATCACCGTACAATACGGAATGGACCACAGCTGTAGATTAACCACAAATAAAGTACCCAGCTTTATTTGCTATCTACGGACTCTTTAGATTGCTTGTTTCAAACTGAATCCATTTGTATATGACATTCATCCAGCAATCTTGGATGTTCAGTACACATGTTATTATAAATGTATGAGACAATTTGAATGAATAAACTACTTCTCTTATTTATGTTCAATTCACATTTACAAATTACAAGCTTTAGGGCAAAAACCCTAACACGGGCATCGTATCCGTCAGCATCTTCTGGACGAAAAACTATCGGGCTCCATCCTTCCTTTGGTCTCTTCCGAGCTAGCTCCGCAAGGTTGACCTCTCCCCCCGAAATCTCCCTTATCTTGGCCTTCCTTTCTCGGTTATTGTGGCCAGTGTTTGGTCCCCGCGAGATGGTGTGAATCGGGCTTGCCTTTTGGGGACTCTACCGAGGCGTGTTTCTTCTTTCATCCGGTTTTGGGACTCGGTGTTAGGATTATGCTCAATAGCAAGAGTTTAATATTGTAATTAACAATCTTTTTCATATTAATAAAGTGATTTCTGGTTTAAACAAATCTTATAGCATTTATAGTTTAATAATTGTCAAAGTAAATAATCATAAGGTCTAAAGACTATGAGAAAAGAAGAATTGTTCGTACATCTGGATATGTATGTGGTAGACACAATTCTTTAGTTAGTCTTGAATATTGTTCACAACTTAAGTTAAAGGTTGGGCACCTTTATCTTGTTAAAGTTGTAGAATTCTTTTGCTAGCATTTGAGTGGGATCAAATGAGATATGATGATTCTAAAATCATCGGAGTGTCTTCGAGCAAAAGAATCTAGTGCACTGGGTGCATTGAACTGGATCACAATGAAATACTTTATCTATAACCATCAATAGATAAAAGTAATTTCATTATCAGGACAATCGGAGAGTCTATCTTAATCCTGAGATAATGATGGACTTATGGTTGCAAGTGATATCATTTGAGTTATCAATGAGTACGATTATATCACATAGTCTATCCTCGATAGTTTGGTGATATTCATTTGTTAATCGATAGAGGACTTCATTTATAGATATGGACATCGTGGCTCCATTTATCGAATGAGAGTATAATATCATCATATGGATGTTTTGAGGTAATTGGATATTAAATCTCAACGTTGAGTTTTCGATAGTGTCTATTGAAAACATGGCTTCTAGACAAGTCAAAATATCCAAGTTCAAAACATGGTCATATGAGTAAATATGGTAACTTGAAGAGTTATAGGCAGTCTATGAACTCTTGGCGATTACTGATATTAATCACGAGGATACACTATCTCCAACATGATTGTCTAGGGTATGAATGAGGAAACATCTTCCTTTTTTGTCTTTATTTAAGAGTTCAATTTTAGCTCTTTAGTGGAATGAGTTAAAATTAATGGATCGGACCTAAGTGAATCATTTGTTGATTGTGATTAGGTTATGTCTATTGAAGCTTAAATTTAGATAGCCCGCCAAGATCCCCAATCCACACGGACTTGCATGGATCACTTGATATATTCTACCGGACCAATTATGGGTCCATTTAGAATTGCATTTAATATATTAAGAATATAATTTGCACATTATTTATTTAATGGGCTGCTCAATTATATTAATATATTAATGAAAGACATGTGGGCTTGTTTCTTTTAGTAAGAATGGGTCTGGTTCACATGTGGGCTTTTTATTTAAAGTCCAATGGATTAAATGAAATAAGAAAATAATATATGGTCCAATATTTATAAGTGGGGCGGCTAGGTGTATGTTAAACCTAATATATTATTTTGTTTCATTGTTTTAATTAAATTAGAATTAATTAATTTATTAATTAATTGTTTAATTAAGAAACAAATCTTTTCTAAATAGGAAATATGATTCCTAAAGGTATACTATTGGTAGTAGTATACTTAAATTAAAAGACTTGTTTGACAAGAAAATAAATAATTAATTTTATTTATTTAATCAAATAAGAAATCTTTTTAATTTAGTCAAATAAGAGAATAAAAAGATCTATGAGTTGGATTAGGGTTTGAACTCTTGAAACTAGAAGGGAATTAGGGTGCAACTAAAACTCCTATATTTTTGGAGTAAAAATTGCAGCAACCCTAGTGCTTTTAGAGGAGAGAATTCGGCCACCCTAAATAGAAAAAGAAGAGAATTCGGCCACCTTGTTTTTTTGGGGTTGTGTGCTTGAAACAATTCTTCTTCTTCTTCTTCTTCTCAATTCTTAGAAAGTAATTTTATTCTACTAAAAACAAAAAAGAGTGAATAGATTATTTTTTGATGGTACACTAATTGCTTGTTCATCAATAAGCTTGTGTGTACAACATCGATTTAGGTTCACGTGAGTTTCGATCATTAGATTGAGAACTCAAAAGTGACCGGAATAATCTTAGTCTTCTTTTGATTGTTTTGTGACTAACAAAAGAAAAGAAAAGTTTGTTTGTCCATTCTCAGGTTTGCAATTCAAAGAAAAAGGGAGACCATGCTCCTAGGTAATTCACGTTCGTGCTAGGATTGAAGATCTTACGGATTACCGTCGACGCAAGTCAATCGGATCACGCGACAAAAGGTATTCTTCTTTTGTTAGATAATATATATGTTTAATTGATTAAAAGGGTTAAGGTTCATAAAAGGAAAAATTTTAAAAGCTACTAAATCTATTTTTTAGTCTTGCTTCCGCTGCGTGTACTATACGGTATTTTTCCCTACACTCGGGCGTCTACCTTTCTGACCAGGTAATCTTTCAAATGGCCTTCTTTAATTAAACTCTCAATGTGCTCCTTTAGCTGAAAACATCTCGACTTCTCATGGCCATGATCGCGAACAGTATTTTTCCATCGTCCGCTTGTGCGGGGGGGCATTCATTTTCTGAGGCAATCCCTTGAGTGTACCTCGTTGAGTGCCCATCTCGCATCATCGGGATGTAGACATCTGAGTAGATGGAGAGACTTTCCCTTACGGTATAAGTGTCTTTCTACCAGGCAGTACCGAGTAGCTATCCTCTTGAGCCGACGGGCTTGATCCAGATCTGTAGGGAGAATGTCGTTTTGGAGATAAAAGCAAAATCGTCGAAAAAGTGGCAGTGTACCAGAGTAAGATAGCCCGACACTTCAATAAAAGGGTAAGGATCCAGAACTTCAAAGAAAGAGATTTGGCTCTTAGGAAAGTAAATCAGAACACATGAAGGAGGTCTGACGGGGTGTTAGCTCCTAGTTGGAAAGGTCCCTACCTGATTAAAGCAGTGCTTTGGGATGGCGCCTACAAGCTGGAGGACATGGAGGGGTACCCAGTGGATCATACATGGAACACTGATAATCTCAGGAAGTTCTACCCTTCGAAATTCAACTTATGTCGGCTCGTATACACACCCCGAATTTAGATTGTACTGCTTGGAAAATTCAATAAAATCAGTTTTCTTTCCTACATGACTCTACTATGTTCATTCTGCAATGTCTCCCACATGATTCTCTAATGTCCGTTTTGCAAGACTTCGCCATTACTGAATCGCCTCAAGACCAGGAAATAGCCTTATGGTGCTCATGTTGCCTTGGTCGGGGTATACCCTCCTCCAGGAAGATTTTGGATAAATCAGACTAAAGATCTGGACTAGTGACCTTAGTTGCCCGCCGCATCCTCAAGACCAGGAAATAGTCTTATGGCGCTCATGTTGCCTTGGTCGAGGTATACCCTCCTTCAAGAAGGATCTGATTTACCAGACTAAAACTCCAGACTCGTGGCCTTGTTGCTCGCCGTATCCTCAACACCAAGAAATAGCCTTATGGCGCTCCTGATGCCTTGGTCGGGGTATACCCTCCACCAAGAAGGCTGGTGCTAAAGTGGCCTAAGTTGCCTACCAGAACAGATTATCCACAAGGATCAGGATACGTTGCTAGGGTACCTAATTCCTTATTTCTCCGTTTCTCTGAAAAAGCTGGTGCTAAAGTGGCCCAAGTTACTTGTCAAGTTAGAGTATCAAAAGGATTGGGATACCTTACCAGGATACCTAGAACCTTAGGTTACTACATATTCTTAAGAGTCCGACCAGGGAAGGAGACGTGATAGAACCCACTAGTTTTTACAATTACGGGATACAAGGGCATACGACGTCTCTCTATCACATATCTTGATCTACATTGTCAAGACACAGGCATTCAATCTGGGTCCAACTACTCACAGGCGTGTATGTTTTAAAAAAATTTCTAAGCTAGAAGAGCAAGCAAGAAATTGTATGAATCAACAAAAAAGGGAATCTGTATTGATCAAACGGGGTACCCAACCCCCTTTCTTGGGTTGCAAAAAATATATATATACCAAAAAAAATAATAATAATGAAAAAAGGGGTATAATAAGCTGCCAAGTCATGCTTTCTTTTCCCCCTTCAGTTGCTCTTCTCCGCTGGCTGCTTCCACCCTTGTAGCATCAGTTTCGACACTAGTCTGGGTTCCCTCAATCACTAGAACCTGAGATCTAGCCGGATCATCTTCCACCACAACTTCAGAATCATTCTGAATCTCATGAACCTCTGGTACTCCGAATCCGACTAGACCATCCTCTTCCTCTACCAGGACCACTTCTGAAGAAAGCACGGGGTACAACATTTGTTCTTCTTGAGTAGGAGGATCCTAAACAACCTTCTCAGTGCCATCAAGTTGGACCCTAGCAGGTATGTCAGCCCTTTGATCGAAGTGAGTAGCGTCCTGTGAAGGAACCCCTTCTTCCTGGTTCCCATCTGCTAGCTGGGCGGCCTTCGCCATAATCTGATCCGGTCCCAGTTCAAAATGGCCTGAAGATTGAAGGGAGGAGGTAAGGTTGTGGCCACCTCGTAACAAGCCGTGAAATAGCCATCCTCGAATGAAGGAACCTCATGGGCCTCTAGGCTTCTTATTGTATCCCGCAGAAGCTGGTTCTCATCTTGCAGCAGTTTCTTCTCTCTCTTCAAGCACTCTCTTTCCTCCCGATGGTGCAAAGACCTGACGGTTTCAGTATCCAAGCAGCGCTCGTAGCATCGGGCATCCACCAAGACTGCCTGCCTACCTGCCTATCTTCTTCAGCTATTGCAACAGCAAAAACCAAGGGTGCCATACTCTGCTAGGCCTGAACCAGCTCCTGCTGGGTATCCTCCAAGTTGGCCTAGAGTCCGGTGTAGGCTTCCCTTAGAGTCAGTAGTTGCTTCTCCATAGTCAGAGCAAATTTAAAACCTTACAAAAAAAAATGAGGAAAAAGTCAGCACCTGCCAGAAGGAAGAAAGAGAATCATAAAAAAGAGAATGGAACTTTACGTCAACTAAGACGGATGCTCCCTTGGCAACCAGGATCTCAATAGGAAGCTTTGCCATGTTCGTTAAGCTTCCCTGGGGTAGGAAGCGACAAATCGAGATACCACCTCATCAGGGGTGGGTGGCACCCCCCAACCTCGATCTAGAAGGGATATCAGCAGGTAGGGCAAGAGTAGGGGCAGCTTCCTCCTTCTTCGTATTCTAATTGTGGTCTTTGGAGGGTGCTATCAGAGGAGGAGAAGTAGGGGAAATCTTCAGAGTAGGAGAAGCAGCATTACGACCTTTCTTTTGAGCTTGCCTTCCAGAACCCCAAGCCTAAGCTGCCCGAGCCAGCATTGCCTTGATAGACGGGCATGCTGGAGTAAAAAGGAGAAGACGAGTAGGAGTCTTGGTAGAAGACCCCGCTGAAGTAGGAGGAGGTGTAGCAATGCTGGTTGGTGACTTGGCTGGAGCAGGAGGAAGGTTAAGACCAGCTCCAGTCTGTGCAAACCCTGGCACAATGTTGAGAATAGAAGATGGGGAGAGGTAGAAGTAGGCAAGACCAGATCCCCCATCCTAGAAGAAGAAGGAGACTCAGTCCTCATCGGGGCAGCAGATACTACAAAGAGAAAGAGAATATAGTGAGAAAAAGAGGAGGAAAACATATATGTGCACAAACAAGTGAGATAGATAAAGTTACTTACTCGGAAGTGCGAGGGAGATCTTCAGGTTCCTCTCCAACCGTTCTCCTCAAAGGGGTCCAAAGTGGGGTTCTTCATGTTTGTGTACCCCCCTCTTCATAATCCTCTCAAGAATGTCCCGGGATTCCGATGAAAGCACTCCTTTCGCCAATTTATCCCTAGTCGTAAACTGGGTTAGGACAGGGTATTCATTTCCTCCAATGAAGGTAGCACATACTTCATATTCACCCCTGGGATGACGAACTTCATGTCGTTGGATGCCCTCAGGTAGAATTGACCCCGAGGCACCATATTCGCTATATTGAAGAGGAAGTGTAGCTCATCCAATCCCAGCTCCCTGTCTATGTTGTCCCTCTCGCACTGCTCCCGCTACAGCACCGGAAACCCTGTCAAGTGCTTCCAGAAGCCCGGTGAGATCTGGAAGGGAGCTAGCTTCAGTGCGACAAGAGCCCGGTGAAGAGTATGGTGTAGTGGTAGTCGGACTCCGTATTCAAAAGCTGCTTTATGAATAACCAGGTGATCCTGGGGCGGGGTGTACACATCGTAACCCCGATGAGGAAGGGACAGAGTGATGTAGTCCAGAATCTGGTACTCCTCCCTCAGCTTGGTAAGTGTGTCGAGAGTATACACGGAATCAGGTACTATCCGACCATCATGGAAGGAAGCGAAAGAGCCGGTCTGGACCCCGACTAAGGTGACCTCTCGTTCGCTACCGTCCTCGCCACCTTTGACCTTTACGGAGCCTTCCTCGTCAATGATCTGAACTGGGTCCTCGGGTTTGTTATGGAAACCTAACCCGATTCATGGGTTTCGTGTAAAACAACGGCGCTGGGTCCACGGGGTATCACTAGCTATGTTGTCACCATCTCGACCCCTTTTCTTCCCTGTCGATGTTGGAGAAACCTCCCCCAAATCGGCCTTCTCCATGCGGAACAAGGCATCGATACTGTCTGACGGATTTGGGGAAGACGGATTTGGGCATCGATACTGTCAGCGAGATTTTCTTGTGAAGTGGTAGGAAGTTTGGAGGGGGACGCCATTGAAGAGGAAGAAGAAGAAGAAGGTAGGAGAAGCTTGAGAGATTGCTGGTAAGGAGAAAGAGAGAGCAGGGGAGTAGGGTTCTTTCTTTTGCTTTTGAAAATTTGAAAGTGATAGGGAAAGACCAAGAAAGCCAGTCTATTTACAGAAGAAGGAAGGCTGTTACACACAAGGAAACTAGAATTAATGACCAGCAACGTGCTTGAAGGACGTGTTGGAGACGGTTTCGTATTAATCGCGCCAAAACGGCTCTTTTTGAAAACATAGAACCAATCGTCTACTGACACGCAAATTGTGCAATTAATGCCAATGTGTCCAAGAAAGATTTCCTCTTCTACAATGGAAATTAGTCAGAGAGGGGATATGTAGATAGACAAGGCAGAAAATCCTAAAAGCATAATCAAAATCCTGACTCCGACCCCAACAAGGTATCAGTGTCCAAGTTAGGGAGGACTTCTGTTAACCACCAAAATTGGCGGAGGACCAATGAAGAATTTTCCACCTCGATACAAGAAGGACATGGGAATCTAAATACCATTTGGCTACCCCGAAAAGGGAGGGATCCCAATTGATCCGAGTACATACCCTCTCTAGAGGGATCCAGCCCAGTAATTCGCTAGAGGACCCCGCAATATCCCGACATGAAATTCCACTCGAAATCCCGATGCGGAGTTCCACCTAGTACCCCAATTCACAATTCAGCACACAGTATCTCGACATGAAAGTTCCACTTAGTATCCCGATATGGGGTTCAACCAAGCACCCCGCTACCGTATCATCAAGATATCCCTCTATTTCATCAGGTAGATATCCCGCTACAACCCTAGTTGGTATCTCGATCCTCAGGTAACAGCGAGATACTCAGGAGTTCATACCATCTTCTACAATCAGCCCACTGAGCAGGAAGATACCAGATGAAGAAATTACCAAAGAATACTATGAAGACCAAGATAAAGCTCTATTGAAACACCATCGTATAGTCAGAACAGAAGGAGTAGACTCCTTCCCGCCAACTAAGAGTTCTATTTTAACAAGCCAACTTTGTTAGAATCCTCCTAGGAAGGAAAGACTTGATTCTAAAAGCTCCTACTAGATTGTCTCCTCTTAGGAAGGAAAGACTTGATTCTAACGAAAAAACTCTGAGATTGTCTCCTAAGAGGGAGGAGGTCTTGCAAACTCTAAACCCAAGACCAAAACTATAGGTGTGCATGGCAAGCAACAAGACCTATAAAAAACACATGATACTCACCAAAAAAGAGGGAGGATCATCACCAAAAACCCTACGTTCAGTTCTACTTATCGACACGTACGAGTTCACCACCACCATCTCCATCGCCTACTGAAACTTCACACTTCACTATTAGCCCATAAAACGAAACACAACTTTTGTACTTGTAACATTAAGTGACAATCAATAAAGATTTTGTTTTGTTTACCAAATTTGAAAGTTCACGAATTTTACCATTATATGCGTGGGTGTCTTTTATAAATGACATAGAGGGTGTGTGAATGGGTTTTTAATCCGTTATTACCAAATTTTCGGATTAGTCAATATTACAAATATAACCCAATTCACAAAACAATAATCAAGTGTAATAAGGTGCGGAAATATACACGACACTTGATTTTTACGTGGAAACCCTCAACAGGGAAAAACCACGGGCTATTATAGTGCGCCACACTCGAACCTCGAATCCACTAAATGTGAAAAGATTACAACCTAATCCCGGTTGAATGATCTAATCCCGATCAATAATCACACACACCTACCTAATCCCGGTATAAGTGAACCTAGTCCAATTTGCTCATGTGACCACCTAATCCCGGTGTACGACCTAATCCCGGTCTATCACACAAGACTTCAATTGCTTGCGATCTAAGCAACCTAATCCCGGATGCTACACGCAAGACTTACTTCTCAATGAAGAGATCAACACCCTATGTGAATATGCAATGATATCCAAAGATGCAATAAGAGCTAGGGTACTCTAGATGCTTACCTAGGATTATATGATGACAATAAAATCAATCCTAGATATGAAAATAGCTATATGACATGGCATACAACTTTAGCTAAGTAAAGGATAACCAATCCTAGATACAAAGCTATCAAAAACAATCTCAATCATACAAAGAGATCAATTAGCTAGATGTTAGATAAACATGTAAAATCCTAGCTATCAAAAATAACCCACAAACATTCAAAGGATTAACTAGTTGATTAAACAACAATCTATCAACCTAGTTATCAATAAATCACACAAGAATGTTTATGGCATAGCTTTTAGGCAATAATGACCTAATCAAATAAGCTATGTAAAAATAAACCCAATCAACACATAATCTCAATCATGTATGTAGAAATTACTCAAGAACATACAAGTAATAAAAGAGATAAAATTGAGAAGTAAAAACACTAAAATTAGATGAGATTAGTGTTCAACAAATCATACCATGTGTGTTGAAGAAGACCCATGCTCAAATGATGTTGAATGATGCAAGATGGAGATGGGTTTTGGGTTTAGAGAGTTAAAGAAGCAATCTTGGTGCTTTCTCTCTCAAGAATATAGAGCCTCTCTCTCTAGGGTTTCATTTTGTGGCTCACCCCTCAAAATGATGAGAAAGATATGTATTTATAGTGCCCAAGTGAAACTATGTCGTTTTGGAAGAAATAGAAAAACTATGGGCATTTTCGCGGTACTCGCGACAGTGCAGTATCTCTATATTCGAGTGCTCCGAAACATGACCAAACGACATCGAAACCTTTCATATAATCTATCGTTAGAAAGGTATAGATGTATACTTTCTACTAGTTTTTATAGAAGGACATTTGGATGTCTGTAGAAAAGTTATGGTCATTTGAGTGACCAAAGGTCAGATACGGATAACAGCTGTGATGCCCTGTTTTAGTGGTTACTTTGGAGATTTCAAAAGCAATCCAAACGGTCATAAAATATTACGAATAATATACCGTTGGAAAGGTATGAGTGTCTAGTTTGTCCAGAATTTTACAAAACTCAATTTGAAACTTTGTGTAAAAAGTTATGGTCACAAGACCATACAAATGTCAGTTTTGAAAAACATTTAAATCATTGAAATCCAATATTTTGAACCTAGACACTTCACTCCAAATAACCAAACCGAATCTACCACTTATCCAAGAGAAGAATGAGACCTTCTCAAGTGGTCAACCATCGTGCTAAGATATGCACACCATCGTGCAAGCACGGACTTTTCCGATCACTCAAACGGAAACGAATTACACCACACTTAAAGCTAATCAAACATGAAGTGCAAGTGTGGGAATTGAATGCATCCTAATGCTTATCATATCATGGCATTATCATAGAACAAGATGCAATCAATTCAAACAAGCATGAATAAAATTCATGACTTTGCATCCTAATGCCTAAACATGTTATGGCATTTCAATAAACTAGATGCAATCAAATAAACATGCATGAAGAGATATTCAACAATTATGAATGCACACATATGAAAACACACAATATACAAATATAGAAATATGCATGAGTTGTGAGTGTGTGCAACTATGATCTCTTCAAAGCATGTAAGCACTAAAATATACCTTTGGTGCTTCTTCACTTGAGGTCTTGAGAGGGCCATTCGATGATCACCAATTCCTAAGCTACCCTTACAACAACCCCAACATGTGGTTTGTCCACGAAACAAGCCAATCAATAAATGGGAATCCTTACAAAATTTTTATTCAAATCGCACTTGTATTGTTGAGAACATAGTTGGTATCGAACTACGTTATACCCCTCCGACCGGGGTCAATCTTGAACTTGGTCCCTTAAAGTAGTTATTTGGAGATTTCACCCCAGTGACGATTTTTTGGTAACAATTATGATATATTTTCTCTTTTTGCTTAAATGTGTAAGTCCCTTGTGAACAAATCTAATTGGTGATAATATGTGGAGTATATGTTAAGGGGGAGCTTTAGTTTATACAACTTTGCTTTCTATACGATTTGTTTGCTTAATATCTCGTTCTTTATCTCTTATGCTTTTTGTCTATTCCTTGACAAAAAGGGGGAGAAATTCTATAGCTCACCATGTTTAATATGGGCGAATCCATGTTTGACATAGGGGAGACATGTATACCTCACCTTCTGTGGAGTAATGTTCCAAATGTTTGAGTTTTGTACCTCTTTGTGCTTGATTGGAGACTTTGTCTTAAATGGGAGAATTCTTGTCTTAAGGGGGAGAAAAGAATTCTTGCCTTATTGTGTTAAGGATCTTAGGGAGAGCTTTTAATGTGGAAACATTCATACACTTGAGATAATGCATTTTTTTTGTATGAGATAAGGGAAGTTTTGTTATTTGTTTATGTGATAATATCTCACTATTCTTCTTTGGAAGAAGATCTCTCATTGGTTTGCTTATTTTCTCATAGGTACTTTGAAGTTCAAAGAAGGGATTCTTGAAAACTCAAGAAGATTTGAAGATTTTTTAGTCTAGGGATCTTTTTGTAATGTAAGGATGAGAGAATGCTATCAACATTGAGTTTATTGGAGTGAACAATGCATAGTGAGGATGAGGTTTTGCCATGGAATAGCCAAGGGGGGAGATTGTAAGATCATTTATTTGTATTGTCTTGATTCCATTGCAAAGCACTCTTTATTTGTAATGGTTAGTGACTTCTTGGTTCTTTCGAATTAGCCACTGCTCCACTGTTGTCACAGTAGATAGTGATCTGCTTATTCGCACTAGGAACCACTTCCAAGTCAATCAAGAATTGGCGGAGCCAAACAGCCTCTTTGGCAGCTTCGCATGCAGCAACATACTCAGCTTCCATGGTGGAATCAGCAATACAAGATTGCTTGATGCTCCTCCATATAACTGCTCCTCCTCCAATAGTAAACACAGCCCCTGATGTGGATTTTCTGGAGTCAGAATCTTATTGAAAATCAGAATCTGTATACCCAACGGGAATTAAATCCCCTCCAGAGTATACAAGCATATTATCTCTCGTTCTCTTAAGATACTTGAAAATATGTTTGACTGCCGTCCAGTGATCAGGACCAGGTTTCGATTGAAACCTGCTAACTATGCCAACAGCAAAACAAATATCTGGTCTAGTACAGAGCATTGCATACATGAGACTTCCAACTGCCGAGGCATATGGAACTCTACTCATGAATTGCTCTTCATGCTCATTCTTAGGAACTTGTTCCTTAGAAAGCTTGATTCCATGTCTGAAAGGTAACATACCTTTCTTGGAATCCTGCATGGAAAACCTAGACAAGATCTTGTCTATGTATGAAGCTTGGGATAATGCAATCGTTCTATTCTTTCTATCCCTTATAACTTGGATACCTAGAATAAAACTTACTTCTCCTAAGTCCTTCATATCAAATTGTTTTGCTAACCATTCTTTTACTGATGTCAATACACCTACATCGTTTCCGATGAGTAGTATATCATCAACATAAAGAATCAGGAAAACCAACTTGTCGCCCTTAATCCTTTTGTATACACAAGGTTCGTCAAGATTCTGAATAAATCCAAAACCTTTGACAGCTTGATCGAACCTTATGTTCCAGGATCTGGATGATTGCTTTAATCCATATATGGATTTCTGCAAGTTGCATACCTTTTCCATTTGGCCCTTTTCAATGAATCCTTCTGGTTGCATCATGTAGATGCTCTCGTCAAGACTTCCATTAAGGAAAGTTGTCTTGTCGTCCATTTGCCAAATCTCTAGATCTAAAGATGCTGCAATGGATAAGAGTATCCTAATGGATTTAAGCATGGCCACAGGAGAGAAGGTTTCCTCGTAATCGATACCTTCTATCTGTGTATACCCTTTAGCTACCAATCTAGCTTTAAAGGTTTCCACCTTTCCATCCATACCTCTTTTCCTCTTGTATACCCACTTGCACCCAATGGGTTTTATCCTTTTAGGCAAGTCTACAAGGGAACAGACTTTGTTATCGAACATAGATTCAATCTCATATTGCATTGCCTTTTGCCAATGGCGACTATCAACATCCTCCATAGCTTCCTTGTACGTATAGGGATCATCGTCGTCCGGGAGATTCTCCACTGATTCTCCCAGACCGATGTATCTTTCGGGTTGTGTTCTAACCCTCCCACTATGATGAGGAATGGTAGGTTGTTGACCTTGTGTTGGATCGGAACTTACAATTGGGTTTGGTTGTGTAACCTCTCGTGGAATTGTATCTCCTGACATGTCATTCAGGACAATTCTACTTCTAGGCACAAAATCATTCATATAGTCCTTTTCCAGAAATTTAGCATTTGTCGAAACAAATACTTTAAGATCTAAAGTACTATAAAAATAATATACTTCAGTTTATTTTGGATACCCTACAAATATACATGTTTCTGAACGGGACTCCATCTTTTCTGTCTTTCCTTTTAACACATGCGTAGGACAACCAAATATCCTTAAGTGTTGTAAACTAGGCTTGTGCCCAGTCCACAACTCATGCGGTGTTTTAGGAACAGACTTAGATGGTACATCGTTTAGAATGTATATAGCAGTTTGTAAAGCATATCCCCAAAAAGAAATAGGAAGTGTTGAATAACTCAACATAGACCTAACGATATCCAAAAGAGTTCTATTTCTCCTTTCTGCTACCCCATTTTGTTGAGGTTTACCTGGTGCAGAAAACTGAGAAACTATCCCATTATCAATAAGATATTGCTGAAACTCACCAGATAGATATTCTCCACCACGATCAGATCTCAAGATTTTTATGTGTTTCTCAAGCTGATTTTCCACTTCAGCTTTAAATGCTTTGAACATGTCAAAAGCATCCGACTTATGTCGCATGAGATACACATAGCCAAATCTTGAGTAATCATCTGTGAAAGTGATGAAGTACTCATATCCACCTCTAGCTTGAATGCTCATAGGTCCATATACATCAGTGTGTATCAATCCTAAACATTCAGTAGCTCTGGCACCTTTGGCAGAGAACGTCCTTTTGGTCATTTTACCTTCCAAACAAGATTCACAAGTTGGTAGATCATCAACCTTTAAGTCACTCAAAGGTCCGTCAATTACCAATCTTTTAATCCTATTAAGGTTAATATGACCTAGGCGTAAATGCCATAGATAGGTTTCATCTTTTGATAATTTAACTCTTTTATGATTAGGTTCCGTTATTTCTGTGTCTAATGAGTGAGAGATATTACTATGCAAAAAGTATAGACCGTTTTCCAATGTACCTTTGCAAATAACTTTGTCATTCTTACTAATAATAAAAACTTTATTAAAAGTAACCGAATATCCAAATTTATTCAAACAAGAAACTGAAATTAAATTCCTCTTGAATTGAGGAACATAATAAACGTCTAATAAATCTAAATGCCTTCTAGAATCCAAACAAACTCTAATATCTCCCACTGCACTTGCAGACACTAACGTTCCATTGCCCAAGCGCAAATTGATCTCATTTTTATTCAGCCTTCTCCTTTCTTGGAACCCCTGCAAGGAATAACAAACATGATTAGTTGCTCCTGAGTCTACATGATCCAAGAATCTGTAGAATCAGCCAAAAAACATGTTTCAAGATAATTCAAATTACCTTCTTCCTTCTTGTTCTGGGACTTTGGGCAATTTCTCTTCCAATGTCCCTTTTCACCACAAAGGAAGCATTTCCCTTTGATCTTGGTTACTTTCTTGGTAGGCCCAAGTTGCTTTTTCTTCTATTGTTTCTTGACCTTTTCACGGGCCTTAACAGTAGCAACTTTATCAACCATATGAATCTCTTGACCTTTGCCTTTCACAAGGATCTTTTCAGCACTTTGAACATCTTGCATCAGGCTCTGTAAGGTGTATTCCTTTTTGTTCAAAGTGTAGTCCAATTTGAATTGATCAAAGGAATCTGACAATGAATTGACAACCATATCAATTTTTGTCTCACCATCTATCTCAGCGCCATGCAGTTCAGCAATGTTGAGATGTGCTATGACTTTCATCATATGATCCTTCACAGCCTGTCCAGGTTTCATCCTAAGATTCATAAAAGCAGTCACTGCCTCTCTCTTAGTCATCCTGGACTTCATAGCAAACATCTCCTCTAGAGACATCATTATATCAGCAGCAGACTCCATTCCTTCATGCTGCTGTTGCAACACGTCGGAGATAGTGGCCATGATATAACATTTGGCCATATCATCTGAAGTCTTCCACTGCTCATACTCATCTCTTTGCATTATGCTTGATTCAATATTAGGAGCAGGTGGTTTAGGAGTAGTTAGAACACACTTATGTTTTTCACTTTGCAACAACAACCCAATTTTCCTTTTCCATGTTACATAATTATCTCCAGTTAAGGTGTTATCTTTCAGGATGTTCATAAGTGATGGGGTCATGATTTCTGAATAAAAACAAAACGTATATAAGTAAATAATCATTTTAAAGCACTTTAAATATTTATCTTGAATTAAATGAATAACTCAATCATAAAAATTCAACGGTGATCTAACACCCATAAATGTTACGCCTCCTTTGGGAGTTTGCACCATTTACTAGTTAGACTAGGTCCCACCTAATTGTTAACATAACAACCAGCGTTTTCAATATTAGCCTTGCAATTTTAATGACAAGAACTCTTGGGAGGATATCAATAAAATTACATTGAGAGTGCTACCAAGATATCGACCCTCAACTTTCTCTCACAAAAATCCCTCCTTGGGGAGTAGATCTCGTTTGAGTCCATTGTCTAGTCTATCCTTGTAAGGAAGTATATTGCTAAATTCCATTCATGGACGCCCCTTGGGGGGATTACCAATAAATAATTAAGCTCAACTAACCTTGGAGGCCATAGGTGTTACAAAAACACCTTCTCCCACTCAATTATTTAAGGCGTGTGGTTAAATCCCATAGAATGATTTACCAAGTTATCTAGATGCCAATTTAGATACCTAAATCATTCAATGCATGTTCATACCAAAAGAGATATATGAGTGGCATTCCAATTCTATATGACATGTTATCATACAATAACAAATATTGTAATATTTAAGCATAAAATAAATAGCAACAATTTTGGCCCATCCTAGAAAAACAAGTAAATTACAATGAAATTGGAATAAAAGATCTTCAAGTGGCCCATCAACCATACGCTCATCCTTCGGCCTCCTGCCTTGGGATTGCATGGCCCACAACCCCACATAAGGGGCTGCCATGCGCAGCCCATTAGGCTTTGCAAGGCTGCCGTGCGCAGCCTGTTAGGATTATGCTCAATAGCAAGAGTGTAATATTGTAATTAACAATCTTTTTCATATTAATAAAGTGATTTCTGGTTTAAACAAATCTTATAGCATTTATAGTTTAATATTATAATTGTCAAAGTAAATAATCATAAGGTCTAAAGACTATGAGAAAAGAAGAATTGTTCGTACATCTGGATATGTATGTGGTAGACACAATTCTTTAGTTAGTCTTGAATATTGTTCACAACTTAAGTTAAAGGTTGGGCACCTTTATCTTGTTAAAGTTGTAGAATTCTTTTGCTAGCATTTGAGTGGGATCAAATGAGATATGATGAGTCTAAAATCATCGGAGTGTCTTCGAGCAAAAGAATCTAGTGCACTGGGTGAATTCAACTGGATCACAATGAAATACTTTATCTATAACCGTCAGTAGATAAAAGTCTTTTCATTATCAGGACAATCGGAGAGTCTATCTTAATCCTGAGATAAATGATGGACTTATGGTTGCAAGTGATATCATTTGAGTTATCAATGAATACGATTATGAAAGTATACAAACAAGGTTAAATTGCTTAAGACGTACCTAGAGGGGGGGGGGGGGGTGAATAGGTTTTTCGCCTAATTTCAATCCCTTGAACAAACTTACGTTTGTCCCTCAAGGTAGCCTTACATACAACATAAACATCACGGAATCATACTAAGACAAGTTATCATGTGATCATTCATACATTGTCTAAGTATCAATATGTTGTATGAGGTATAAAGAAAATACAAAAACAATTAGCAAGAATACTTGTATATGAATATATGTTCAATCATTACAAGTATATACAAATATTGCTATACATAAAATTCTAAACAATATACAAAAGAAAAATGTATTTACAAATATGATCAAAAGAATATATTTACAAATCACACTATATAAAATCTTGTATCAATATACTTCACAAGTAATTGATGTGTCACAAGATAACAACATATACATAAACAAATATAAAAGAGAGAGATAGGAAGAATTAACACAAGGGATTTTTTAACGTGGTAAAACCTCCAAGGAGGAAACATCCACGGGTTGAATTACAACCATTGGGTACTTATATACATACTTGGAAAGTAAATTAGAAATTCCACAAAATGACCAATCCTAGTCACCAACCCATGTGGAGTCTATGTTTACCCAACCCTATTGGAAGATACAAAATCCCTCAATGATGTAAACCACCACATATTGGAACTCATACCAAAACCAACATCGTTGGAAGATTAGAAATTCCTCAAGAGTGCATACACATCCCATGTACCCCGCTCTATCGGACTCTATGTCTAACCAACTGCCCGGGCCTACCAATATATAAGCCAACTCTCTATATAAGGCACACGTGCCTCTAGAAAGCCTCCCATGCATGACTATCCAAGTCCTCCCGACTCTAGCCATGACTTCTTGCTTGTCTATCCAAGTCCTCCCGACTCTAGACAAGACTTCTTGCTTACCTATCCGAGTCCTCCCGACTCTAGGCAAGACTTCTTGCTTGGCTATCCGAGTCATCCCAACTCTAGCCAAGACTTCATGCCTTTTACAAGGACTTCCTAGTGTGATCATGTGAATGCAAGTGATGCAATCAATCAAAACAACATAGAACATGTGATCAATACATTCCATGGAACAACTAGATCTAGAGATGTGAAAACACAAGCAATAGAAATCTAGATGCAAAAACATGAATGAAAACCTAGAGCATGTGAATACAATTAACACATAAAACATCTAGATTCATTCATACAAAACAACACTTGAACAATTTCATATTTATAAGGCACAAGTTCAAGATGTCATAAACATACATCAAAAATGCTATAATCATAAAATGTATTCAAGAATTATTCTAGCCAAAGATTTAGAGATAGGAGACATGTTAAAAACAAATCAATCCTATATATCTCTAAAAACACATAAAAGGCTCTAATCCTAGATTTCATCAATCATGGATCAAAGTCACATAAAAAGGATTATTAATCATAAACTTGATCAATCAAGTCTCAAACAATCCTATATATCAATCTAATCACAATACAACTCACAATCATGTTAAGAACAAAGAATCCAATATTCTAGTCAACATGTGTCTCTAATTAGACTATTCAATTAGATTGATTATGAAGCTATCTTTCTCTATAGCATTCACTAAACAAACATATATATATAGAAGAAGAAACCCCAAGCAAATTGGAGGATTAAAAAGATGAAATCACAAAGTTATGAACTCTACCTCAATTACAAGAGCTGGTTCGTTTTTCTGAGGAGATCTGTCAGAAATTCGATCAAACAGCTGCACAACCACTAGGAAAAGGTAGAGGACTCGAATACGAACAATCTCCAACTTGAATCATTCAATTCCGACTCCGGATGAGAAAGTTATGGTGTTTGGAAGTTGAGAAAAATTGAGAGAAAATCATAGACGGGATTTCAAACTTTTTCTTCTTGAGAGAGAATGGAGGGAATTGGAGGAGTTTAAAAGAATGAAAGAAGGGGCAAAATTGTCCAAATTTTTGAGAGGACTTTTGCAAGTCCACGTGTGGCCAGCGTGTGCCACACGTGGCCAGAGAGGAGCTCTGGCCGTGTGGCACACGTGGTCCACACGTGGCCACCCTTTGCTTGGCTTTTGGCCAAGCGATCTCCTCGCGCACCTCTCGCGTTCTTCAGCCGTATTCGGGCATCCGAACTCCGAATTCGAATCCGTTTTCGGATTACGAACCGTGACTCCCTCACGCACGACGAAGACTATGAAACTTTGAAAAATGGTTGAGAATTCATCTCGGAAAACGACGACGAACACAACTCAACGAATGAGAACGAAAAGTAGCGTAGCTACATCGTTTGGACTCGAAACTTAACGAATGAGTAACCGAAATGACCGGAACTCAATAAGGAATCAATTAAGCACTATTACAAGTCCAGAACACAAGAAACACAAACATACAAACACAAGTTCACATATGAATGCCATTTCCTAGACATAGTCCTAGAACATGCAACTCTAAAATGTATGAGCATTTGAGTTCAATGCATGAGCATACAAAATCATGTGAATGTGTTATAAAAATGGTGCACAACAATGCAGGGACACTCATGAATGATTTGTGTGTGTGTGCCTATGCCTTGTAAGAGGAATGAGGTCGATTTTACCTTTGATGAGTAATGAAGCTTATTTCCTCTTAGCAAGCCATCATCTTGAATGTACCGTAGTCAAATCTTTCTTTGAAGCTTTGTATCATCATCAACATGACCACATAAACATTTACAAGATAAACACGTTTTGATATGGAATATATGCCAACAACAACCAAAAACCTAACAATCTCCCCCTTTGGCAAATTCCATGTCAAAACCCCTATACAAATACTAAAACAATTACAAAGAAAATTTGGTCATAATGTGTACATTTATTTACACTCTAAGACAAAATTTCCAATAACAAGTCTTGAACTTCATCTTGGTCTTCTCTTGAAATCACCTATAAAATAGCTTGAAAGCACAAAGATCTCCAAGAGACAACACATATCCAAGAAACAACACATATGGCAAAAGATATATATTGACAAGAAAAAATAACACAATTAAAGTCCATATGAATAACATGTATGCTCCCCCTAAATACATGCCATCATCCAAAAGATATTCTAGTCAATATTACAAGCCATATAGTTCAAGAAAAACAAAATACAATAAAATATAACATCTTGAGAAATAAGAAAGCTAGAACAACCATATATCTCCCCTATATCTCCCCTATCATTCTCCCCCTTTTTGACATGATATGAAGCCAAAGAAAAAGGGAATAAGAGAAAATATACCTCAAGGCCATTCTAGTCTCTTTTACCACCAAGAAAGATTGAGTGATTGGATGATCTCGCATAATGCTTGGGAGTTGTTGCATTCCTTTCCAATTCCTTGATCTTCTCATCTTGAAGCTCAACTCTAGCATTTAGCTCTTCAATCTTCCGGTGTGCTTCCTCAAGTTGCCTCTCCGACTTTTCAACCCTATTTGTCAAAAGTAAAGCCCACGAAGGAAGAATAGGTGCACTAAGTGTTTGGCTTGAATCACATGATTCACCAAAAAGCCTAATAGTATCATTAGGTCCTCCCTTTCCTTTGTAAGACATGATAGACAAACGTTTCTCACTTATCTTGTCCAAAGGAGGTAGAAACACATCACCTTCTTGATCCTTCAACCCCATGGCTAAACAATAATGAGAAATAAATCCCGGAAATGCTAATTTCTTTTCCAAACGGGAAGAACTAGCAACATTCTCAATTTGTTCAACAAGCACTTGTCCAAGATTGATGGGTTTACTAGTCACTAATGCATATACCACTCTAATTTTCTCTCTATTGAGTTCGGTAACATTAGTAGAGACAATCAAATTTGCACATACAAATAAGTGCCAAAAAGCACTAATCTTGGTTAGTTCACTTTGTCTAATGAAAGCACGTTTCCCCCACACAAAATCAATATCATCACAAAGAGTTTTTCCCATCAAATCAAGATTCTCTTCAACACTAACGTCTAAAAAATCCGATTCAATCTCAATGGGCAAACCTAGAAATTTATTTAACTTCCAAGCACAAACTCTAAAAGTAACTCCTCTCAATTCCATGACGGCATCTTCAATAGTGGTACTCTCCTTGAACTCATGATAGAATTCTCTAACTAATGTCTCATTTGCACTTCCCATCGAGTCAATCCAAGAGTTCCACTTCCTTACACATATTGCCTCATGAACATAAGAGTTAATACAAGAATTCAAATCAATACCTCTTTCTTGAATAATCTTTTTGCATCCAAAAATCCCCAAATCCTTCACCTTGATTGCTTTGGATTTCTTGGAAGAAGATGTAGGCTTTGATTTGTCAATAGGAATGGAAGAAACGTTACCACCAACTTTCTTAGCTTTTCCCATGACCTTGTATCACACAAAAATACTAACAAAAAAAATTGAGGGGAAACTAACAAACCAAGTTAGTAACAAATAAACATATACAAGGCAATAATATCATTTTTGAACAAATCATTATGCATATTAACAAAATCAAAGCATCTTAGGATTTATCAAAAATATGAATTATGCCAACAAATAATTTCTTGAAGAATCATGTGAACAAATCACAAAAGAGAACAAAAACATAGCATATTATGCTCCCCCTTGATAAATGCCCTATCTAACATCTAGATAGACAATTGTTCACAAAAATCATCACACAATCATATCTCAAGCAATATTCAAAAGTTTTTCCAAATAAGCTCCATATAACAAAGAGAGTTACATCTAGATTTTCAATCACTCTCATATATCTTCAAAAATTGCTAGAGAACCAAATATACCATATAAGCAAAAGTGAGTGTGTGAAGATTTTGCTTCAAGAATATGAAATGAAGTAGTTTAGTAATCAAACATGCAAACATTTTCAATCACTATCCATCCTTAAACTTTCCATAAAAAAGTCAAACCGGTTTTCATCCGAATTTTGCTTTTAAAGAGAATAGTTTTCAACATGTGAGCGATGTGTGTGTAAGTGGCTCGTTTACCCGTTTCTATTTGTCAACCCGAGCTCATTTGATTTTTCAACTATACTCCATTGCCTTTTTGTTTTTGTTTTAGGCTTGAATCAAAGTTTTTTTTTTTATTGATTCTTTTCAACTCTACTTTGATTTTTCTAACAAAAACTTATACACCTCTTGGTGGCTTTCACTCATCATAAAGATGTAGCCCTTTCCAACATTGGGCGGCTTCACAATCAATATGTGTAGCCCTTTCCAAGAGGGTGCTCGTTGAGTACTATATTGCCGAAGCAAATGGATACAAACCAAAGGTCATTTTTAAATGTACTAATTATAGAACATCAAGAGTATCCAATACTCACACATATATCAAACTCAACAACATAACAAACCATATAAGAGAAGCAAAGTGCATTTTTGAAACCAAGTTTAAGGCTTAAAAGCACATGATCAAAAAGCAAGTAATGAGACTTACTTAAGATCTCTACTTCTCAAGAGAGTAGCTTTCAAAGAATATGAAGCATATTTTTCAAAAACTTGCCACTCAACAATCAAACAAATAATAACACACATCACGAAAAGATCATTGTGAACAATTATCACCAAAAGATCTTAGACAAGCAAATGTCAACGAGGACCATATAAACACTATATTAGTTCTCAAGTATGACATGCTACATGAAGTGTTAAAACAATGAGTTGAGAGATGAAATATAGATAAGCAAGCAATGTGATACAAGATATACCTTCGCAAGCTAATTCCATCAAATGCAAGACCTTCACCCTTTTTATGAGTCCTCTTGGCTTGTATGTCCTCATGACTACAAGTTCTAGGTGTGTCGATTCCAAGAGACTAAAGGCTAAGCATTTCAACTCAAACAAACAAAAATGACTTTCTCTAAAAGTCTTAACAAAGATTATCACCATATAGATAACATGATATGCAACTTCTCAAAAGTTAATCAACAAATTTTGACAATCATATCAAAGAATGTGAGATAACCAAGTTCATGTCAAGTTGTATAGATACTAAGCAAACATGCTAAGCTTCTTAACAACAAGGCACTAATCTCAAAGCTAACTCACATGTGCAACTTACACTAATGGTAAGAGCACTCACCCTTGACCCATTTGGTCTTGGGTGCACAAACACATAAACCATCATGATCATTTCTCAAGGCAATATTATATCTAGAAGATAAATCATCAACTATCTTCTCTATAAAGATATTCTCATATCATACACAACATTATTGCCATCAACAAAAAAATATTATCAAGACTATGCATATGATCATGTGAAACACTCATTTTCACCCAAATCTTCTTAGAAATTTTCATCACATGATTATCATTATCAAGCACAAAATTCAAAGAGATATCATGCAAGAAACATTCATAGAAGATTTTCTCATCTCACTAACATGCATCTCATTCCCTAGTTTGCATTGTCTAATAAACACATGGCATCTAGATTTAGTATGCACTACAACATTTCAAAAATGGCAAACCGGAATACATATGGAGATGATACTATTTAGGTGAGAGTGTACCGACGGTGAAGATTCCTTACTCTTTTTGATTTTGCACTTGACCTTGGAAGATTGGCCTTTGAAATCCTTTTATTCCTTAGTGACTTGCCTAAGTTGTAGGAGACTCAACATGCTCAACTACAAAGTTTAAGTCACTTGAATCTTCATGAAGAACATCAAGCTCTTTGGTCTTCATGATTGCCAACTCCTCTTCCATGCCTTTGATAGTTTCCTACAAGAAAAACAAATTATTAGCAAAATCAATCATTAAACTATATAACGCAAGAGCAACTTCAACCGTCTTCTCTTCTAGACAATTGATCACTTCATTCTTCACTTCAACTTCCTTCAAAGCTTTATCTCTTTCCTTCTCAAGCGATTGAGCTATTGCCATCAAGTTGAAGTGGTGGTCTTTGATTTACAATCCTCTTCATGGAATTGCAAAGACAAGAGATCAAGTCTAGAACGATCATCCTCCGGGAAAACTTCTTCTTCTTCGCTTTTGTCACTAACATTCTTTTCAAGCTTATCAACAAAATTGTTAGTAGACAAATGAAATATAAAACAAGAAGAACCTATTTCACAAGTAGCTTGGAATTAATTCCATTCCTCTTTTGCCATATTTGAATCTTTATTAAGAACAAGGTGTTTAAAAACTTACACCACTAATAATGGCAAAAAGGTCTAAAAATTTCAACTTCTCAAAAAAAAATAAACCTCATTCATACTTCATGAACATATTGGTTTAGAGAAACTACTCCATCAAATATAAAACATGGAGAAGAGAAACCTTTCTTGACAATCCAACCAAGCTTGCTCATCACTAGACTTAGGAAAGTCTTACATGAGCATTTTCAACAAAACAAATAATTTCCCGATCAACAAAGGAGGACAACCAATACAAACAAAAAACCTAAGCAATTCACTTGTAAGTATAACCCGAATCTCGTCAAGTGCCGTCCGACGACCCGCTCTGATACCAATTGAAAGTATACAAACAAGGTTAAATTGCTTAAGACATACCTAGAGAGGGGGGGGGGGGTGAATAGGTTTTTCGCCTAATTTCAATCCCTTGAACAAACTTAGGTTTGTCCCTCAAGGTAGCCTTACATACAACATAAACATCACGGAATCATACTAAGACAAGTTATCATGTGATCATTCATACATTGTCTAAGTATCAATATGTTGTATGAGGTATAAAGAAAATACAAAAACAATTAGCAAGAATACTTGTATATGAATATATGTTCAATCATTACAAGTATATAAAAATATTGCTATACATAAAATTCTAAACAATATACAAAAGAAAAATGTATTTACAAATATGATCAAAAGAATATATTTACAAATCACACTATATAAAATCTTGTATCAATATACTTCACAAGTAATTGATGTGTCACAAGATAACAACATATACATAAACAAATATAAAAGAGAGAGATAGGAAGAATTAACACAAGGGATTTTTTAACGTGGTAAAACCTCCAAGGAGGAAACATCCACGGGTTGAATTACAACCATTGGGTACTTATATATATACTTGGAAAGTAAATTAGAAATTCCACAAAATGACCAATCCTAGTCACCAACCCATGTGGAGTCTATGTTTACCCAACCCTATTGGAATATACAAAATCCCTCAATGATGTAAACCACCACATATTGGAACTCATACCAAAACCAACATCGTTGGAAGATTAGAAATTCCTCAAGAGTGCATACACATCCCATGTACCCCGCTCTATCGGACTCTATGTCTAACCAACTGCCCGGGCCTACCAATATATAAGCCAACTCTCTATATAAGGCACACGTGCCTCTAGAAAGCCTCCCATGCATGACTATCCAAGTCCTCCCGACTCTAGCCATGACTTCTTGCTTGTCTATCCAAGTCCTCCCGACCCTAGACAAGACTTCTTGCTTACCTATCCGAGTCCTCCCGACTCTAGGCAAGACTTCTTGCTTGGCTATCCGAGTCATCCCAACTCTAGCCAAGACTTCATGCCTTTTACAAGGACTTCCTAGTGTGATCATGTGAATGCAAGTGATGCAATCAATCAAAACAACATAGAACATGTGATCAATACATTCCATGGAACAACTAGATCTAGAGATGTGAAAACACAAGCAATAGAAATCTAGATGCAAAAACATGAATGAAAACCTAGAGCATGTGAATACAATTAACACATAAAACATCTAGATTCATTCATACAAAACAACACTTGAACAATTTCATATTTATAAGGCACAAGTTCAAGATGTCATAAACATACATCAAAAATGCTAGAATCATAAAATGTATTCAAGAATTATTCTAGCCAAAGATTTAGAGATAGGAGACATGTTAAAAACAAATCAATCCTATATATCTCTAAAAACACATAAAAGGCTCTAATCCTAGATTTCATCAATCATGGATCAAAGTCACATAAAAAGGATTATTAATCATAAACTTGATCAATCAAGTCTCAAACAATCCTATATATCAATCTAATCACAATACAACTCACAATCATGTTAAGAACAAAGAATCCAAGATTCTAGTCAACATGTGTCTCTAATTAGACTATTCAATTAGATTGATTATGAAGCTATCTTTCTCTATAGCATTCACTAAACAAACATATATATATAGAAGAAGAAACCCCAAGCAAATTGGAGGATTAAAAAGCTGAAATCACAAAGTTATGAACTCTACCTCAATTACAAGAGCTGGTTCGTTTTTCTGAGGAGATCTGTCAGAAATTCGATCAAACAGCTGCACAACCACTAGGAAAAGGTAGAGGACTCGAATACGAACAATCTCCAACTTGAATCACTCAATTCCGACTCCGGATGAGAAAGTTATGGTGTTTGGAAGTTGAGAAAAATTGAGAGAAAATCATAGACGGGATTTCAAACTTTTTCTTCTTGAGAGAGAATGGAGGGAATTGGAGGAGTTTAAAAGAATGAAAGAAGGGGCAAAATTGTCCAAATTTTTGAGAGGACTTTTGCAAGTCCACGTGTGGCCAGCGTGTGCCACACGTGGCCAGAGAGGAGCTCTGGCCGTGTGGCACACGTGGTCCACACGTGGCCACCCTTTGCTTGGCTTTTGGCCAAGCGATCTCCTCGCGCACCTCTCGCGTTCTTCAGCCGTATTCGGGCATCCGAACTCCGAATTCGAATCCGTTTTCGGATTACGAACCGTGACTCCCTCACGCACGACGAAGACTATGAAACTTTGAAAAATGGTTGAGAATTCATCTCGGAAAACGACGACGAACACAACTCAACGAATGAGAACGAAAAGTAGCGTAGCTACATCGTTTGGACTCGAAACTTAACGAATGAGTAACCGAAATGACCGGAACTCAATAAGGAATCAATTAAGCACTATTACAAGTCCAGAACACAAGAAACACAAACATACAAACACAAGTTCACATATGAATGCCATTTCCTAGACATAGTCCTAGAACATGCAACTCTAAAATGTATGAGCATTTGAGTTCAATGCATGAGCATAAAAAATCATGTGAATGTGTTATAAAAATGGTGCACAACAATGCAGGGACACTCATGAATGATTTGTGTGTGTGTGCCTATGCCTTGTAAGAGGAATGAGGTCGATTTTACCTTTGATGAGTAATGAAGCTTATTTCCTCTTAGCAAGCCATCATCTTGAATGTACCGTAGTCAAATCTTTCTTTGAAGCTTTGTATCATCATCAACATGACCACATAAACATTTACAAGATAAACACGTTTTGATATGGAATATATGCCAACAACAACCAAAAACCTAACAGATTATATCGCATAGTCTATCCTCGATAGTTTGGTGATATTCATTTGTTAATCGATAGAGGACTTCATTTATAGATATGGACATCGTGGCTCCATTTATTAAATGAGAGTATAATATCATCATATGGATGTTTTGAGGTAATTGGATATTAAATCTCAACGTTGAGTTTTCGATAGTGTCTATTGAAAACATGGCTTCTGGACAAGTCAAAATATCCAAGTTCAAAACGTGGTCATATGAGTAAATATGGTAACTTGGAGAGTTATAGGCGGTCTATGAACTCTTGGCGATTACTGATATTAATCACGAGGATACACTTTCTCCAACATGATTGTCTAGGGTATGAATGAGGAACATCTTCCTTTTCTGTCTTTATTTAAGAGTTCAATTTTAGCTCTTTAGTGGAATGAGTTAAAATTAATGGATCGGACCTAAGTGAATCATTTGTTGATTGTGATTAGGTTATGTCTATTGAAGCTTAAATTTAGATAGCCCGCCAAGATCCCCAATCCACACGGACTTGTATGGATCACTTGATATATTCTACCGGACTATTTGTGGGTCCATTTAGAATTGTATTTAATATATTAAGAATCTAATTTGCTCATTATTTATTTAATGGGCTGTTTAATTATATTAATATATTAATGAAAGGCATGTGGGCTTGTTTCTTTTAGTAAGAATGGGTCTAGTTCACATGTGGGCTTTTTATTAAAGTCCAAATGGATTAAATAAAATAAGTAAACAATATGTAGGCCCAAGTTCTAGTCATGGGCAGCAATGGCTAATTTTTAGCCCATAATATTGTTTTATTTTATTATTGAATTAAATGGAAATTAATTAATATGTTAATTAATTATTTAATTAAAAATCAAATCTTTTTCTGATTAGGAAATATGTTTCCTAGTAGTATACTACTATTAGTATTATACTAAATATAAAAGACTTTATTTGTTTAGTCAAATTAGGAAGTCTTTTATATAGTCACAAACACACTAAAGAGTTGGATTAGGGTTTGAATATTATATACATGACAAGTTGAATTCAGATTGCTATAAAATATATATAATATATATGGCAACTTAATTATTGCCGAGATATATAATATATATATATATAAGCATAATTCAAGTCAAAAGAAAAAATATATATATATATAATATTTTGCAAGGTAATGCGTTGGATATATATACACAAATATATTATATATATAATGGAAAGTAGAGTTTGTACCAAACTATATATATATATAAGAAACGTGCACTACATATATATATTTTTTGGCATTTTGATTGCCGGCCATATGGAAATATATATATATATTCTTTATTTATTTTTAAAAACCCTAGTTTTTGCAATTGAAAGTTTTTTCTTTTGCTAGAGAAAAATAAGATCCAACTCTAAGACTAGTGAGTGATTCGGCCTAGAGGTTTGTGAGAAAAGAATTGTTCTCGTTTCGATAGTGTACTAGTGATCTTAACATCAAGAGATCTTGTACACACTTTCGAATTAGGTTCACGCGAATTTCAATCTTACGATTGTGAATTCAAAAGTGACTGGAACGTTCTTAGCAACCTATTGGAATTTTTGTGACTAACAGAAACCAGAAAAGTTTTGTTGTCCATTCTCAGGTATACAATTCAAAGAGAAGGGAGACCACGCTCCTAGGTGATTCACGTTCGTGATCGGATTGGAAGATCTTGCGGATTACCATCGACGCATAGTCAATCTGATCACGCGACAAAGGTATGATATCTTTTGGTATATATTGTTTAATTAATTAAAGGGTTAAGGTTCATAAAAGGAAAAATTTTAAAAGCTACTAAATATACTAAAACTTTTAGTCTCGCTTCCGCTGCGTGTACTTTACGGTATATTTTTCCCTACACAGCCCACCAAGCTTTGGGCTTGCCATGCGCAGCCCAATCCACTCCTAGGGTGCGCACGGTGCTCAATCTCGGTTCCGGTTGCTTCACGTCTTCAATTCTTCGATGTAGAACGTGTTACAATTTAATTTAAACAATAAAATACTGCAGTAATATTTTTTTTTTAATTCACTGCAGTACTTTTTACAAACAAAAAACTGCACAAAAAATAAATAAAAAAAAAACTGCAGTAGTTAAAAAAAAATACTGCACCTATATTAAAAAAAATAAAAACTAGCAACTACCAAGAAGGAATTATGGCGATGATAGACCACCCTTCTTGCTACAATTCCAAAACAAAAATTACATTGAAAATCTATGACCAAAATCGAGCAATAACAATCCACATAAACATATATAAATCCATACATCCACATGTAATTATATATGCGAATACCTAGAGTGCCATCTCTTTCTAAACATGTATAATCACAATAAAAAGAAAAAGATTCACGTATATATACGTTAATTAATTAAAGGGTACAACCCGGCTCTGATACCAATTGTAGGGAAAAATATACCCGCAGCGGAAGCGAGACTAAAAAAAAATAGTTTAGTAGCTTTTAAAATTTTTCCATTTTTATGAACCTTAAACCCTTTTGATTAATTAAAGATATATAATATATAACAAAAGATCAATACCTCTTGTCGCGTGATCCGATTGACTTACGTCGATGGTAATCCGCAAGATCTTCAATCCTAGCACGAACGTGGATCACCTAGGAGCGTGGTCTCCCTCTTCTTTGAATTGCAAGCCTGTGATTGGATATAACAAACTTTTCTTTTATTCGTTAGTCACAAAAACAATCAAGAGAAACCTAAGATTATTCTGGTCACTTTTGAGTTCTCAATCTTGTGATCGAAACTCGCGTGAACCTTGATCGATGTAGTATTCACAAGCTTATTGAAGAGTAAGCAAATAGAATACCATCAAAGAATAATCTATGTTTCCTTTTGTTTTTAGTAGAATAAAAGCTCTCTATCTATAAGTTGAGAAGAAGAAGAAAAATAAAAATTCTGCACATCAAAACCTTGCTGGCCGAAATTCTCTTCTTTTTCTTTTAAGGGTGGCCGAATTCTCTACCAAAAAAGATTAGGGTTGCCGCAATCCTCAAACACACAAGAGTTTGTATTGCACCCTAATTCCTATTTAGTTTAAGACTTCCAAACCCTAATCAAACTCAAAAATCTTTTATTCCTTATTTGACTAAAATAAAAAGACTTCTTATTTGATTAAATAAATAAAATTATTTATTTATTTCCTTGTCAAACAAGTCTTTTAATTTAAATATACTACTACCAATAGTATACCAATAGGAATCATATTTCCTAATCAGAAAAGATTTGTTTCTTAATTAATCAATTAATTAATAAATTAATTAATTCTTATTTAATTAAACAATGAAAACAAAATAATATTTAAGGTTATTAAGTCACCTTGCCGCCCCATATGAAATATTGGGCCAAATATTATTTTCTTATTTCATTTAATCCATAGGACTTTAAATAAAAAGCCCACATGTGAACTAGACTCATTCTTACTAAAAGAAACAAGCCCACATGTCATCCATTAATATATAAATATAATTGAGCAGCCCATTACATAAATAATGTGCAAATTATATTCTTAATATATTAAATGCAATTCTAGATGGACCCTAAATTGGTCCGGTAGAATATATCAAGTGATCCATGCAAGTCCGTGTGGATTGGGGATCTTGGCGGGCTATCTAAATTTAAGCTTCAATAGACATAACCTAATCACAATCAACAAATGATTCACTTAGGTCCGATCCATTAATTTTAACTCATTCCACTAAAGAGCTAAAATTGAACTCTTAAATAAAGACAGAAAAGGAAGATGTTTCCTCATTCATACCCTAGACAATCATATTGGAGATAGTGTATCCTCGTGATTAATATCAGTAATCGCCAAGAGTTCATAGACCGCCTATAACTCTCCAAGTTACCATATTTACTCATATGACCACGTTTTGAACTTGGATATTTTGACTTGTCCAGAAGCCATGTTTTCAATAGACACTATCGAAAACTCAACGTTGAGATTTAATATCCAATTACCTCAAAACATCCATATGATGATATTATACTCTCATTTGTTAAATGGAGCCATGATGTCCATATCTATAAATGAAGTCCTCTATCGATTAACAAATGAATATCACCAAACTATCGAGGATAGACTATGCGATATAATCGTACTCATTGATAGCTCAAATGATATCACCTGCAACCATAAGTCCATCAGTTATCTCAGGATTAAGATAGACTCTCCGATTGTCCTAATAATGAAATTACTTTTATCTACTGACGGTTATAGATAAAGTATTTCATTGTGATCCTGTTCAATGCACCCAGTGCACTAGATTCTTTTGCTCGAAGACACTCCGATGATTTTAGACTCATCATATCTCATTTGATCCCACTCAAATGCTAGCAAAAGAATTCTACAACTTTAACAAGATAAAGGTGCCCAACCTTTAACTTAAGTTGTGAACAATATTCAAGACTAACTAAAGAATTGTGTCTACCACATACATATCCAGATGTATGAACAATTCTTCTTTTCTCATAGTCTTTAGACCTTATGATTATTTACTTTGACAATTATTAAACTATAAATGCTATAAGATTTGTTTAAAAAAGAAATCACTTTATTAATATGAAAAAGATTGTTAATTACATTATTACACTCTTGCTATTGAGCATAATCCTAACATGGATACGACCGAAGAACGTGAGTGGAGTGCGAGAGGAGCAAGCAAGGCCAACGGCCAAGCTTGGAGGCCACGTGTGGCTAGGGACCTCCTCTGCCCACGTGTGTGACACGCGCCCCACACGTGGATGGTGATGTGGCTGCAGATGGTTGATCCTTTTTTCCCTCTCTTGAATTCTTTCAAATACTCTCCTCCTTCCCCCCAAGCACAACTTGAAGAAAATTGAAAAAGATGATGTGCAGAATTTCTTCATGATTTTTGGTATCTTGTTTCAATCATAACTTTCTCATTTCAACTCCAAATCACTTGATTTGAAAACAAAAAATGTTGGTCTTGATGAGAGCTACAAACCACAAGTATTTTTAGAGCCAAGTGACTTTGTGATTTTTCGTTAAGAGCTAATTTCAGTTCGCAGTTCATCTTTGTATGTGAAACTTCTTCTTCTTACTTTCCTTTTTGATCATCTCTTTTAATCTTCTTACTTGATAGATGAAATGTGTTAAGAATGATATTGTTCACATTCTAGGTTTGTATGATTGATTGATTGTTGATGTAAGTGCCTCGCTTTTTGATTGGCTTATTTCGTTGACAAAACCACAATGCAGTTCATATATGTAAGGGTAGCTTAGGATTGAAGATATCCTCATCAAATGTCAAAAGACCTCATTGTGGACATCAAGAGCTTCAAGGAAGGTAGCTTACTTGATCTTGACTCTTAATTTGAAGAGATTTAGATTGCACACACACACTTGTTTGTTATTGTTGTAGGGGAAAAACGTTTGCACGCGACAGAAGCGAGACTAAAAGAGAGTTTAGTATATTTTAAAAAATTTTCCATATTGAACCTTAACCCTTTAATTAATTAAACATACATACGAAAA
Organism: Acer campestre; assembly: GCA_954870605.1. Taxonomy (NCBI): domain Eukaryota; kingdom Viridiplantae; phylum Streptophyta; class Magnoliopsida; order Sapindales; family Sapindaceae; genus Acer; species Acer campestre. Next base: position 1,691,850 of record OX940807.1, read on the forward strand.
GATGAAATACCTTTGTCGCATGATCCGATTGACTAACGTCGATGGTAATCTGCAAGATCTTCCAAAACCGATCACGAACGTGAATCACCTAGGAGCGTGGTCTCCCTTCTTTGAATTATGAACCTGAGAATGGACAACAAACACTTTTCTGATTCTGTTAGTCACTATAATCTCCAAAAGGTTACTAAGAATGTTCCGGTCACTTTTGAATTCACAATCGTAAGATTGAAATTCGCGTGAACCTAATTCGAAAGTGTGTACAAGATCTCTTGATGTTAAGATCACTAATACACTATCGAAGCAAGAACAATTCTTTTCTCACAAAACCTTCTTGGCCGAATTCTCACTAGTATTAGAGTAGGATATTTTTTCTCTTTAGCAAAAGAAAAATAAATTCTTCAAAGGAAAAATTACTAGGGTTGGCCAAAAATTCTCACTATACATATATAGGGACCGAATTTTTTGCCCTAGTTATTTTAGGGTGGCCGAAATCTTACCCTAGTTAATTTAGGGTGGCCGAATTCTTACCTTGTCCAACAAGGCGATCACCAAAGTCCTTTTCCAAATAGGATACAAAAGACTTCTTAGAATTCAAACCCTAATCCAACTCTTTAGTGTATATTTGTGACTACATAAAAGATTTCCTAATTTGACTAAACAAATAAAGTCTTTTATATTTAGTATAATACTAATAGTAGTATACTACTAGGAAACATATTTCCTAATCAGAAAAAGATTTGATTTTTAATTAAATAATTAATTAACATATTAATTAATTTCCATTTAATTAAATAATAAAATAAAACAATATAATGGGCTAAAAATTAGCCAATGCAGCCCATGACTAGAACTTGGGCCTACATATTGTTTTCTTATTTTATTTAATCCATTTGGACTTTAATAAAAAGCCCACATGTGAACTAGACCCATTCTTACTAAAAGAAACAAGCCCACATGCATTTAATTAATATATTAATATAATTAAACAGCCCATTAAATAAATAATGTGCAAATTATATTCTTAATATATTAAATACAATTCTAAATGGACCCACAAATAGTCCGGTAGAATATATCAAGTGATTCATGCAAGTCCGTGCGGATTGGGGATCTTGGGGGGCCTATCTAAATTTAAGCTCCAATAGACATAACCCAATCACAATCAACAAATGATTCACTTAGGTTCAATCTATTAATTTTAGTTCATTCCACTAAAGAACTAAAATTGCACTCTTAAATAAAGATGGAATAAGTTAACGATACTCATTCATAACCTAGACAATCATATGGGATATAGTGATTCCTCGTGAAGAATATCAGTAATCGCCAAGAGCTCATAAACCGCCTATAGCTCTCCAAGTTACCATATTTACTCATATGACCACACTTTGAACTTGGATATATATTACGACTTGTCCAGAAGTCATCTTTCAACAGACACTATTGAAAACTTAACGTTAAGATTTCATATCCAAAACCTCAAAGCATCCATATGATGTTATTCTACTCACATTTAATAAATGGAGCCACGATGTCTATATCTATAAATGAAGTCATCTATCGATTAACAAATGAATACCACCAAACTATCGAGGATAGACTATGCTATATAATCGTACTCATTGATAGCTCAAATGATAACACTTGCAACCATAAGTCCATCATTTATCTCAGGATTAAGATAGACTCTTCGATTGTCCTAATAATGAAAAGACTTTTATCTATTGACAGTTCTAGAAAATTTATTTCATTGTGATCCAATTCAATGCACCCAGTGCACTAGATTTTTTTACTCGAAAACCCTTCGATGATTTTAGACTGATCACAACACATTTGATCCCACTCAATTGCTAGTAAAAGAATTCTACAACTTTAACAAGATAAAGGTACCCAACCTTTAACTTAAGTTGTGAACGTTATTCAAGACTAACTAAAGAATTGTGTCTATCTCAAACATATCCAGATGTACGAACAATTCTTCTTTTCTCATAGTCTTTTGACCTTATGATTATTTACTTTGAGAATTGTAATAATAAATGCTATATAAGATTTTGTTAACAAACAGAAATCACTTTATTAATATGAAAAAATTGTCAAGTACAACATTACACTCTTGCTATTGAGCATAACCCTAACAATTGTTGTATGATCCTCTATGCTTGTCCTTAGAGGCACCTTTTAGGAGGAATTTGGCACCCTGGTTTCTGCGGTTAGGGGCCGCAGAACCAAGGGCGTATAATTGTGACCAGAATGTCTAGTTCCAGTTCTGCGCCCTCATTCGGTGGTAAGGGGCTACAGAAACGAAGCCGCCGAATTGGGACTAGAATGTCAGGTCTTAATTCGGTGCCCTTGTTCGGCGGCCAAGGGCACTGAACAAGGCCATAAAATCCCAGTCTATGCGACTGTTGTGATTCGACGCCCTTGTTACACGGCCACCGACAGTAGAATCAAGGGCTCAGATTTGCCTTTCTCTGGCCACTTTTCCAAAACGATGTCATTTCGTTTTGGCTGCCTATTTATATGTCTTAATAGCCTTGGCTCGTTTTTAGAGAGCAAAAATTACATCTTTTGAGAGCCATTGAGTATCTTCAAAGCAAAGGTATCAAGACTTGATTTTTATTACTCAAAACACAAAACACCCATATACTTTGATGTTTTATACATCATCTAGCATGTTCTAGTTTGATTTTTATAGGGTGTTCATCTTTTCTCACATGACTTGTAGTTAGAACATCATTAGCATCACTTCACATATTCTTTCTCTACAAGATAGCTTTTTTATTACTTGACTAGTCTCAAGATTGCATCTTTATGACTTGACTAGTTTCAAGATAGCATTTATTGTGTTTTGTGAGTTGTTTGTGATAGCTGTTGCCTATAGGGCTTGATTTGCACATATAGCTAGGTTGTATGAATTCCATATAGCCACATGATATCTAGGAATGTCTCTAACATGTTTATCCATGCCTAGATAAGCTTAAATGTCTGACCTTGCATTTTAGCATCTTGAATATTGCATATATTCACCTTAGGTTGTGTTTATCTCTTCTCTTTGAGAAACAAGTCTTGTATTTGCCTTTTGGTAGTTTGCAAGCAAGGGACTAGATTCACTTTTGAAGGTCCGCAGGTAGTAGTCGTGGATTAGTAACCGTATAGGGTTTGATGTGGTCAACCTAGGTTGTAATCACTATTACAATTAGTGGATTGAGGTTCTTGTGTGACGCACAAAACAACCCGTGGTTTTTCCCCGAGTGGGTTTCCACGTAAAAACCAAGTGTCTTTTACTTTCCACATTTTTACACTTGATTTTAGTTGTTGACTAGTTGGGGTTGATTTTGTAATATTGACTAATCTCAAAAATTAGTAAAAAGGGATTAAAATCTATTCACACCCCCCCCCCCCCCACTAGATTATATTAGGACTTGTTTATATTTATTTGCAATTGGTATCTGAGTGGGTTCCTTAACATAATTAGGAGATCCCTTGCTCTTGTTAGAGTCTTTTGCATTTGTTTGCATTTTTTCTTTTTATTTTTTTCTTTTTTTCTTTTTATGTGTTTAGCTTGTTTTTGTGCATTCATATCATTCTCACCTAAACACAATGAGTGGAAATGGAATTGGAGGTGAGGGTGCCTCTAGCACTAGACATCCCTTGCTCAACAGGATCAATTACGTATCATGGAAGGGCAAAATGGAAGCATATGTGTGCCAAATTCATAACTGAGCATGGATGGCAATTGAAGATGGATACACGCCACTTATAATGACTCTAATGGGAGGTGGAGAGGAAGTCCCCAAGCCAAAGGCACAATGGACCCCATAAGAGTTTGAGGCTTCAAAATGGAACAACAAAGCCATGCACGTAATCCTATGTGCCATGGATGAATACAAACTCATTCAAACTACAAGAATAGCAAAGGAAGCTTGGGACATATTGGAGACGGCTCATGAAAGAACCGAGGTGGTTAAAGACTCCAAGCTCCAAGTCCTCCAAACACAATTTGAGACCATGAGGATGGAGGAGGATAAGTGCTTTAATAACTTCCAAGTGAAGCTTATGGATACAGTGAATCAAAGTCACCAACTTGGTGATCCCTACTCGGATAGAAGAATCGAGCAAAAGATCATGAGATCGCTTCCCGAGAGGTTTGAATCCAAAGTGACGTCATTGGAAGAAAATAGTGATTACTCAAAAATAAAACCAAGTGAAGTAATTGGAAGGCTCTTAGCCTATGAATCTAGGAGGGGTCCTACATTTACACCTCTAAAAAGAAAAAGAGTCTTGCCTTGAAGAGCATCAAGGTAGAAAAGAATGAAAAAGACTCGGATGATTGCTTTGATGGCAAAGAAGTTCAAGCAATTTATGAGGTTTGAGAAGAAAGGGTTTGGCTCTAAAGGAAAGTTTGTGAAGAAGAAGGCCCCTTTCAAGAAAGTGGAGCAAACTCAAGAGAAAGACCACAAGAAGGGTGTCCAATGCTATGAGTGTTGTGGCTTTGGACACATTGCTCTCAAGTGTGCTAACTTAAAGAAGAAGAGAGGAAAATCCATGGCATTGACTTGGAGTGATAGCGATGATGTAGAAGAGGAAGATAAGTCTTTGGATGATGACGAAGACCAAATTGCAAACTTTATTACTTTCTCATCCTCTCACAATAATAATGAAGTTATGATTGACAAAGAAGAGGAAGAGGACAAGTAAGAAGAAAGTGACTCAAATGGTGAGAGCAACTATTCAAACTCAAATTTTGAATTTGATGAAGAGATGGACTATAATGACTTCATGAGATTCTTTGAGAACTCTAGATTGAAGAAGAAAAAGGAGGTACAAAAGTTGAAAGGGGAGAAGCTTGAATTGACCTCCAAGATAACTCATTTGACTAAGGAAATGAGTAAAGCTAAGGAGATGGAAGAAGGTTTGAAGATGAAGCTAGTCTTGGCCAAGAAGAATGAAGAAAACTTGAGGAAAGAGCTCATGGAAGCAAAGGGGTTGACTGCTAAGATGACTTTTGAAATTGAGAAGCTTGACTAGATGCTATCTTGTGGGAAGAGTCCAAGTGACAAGAAAGGGTTAGGATATGTGGAAGAAATGGAGACCACTTCCTTGAAGAAGACAACTTTTATCTGAAAATCGTTAATGGGATGGAATTCCAAATAGCAACTTTAAAAGGACCAAGATCGAGATTGATCCTGGTCGGAGGGGTATCACGTAGTTTGATACCGACTATGTCCCTATCAATGCAAGTACAATATGGAATATAAGAAATCAAACAAAAATAAGCTTTTATTGATCGTCCATTTGCATTACAGATATATGAACCATGTATTTAGGGGTTACATCAATGTATGGAGATTTGGTAAGTAATGGAGATGGTGGTGATGGTGAATCTATGCCTATTGATAAGTAGAACTTGAATGTGGGGTTTCTAGAGAAGATTTTTGGTCTGCTTTCTAGTGAGTAAGACGTTGTATATATAGGTCTTGTTGCTTGCCATGCACTCCTATAATTTAGGTCTAGGGTTTGGCTCGCGCAGGATCCTCCTCTTTTTCGGAGATAATCTCGGAGTTTTACTCGTGGAATCTAGTCTTTCCATACTAGGAGGAGTTTAATCTCGTAGCAAATATTTCCTTCCTAGAAGGACTGTAACTGAGTTGACCTGCTTAAAATAGAACTCTTAGTTGGTGAAAAGGAGCACGTCTCCTTTGTACGGCAGCGTTTTGATGGGTCTCTTATGGAGCTTTCAAATTCTAAGAATCTTGCTGCCTGATATCTTCTTTGAAAATAAATACTTGCGTGTGTCTAAACAACCTAGAGGGGGGTGATGAGCGTCGTTTGTGTTACTCAACAAAATGATGTTTTAAAATGTGATCATTTTGAAAACCGATTTTTCACCACTTAGATAGAAAATTAGTAAAGTGGCAAGTAGGATTCGTTCCACAGGGAATTAAAGTGATTAGTTGAATTAATTAGCTAATCTTATCAGGCGAAACTCTGGCTTACTAGGTAATCAGGATGGGCTACTATTGGTCGACTATACATCAGGATGCAAGGCAATTCGCACGATCCTGTGAGGCATGTCAGAAAACAGCAAACCTCCATCATCTCCCACCAGAGAGGCCCTCCTCGATCAGTACTCCCTACCCCTTTGCCATCTGGGGGCTAGATTTGATCGGGCCACTTCCTACTGCACCCGGCCAAGCCAAGCATGCAGTAGTGGCTATAGATTATTTTACTCGTTGGGTAGAAGCCAAGGCCCTCACCCGGATAACCGAAGAAAAAACCACCAACTTTGTCAAGGAAAAATTGTCTGCCGATTTGGCAGCCCGATGACCATCATAACTGATTTGGGAAAGCAATTTGACAATGCCAACTTCAGGGAATTCTGTGAAAATCGGAACATCAATCTTCGTTTTGCATCAGTGGCTCATCATCAAACTAATGGTTTAGTTGAGGCTACCAATAAGACCATTAAGAAGCTCCTGAAGAAGAAGCTCCAACAGAAGAAAGGGCTATGGGTTGCAGAGTTACCCAATCTACTGTGGGCTTATAGAACAACCAGGCGGACTGCAACAGGGGAGACTCCCTACTCCCTAGTATTCGGAACAGAAGCGGTCTTGCCTATTGAGCATAAACTCACATCTTTCCGGATCTAAAATTATGAACCGGAAGACAATGAGGCTAAATTGAGAGCTAGTTTGGACTTACTGGAGGAAAGACAAAACAGGGTTGCTAAGAAGGTGGCTATATATTAGAGCAAGATAGCCCGACATTTCAACAAAAAGGTGAAGATCCGGAATTTCAAAGAAGGAGACTTGGTTCTCAGAAAAGTAACTCAGAACACACGAAGAAGGTCTGACGGGGTGTTAGCCCCAAATTCGGAAGGTCCATACTTGATTAAGGCATTGCTCCGAGGTGGAGCTTACAAGCTAGAAGACATGGAGGGTTACCCCGTGGATCACACTTGGAATGCCGATCACCTTAGGAAATTCTACCCTTAGAAGTTCAGATCATTCCAGTGGGAATGCTCACCCCGATTTCATATTGTACTGATTAAAGAAATTCAATAAAAGCAGTTTCTTCTCATATGTGTTTCTCCTGTGCTCAATGTTCAAAGTCTCCTACTAGATTCTCTAGTATCTCCTACTTAATACTCGCACTTCGCCATTACTGACTCGCCGTTTCAAGACCAAGAAATAGCCTCAGGGCGCTCCTGCTGCCTTGGTCGGGGAATACCCTCCTCCAAGAAGCCTGGTGCTAAAGTGGCCTTAGTTGCCTACCAGGATAGACTTACAGTAAGATCGGGCTACCTCAGGGTACCTGGTTCTTTACTTCGCCATTTCAAGACCAGGAAATAGCCTTAGGGCGCTCCTGCTGCCTTGGTCGGGGAATACCCTCCTCAAAGAAGCCTGGTGCTAAAGTGGCCTTAGTTGCCTACCAGGACAGACTTACAGTAAGATCGGGTTGCCTCAGGGTACCTGGTTCCTTACTTCTCTATTTCAAGACCAGGAAATAGCCTCATGGCGCTCCTGCTGCCTTGGTCAGGGAATACCCTCCTCCGAGAAGCCTGGTGTTAAAGTGGCCCTAGTTGCCTACTAGGACAGATCTACAGTAACATCGGGGTGACTCATCGGGATGCTTCGTCCTTTATTTCCCCGCTTACTACCCCGACAGAGGACCAACAGTCAGAGAAAGACTTAGAAGTTTATCTTCAGCAAGTCAAATTGTTTTTACTCGTCAGGAGTCCAATTATCAACAAATTTACATGCTGTAGAAACTATCTACGTGCAAAAGTAAGCAAGACACAGTATGATTCATGAAGCTGTTTTATTAATAAAATGGGGTGCCCAGCTCCCAAGTCGGGCTACAAAAAAGGTAATAAAAAAAGGGGGGGGGGGAGGCCAGATTAGTCCTTTTTTCCTTCTTCTGGATGCTCTCCTTGGCCAGCTGCCCCTTCTCCCAAAGGCTCGGTTACTGGGTCAGTTTGGACCGCCTCAACCGCTGGCACTTGAAGCACATCGGGATTTTTCTCTTGAGCTCCCTCTTCCACAGCAGAAGACCCAGTCAGGGTCCCCTCAACCACAGGGACCTCGGATCTAGCTGGCCCCTCATCCTCCTCCACCAGGACCACTCCAGTGACAGACTTGGGGTCCACCACTCGTTCATTTTGGATAGGAAGATTCTGGGCAGGTTCCATAGCACCACCAAGCTGGATCTCTGTATCTACACCGGCCCCATGACTTGGATGAGCTGCATCATTTGGAACCTCTGTTTCTTGATCCCCTCCTGTTAGCTGGGCAGCCTTCGCCATTATTTGCTCCCGGTCCCAGTTCAAGGTTGCTTCGAGGTCGAAGGGAGGAGGCAAAGCTGTGGCCATCTCGTAGCAGGCTGTGAAGTAACCATCCTCGAATGAAGGCCCCTGTTGAGCCTCCAAGCCTACTATAGTCTCCCGCAAGAGTTGATTCTCGCTCTGTAGCAGCTTCTTCTCTCTCTTCACACACTCCCTCTCTTCCCGACAGCATAGGGACCAGACAGTTTCAGTATCCAGACTGCGTTCAGCGTGCCTAAGAGCCACCAAGGCCTCCTGCCTCCCCTCTTCTGAATTTTTGGCATCTTGAAACAGAGGAGCTACGCTCTGCTAGGTCTGGACCAGCTCCTGTTGAGTATCCTCTAGCTTCGCTTGGAGGCCGATATAAGCCTCCCTCAAGGTCATCAGCTGTCTCTCCATGGCCAAGGCAAACTAGAAGCCCTACAAAAAAAAATAAATAAATAAAAAAAGAGGAGGAAGTCAGTACTTAGCAGAAGGAAGAAAGGATAGTAAAGAAAAAGAAGAATGTTACCTCAGCCAAAACGGATGCTCCCGTAGCAACCAGGATATCAGTGGGAAGTTTGGCCGTATTCGTCAAGTCTCCACCAGGGCAGGAGGCCGCGAATCTGGACACCACCTCATCAAAGGTAGCACCCCTTGACCCCGATCCAGAAGCTATATCAGCAGCGGGGGGAGGGATGTGGATAGCTGCCTCATCTACCAAGATTCTTGCTGGATCTTTAGAAAAGTTTGTAGTAGGAGGAGGAGCAGGTGAAGTCTTTGTTGTATGAGTAGCTTTCTTCTGTCCTGACCCTCCAGAACCTAGGGCCTTAGCCGCCCTAGCCAGCATCGCTGAAATCCTCGAGCGCGATGCAGGAGTAGAAGGAAGGCGAGCTGGAGTCCTGGTCCTAGACCCCACTAGAGCAGGAGCAGTTGCTTTTGAGGGAGCAGAAGGAGGGATGGGGTCGGTTCCCACTCGGAAGGACCCCGACACAGTCCTAGCAACAGGAGTAGGAGAAGGGACAGGAGAAGAATGAGCTGGCAGAGTCATATCCCCCGCTCCAGAGGAGGATGGAGACCCCGCTGCCATCGGGGCAGCAGACACTGCAAGAAGGAAGGAAGCTAAATGAGAAGGGACAGGAGAAAAATGAACTTAAAAAGCAAGAGAGTTAAATGTAGTCAACTTACCAGGGAGAGCGACAGATATTCTCAGGTACCGTTCTAGTCGGCCTCCTTCAAAAGGATCCAATGTAGGATATTGCATGTTGGTATACCCCCTCTTCAGGATCCTTGTAAGGATATCCCGAGATTCAGGAGCAAGCACTCCCTTTGCCCACTTGTCCCTCATGGTAAACTAAGTAGGGACGGGGTATTCATGTCCACCAATGAAAGTAGTGTGCCCCCATTCTCCCTCTACCACAAGCCATTCTTCTTTCTAGAGCGCTGAGTACTTCACATTCGCCCTTGGAATAGTGAACCTCAAGTCATTTGATGCCCTCAGGTAAAACTGACCCCGGGGCACCATGCTAGTGATGTTGAAGAGGTAACGGAGTTCATCCAATCCCGGCTCCCTCTCTATATGATCCCTCTCACACTGCTCCTTCCAGAGCACCGAGAATCCCATCAAGTGCTTCCAGAACCCCGGTGAGATCTGGAGGGGGGCTAATTCAAGCACCACAAGAGCCCGGCGGAGAGAAGGGTGCAGTGGTAGCTGGACTCCCCACTCAAACGCGACCTTATGGATCAGTAGAAGATCTCGCGGCGGGGTGTATACATCGTAACCCCAATAAGGAAGAGAGAGTGTGACGTCGTCTAGGATTTTGTATTCCTCCCTCAAGCTAGCTAGGGTATCCAAGGTGCATACCGAGTAGGGAACTATCCTCCCGTCGTGAAAAAGGCCAAGAGAGCCAGACTGGACCACGACTAAAGTGACGCCCCCATCACCGCCTCCTTCGCCGATGCCCGCCTGGGCATCATCCCCTTCCTCATTTATTAAAACGGGGTCTTTTGGCTGGTTATGGAAACCAGACCCGATTCGGGGATTATGCGCAGAACGACGGCGTTGAGCCCTCGGGGTGCCGTCAGTCACCTCGTTTACATCTCGATCTCGTTTCCTCCCTATTGACGTCAGGGAGTCTTCCACCGAGTCGGCCTTCTCTGTGTTGAAAAGGGCGTCGATGCTGTCTGAGAGAGGCGGAGACGCGGGGTCAAGATGGGTGGAAGTTACCACAGGAGGGTTTTGTTCGTTAGTAATTTCTAAAGAAGCAGGGTTTTGTGAAGGAGAAGCCATTGAGGAGAAGGAAGGAGAAAAAAGATTTCTTGAAGATTGCAAAGAGAAAGAGAAAGGAAGCAAGGGTTTGTTCTCGGTTACAATTTTGAAAGTTTGAAAGTAAAAAAGAAAGCACCAATGGAGCTAGTCTATTTATAGAGGAGGGATGACGGTTACAAACCCGGAAACCAGAATCGGTGACCGAAAGAATGGATAGAGGCATTTTCCGCATTAATCGTGCCAAAACGGCTCTTTTTGAAAATGAGGAACCCAATCAGTGATCGACACACAACTAGATATAACGTACAAAATAAAGATTTCCTCCTCCTAAGTGGAAACCTAGTCAGACAAGGAAGTAAGCAGATAAGGCAGAAAATCCTTCAAGTAACGACAAGATTCTGATTTCGACCCCGACAAGGTATCACTGTCCAAGTCAGGGGGACTTCTGTTAACCGCCAAAATTGGCGAAGGTCCAAAGAAGAATTTTCCACCTTAACACAAGAAGGGTATAGGAGTGCGAACACCATCTGGCTACCCCGACAAAGTGGACCCCGATTGATCGACCCCGAGTAATCCGAGTGCACATCCCCTTCAACGGGGTCCAACCCTGTTAGGATTATGCTCAATAGCAAGAGTGTAATAATGTAATTAACAATCTTTTTCATATTAATAAAGTGATTTCTGTTTTAAACAAATCTTATAGCATTTATAGTTTAATAATTGTCAAAGTAAATAATCATAAGGTCTAAAGACTATGAGAAAAGATGAATTGTTCATACATCTGGATATGTATGTGGTAGACACAATTCTTTAGTTAGTCTTGAATATTGTTCACAACTTAAGTTAAAGGTTGGGCACCTTTATCTTGTTAAAGTTGTAGAATTCTTTTGCTAGCATTTGAGTGGGATCAAATGAGATATGATGAGTCTAAAATCATCGGAGTGTCTTCAAGCAAAAGAATCTAGTGCACTGGGTGCATTGAACAGGATCACAATGAAATACTTTATCTATAACCGTCAGTAGATAAAAGTATTTCATTATCAGGACAATCGGAGAGTCTATCTTAATCCTGAGATAAATGATGGACTTATGGTTGCAAGTGATATCATTTGAGGTATCAATGAGTACGATTATATCGCATAGTCTATCCTCGATAGTTTGGTGATATTCATTTGTTAATCGATAGAGGACTTCATTTATAGATATGGACATCGTGGCTCCATTTATCGAATGTGAGTATAATATCATCATATGGATGTTTTGAGGTAATTGGATATTAAATCTCAACGTTGAGTTTTCAATAGTGTTTATTGAAAACATGGCTTCTGGACAAGTCAAAATATCCAAGTTCAAAACGTGGTCATATGAGTAAATATGGTAACTTGGAGAGTTATAGGCGGTCTATGAACTCTTGGCGATTACTGATATTAATCACGAGGATACACTCTCTCCAATATGATTGTCTAGGGTATGAATGAGGAAACATCTTCCTTTTCTGTCTTTATTTAAGAGTTCAATTTTAGCTCTTTAGTGGAATGAGTTAAAATTAATGGATCGGACCTAAGTGAATCATTTGTTGATTGTGATTAGGTTATGTCTATTGAAGCTTAAATTTAGATAGCCCGCCAAGATCCCCAATCCACACGGACTTGCATGGATCACTTGATATATTCTACCGGACTAATTTAGGGTCCATCTAGAATTGCATTTAATATATTAAGAATATAATTTGCACATTATTTATGTAATGGGCTGCTCAATTATATTTATATATTAATGGATGACATGTGGGCTTGTTTCTTTTAGTAAGAATGGGTCTAGTTCACATGTGGGCTTTTTATTTAAAGTCCTATGGATTAAATGAAATAAGAAAATAATATTTGGCCCAATATTTTATATGGGGCGGCAAGGTGACTTAATAACCTTAAATATTATTTTGTTTTCATTGTTTAATTAAATAAGAATTAATTAATTTATTAATTAATTGTTTAATTAAGAAACAAATCTTTTCTGATTAGGAAATATGATTCCTATTGGTATACTATTGGTAGTAGTATACTTAAATTAAAAGACTTGTTTGACAAGGAAATAAATAATTAATTTTATTTATTTAATCAAATAAGAAGTCTTTTTATTTTAGTCAAATAAGGAATAAAAGATTTATGAGTTTGATTTGGGTTTGGAAGTCTAAAACAAAATAGGAATTAGGGTGCAATTCAAACTCCTTTTGTTTGAGAATTGCGGCAACCCTAACCCCAAATTGACTAAAGATTTCGGCCACCCTAGTTAAAAAAGAGGAAAGAAATTTTTCCACATATATAAGGCCACTTATAATTTTCGGCCACTCTAAGGTTTGGATGTGCAAAATTTTTATTTTTCTTCTTCTTCTCAACTCATAGATAGAGAGCTTTTATTCTACTAAAAACAAAAGGAAATATAGATTATTCTTTGATGGTATTCTATTTGCTTATTCTTCAATAAGCTTGTGAATACTATATCGATCAAGGTTCACGCGAGTTTCGATCACAAGATTGAGAACTCAAAAGTGACCGGAATAATCTTAGGTTTCTCTTGATTGTTTTTGTGACTAACGAATAAGAGAAAAGTTTGTTTTATCCAATCACAGGCTTGCAATTCAAAGAAGAGGGAGACCACACTCCTAGGTGATCCACGTTCATGCAAGGATTGAAGATCTTGCGGATTACCATCGACGTAAGTCAATCGGATCACGTGACAAGAGGTATTGATCTTTTGTTATATCTTATATATCTTTAATTAATCAAAAGGGTTTAAGGTTCATAAAAAGGAAAAAAATTTAAAAGCTACTAAACTATTTTTTTAGTCTCGCTTCCGCTGCGGGTATATTTTTCCCTACAAACCCAGCCTTCCTCCAGTTTTTTTGGACCTCGCCAACATCTTAATTCAGAAATATGGCCGCGAGCCGGACTACTCACTAGAACTCACAGCGGGATCCAACCCCGCTATGACCGGGCTTCCTATAGACCCCGCAGCACCCCGATACGGAGTCCTCCTGAGCATCCCGCTACCATATGAACCCCGCAGCACCCCGTCAAGAGGTCTTGTGCACAATTTCGAATAAGGTTCAAGCGAGTTTCAATCTAACGATTGTGAATTCAAAAGTGACCGGGACATTCTTAACAATCTATTGGAATTTTTGTGACTAACAGAAATCAGAAAAGTTTTGTTGTCCATTCTCTGGTACACAATTCAAAGAGAAGGGAGACTACGCTCCTAGGTGATTCACGTTCGTGATTGGATTGGAAGATCTTGCGGATTACCATCGACGCATAGTTAATCGGATCACGCGACAAAGGTATGATATCTTTTGGTATATATTGCTTAATTAATTAAAGGGTTAAGGTTCAATATGGGAAAATTTTTAAAATATACTAAACTCTTTTTAGTCTCGCTTCCGCTGCGTGCACGTATTATTTTTTTCCCTACAGTCTCATAAATGGAATTGCAAGCCATGAGTTAGAAAGAACATGCATCAACCAAATTGTACAAAATGGACAATCCTAAAGATCATGAAGGTCTTTTCCTTCTTTTCTAGGCCAATTGTGCCTAATTTCTTGGTTCTCTTTTTCTTTGCTTTTCTTTGGTTGCTAATTCTTTTCTTTTCATGCTTTTCATTTTTCTTTTCTTTTCACACTCTTTTCAAGATTTTGTTTTCTTTCAATTTTTCTTTTCAAACATTCTTGCTTTGTAAGACTCTTTGCACACATTTACATGCCTAGGTACACACCTTACATTTTCAAGTTCAAAATTTTACATTGATTTCCTAAGCCTTAGTAAATCATTTGGTCAAGGCAGGTCAATTATTGTAAGGCTATAAGGTTCATGTAGATGTGGTTCATAAATGAAAGGCTTAAAATGTGTTTGGCTTCAAAGGGGCTTGGGAGCACACATATTCACATTTGTTGGAAGTGTTTAGGCCAATAGTGGTTTTTCACATGCATCGCCTAAAATCATTTCTAAAGGCTTGTCCACTAGGCAAAATAAGGCATCCACAAGCAGTCCATAATATTCTACGACAAACAACATTTAGTGCAAATGAGACCAATACATGTTTGTATGAGTGTTTGAGAGTGAGTGTTTAAAGAGTGAATGTTTTTCAACTCAACTTATGTTTTTTTAAAGGCTGTATTTGTGATCCTCATGGGAATCTCCACTATTAATTCTTAGCCTTCAAGCAAATTTGATAATTCACTCAATATTAAGAGAAAAAGATTAACGCACTTTGTTCGATGACACCCTAAGTGGCATGGTGTTAATCTAAACCAAACACTAGCAAAAATGCACAATTCCTCACAACATCATGATGAGCATCGTTTGTGTACTCAACAAAATGATATTTAAATGTGATCTTTTAGAAAACCGATTTTCACCACTTAGATAGAAATTTAGTAAAGTGGTAAGTGGGATTCGTTACACAGGGAATTAGAGTGATTAGTTGAATAAATTAACTAATCTATATGCAATAAAATAAATCATAAAAATATGGATGAGTGAATGGGTTGTCAAGCCATCAAACATACATGAAAAATAAACCTAATAAACTAATAAAAGAATAATTAACAAATCTAGATAAGATAATGGAATAAACAATTAAGAGAATAGCTAGGGAATTAATGAGATCACAAATGAATTACGGGAAATGCTTATCAAGCTACTTTAGTGAACAAATCTCACAAATGTTAACCAATTGATTTCTAAAATGTGTTTGGGCCATTATTATGAACCCTAAACAACTTCCCACCGCAATGCCTAACCGATTAAGGAAAGTGGGTCACAACGGGATCGATTTGTTACAATTAACGGCTTAGATTATCGTGGTTGATATACCCTCCGACAATCTATCCTATTCACTAAGTTATCAATCCATCAAGGTTGTCAATCCAATCAAGATTATATAACAAATTATCCTAAGCAAGATTATAATCAACTAGTGGGTATACATGTCAATTACATAATGCAAAGAATCTAATTATAAAATGAATAGAACACAAATAGAGATTAAAATATATTAAAGCTTAAGCAAATCCCAATCCAAATATTCTCACATCAAAACCCTAGAAAGGGGATTTAATTACACATATTACAAACAAAGGGAAGGCAAGTAAAAGATTAGGAAATCACCCATGGGCCACCTTTTGTAAGCTTGATCCTTTCCTTGCCTTTGATGCTCCTTGTGTAAAGAGTGGATGATGAAGATGTGTCTAGATAGGTGGAGTCAAATGGGAAGTGACTAAGGAGATTTATGGAGAAGATGGGAAGAAAAGGAATGATTAGGGGAGGTAATCTAGATGTTAAGTTTAGGTAGCAGAGAAAATGGAGAGAAAAGGAATGGTGGAGAAAGGAGGTTTCTTGGTGGTCAAGAGTTGTCTAAAAGAGGAAAAATAGTGATGTATTTATAGGTGTGAAAAGCTAGGGTATGAAATGGGTATGAAATGACAAGAATACCCCTCCTGAATGCCAACACTGGAATTCCTACGCTGGAATTCCAACGTGGTCGCCACTTGTCCTTCTAGGTCGCCATGGCGACCAAGTGGTGACCATTCCCACTTTGGAATTCCTACGTTGGAATTCCTATGTGGTCGCCATTTGCAAGTGTAGGTCGCCATGGCGACCTCAAATGGCGACCATGAGATGCTTTGCAACTTCCTCTGTCGCCATGGCGACCATGTGGTGACTTTTCTTGCTCAAATAGCGAGAATGCCCTGTTTCACCTATTTGTGAGTCTTTTTGCACCAAATTCTTCATCTTCTTCGCAAATGCCCTTGAGTTCTAATAAAACCTGAAAACACTTAATTTACACCATTAAATCACGGGGATAATGCCCAAGAATCGAACAAAAGGAGAAGGAGATGGGGACCAAAATCATACCAATTTTGGTTCGATCACATCATGTAAAGAACAATCTCCACAAGCAAAGCATGCTCAAATATGGCAATATCGCAAAAAATTTCAAAAAATTTGGCACACAAATTAAAAACCAAGCACAATGGTGATGCGCAAATGTACCCCCAAACCTAAATTGGACATTGTCCTCAATGTTCATGGGTGGTATAAATAAACTCAACAAGCGCAACCCGACAAGTTTCAAGCAGTAATCCAACAAGCAAAGGCAATCACAAAAGATATCAATAATCCGGCATATTGCCCTCTTATCCATCCATTCACAAAATCCAAACAATCAACATATATCAATAAGGCACAAATGTCCTAAATCCACTACCAAAATTCAATCCACACCTTTATTCTATGCATAAACAAAATAAGAGCAATAAAGAAAAATATAGAGCAAAAAGATAAGAAAAGCAAATAAGCATAAATCAAACTAAAATATCCAACAAAATAATCCAAAAGTAAAAATACAATGCTAGCAATGTCCAAATAAAGTGATAGAAGATGCAAATGATGGTAGTCCAAAATAAATCCTAGAAATGCTAGGATGCCAAATAATCTGAATCCTTCTCCTCAACATGCTCCACTCTACCCTCCTCTTTCGGGTCCTTCCTTCTTTGCTCCTTTGCTATCGCCGCTCTCCTAGGCTGCTCCTCTTTCCATCTCCAATGCGCAACCACCTCATCAATGGGAGGTCCCCCCGTATAGCGGGGCCCCTAATCTATCATGGAACTGGTCATAGCCTCCTCCAACTGCGTTGCCTCCTCAGCAGCAGACTGTGCAGTCTGAAAACAAAGTCATGCTCCTCAGTACTAGGTCCTGAAGCTGTGACAGGAATAGGTGGAGTCCTTGTGGTAGTCTTCTTCGGACTCTTGACTTATGGGGTGAGCCTCAGATCATGGCAGAGGTCTGTAAATCCTGTGATAACGTTCTCACTCAAATCCTTAATTAGACTCTCCAACTTCAGATGTCTGTCTTCTAAGGCCTTCTGCCTTTCTTCTATCACAAGATTATCAGCATGAAGTATATTGAAATCATCGGTCTGAGTGCCCATGATGCGCTCTACGCCATCTAAAATCCGAAGACCTAAAGGCTGCCTAGGATCATCACAAACAGGAACCTCATCCTCATCATCATCATCAAAACAGTCCTCATCAGGAATAACTCTCTCAAACTCTGCCCTCAAACTAATGCCAGCCTCTGAACTCTGCACTCTCCTACGCTTCCCACCGGTAGGTATCTCCCCATGCTTCAACATCAAGCGTCGCTAAGTGGTGAAATCCATATCAAACATGGGGGGCTTAAGTATGTCCCCGGATACATCTACACCCGCTAACTTGCAGGCCTCTATGATCAAACATGGGAAAGGGAGGATGTCTGTCTCTGATTCATTCCTCCCAATCCTCTGAATCTCCATATTCACTATAATGCCCACATCAATAGGCAGCCTCTCAATTATACTATGCAGAATCCTGGCTACCTCAAATGGGACAGTGGATCTGTGGGAAACTGGCCTGAGTGACGAATTGAGGAAGATGTGCCAAAAGGCGGGTTCAATCTTCAAATTCGACTGCCTGAGAGGAAATCTCTTTACCATCCAGATAGTCATAGGATTGATGGTCAAGATGTTTGCAAACTCCACTGAATTCTTCACATACAGGGGGTTTGTGGTGATCCCTTCCACCATTTGTTCACGTAGCCCCTCAAAATCCAATAGAGTTGTCCCAAAGTAGATGTTAATGTCTGTTGCATTCAGATAAACGGGAACCCCTCTCACTAGAATGGGACCACCCCTCATGTACTCCTCAGGATTCATTCCCGCATAAAACTCCTTCACCAAACTTTCACTATAGTATGGAGGAGTGGCTGCTAATCCTCCCCATCCCATGTCATTCACTGTTGCTGGAACTAGGGTGTTCACTAAACTATCCAAATCTATTCCTCTCTCAGGCCACATCTTCTTCTCAGCAAATGTCTCCAATCTGTCCTAGAAGTTCCTATTCAGCTTATATTTTGGGACCACTTTCCTTTTAGGAGTGGGGGTCTTGCTACCCTTGCCCCCCTTGCTTGGCAATTTCATCTTCGGTGCCATAATCAGACACAATTTTGGAACTGAACTTCCTGTCAAAAATCCGACAGCACAACGACGCTTCTATACCAATCCGGCACTCTCCGAGTGCACCACAATCAATCAAAACTACTTCACACTACCTCAATCACTTCTATATGATCAAAACCATACAAACTCCAATCCTATGCACTATTCACTTCAAATCAAACTCAAAACCACCCCTAATGTATCTAGATGCAATGTAGGAAGGATCTGAATGGAAAAATTGAAGAACTAGAGTGATTGCTTACCGGATTTGATGATTACGTGCGTGCCATGGCTTAGGAATTGAGAGAATTTGAGAAGGGAGACTTTTGTTGATGTGCGGCATTCCAATTGCTTTGCAAACTTATAGCTTGAACACCCTATGTCGCCATTTATGTCTCTCGGTCGCCATGGCGACCAAATGGCTACCATGAAGGAATTTGACATTTGCATGTGGTCACCATTTGCATTAGTTGGTCACCATGGCGACCATATGGTGACCAAACTAGGTATGCTGAGGTCGCCATTTGCACCATTTGGTCGCCATAGCGACCTTGTAAATGGCGACCTTGAATTCTTCTTGTAAGTGAGTCGCAACTTCTGAGGTCGCTATTTGCAAATGGCGACCAAACTGCGACCTTCACTTGAAATCCTTTTTTGAGTGCATTTTGATTAGAATCTGCAGTGAAACACAATACACATATAAGCTCACATTACACACAACTAACAAGAACAAATGGACACTTATTAGAAAAACAAAGCAAACAAAAGAAACACACAATAAACTAAACTAAAACACACAATCATTTATTCATAGCATGAAATGTAAAAAGAAATGCAAGTCCACACTACCGCATCCTAACATGCGAATTCAAACCGTGATGCTCATCGCACAAGTCAATTATGCAATCATTCATTTTCCTCTTGACTACCCAAAGTGGACCCATAGACTCATCCCGGACTTGATTTACCAAGTCCTTCCTAACCCAAATTTTCTTTACATGGTTATATATCATTCTAGGTCTAGTTCTATCATGATTAGCATGCTTCAAGAATTCAAAGCACCTAGACTTAACATGACCCTTCTTATGACAAAAATAGCAAGTTAAAGGATATGAAGGAATTCTCCCCTTTTTCATTGGAGGTTGAGGTCTTGAGGGACCGTTTTTTGTGAGTTTCTTGATGGCTTGGTCCATCCGATCTATCTCCACCAAATAGTCACACTCCTTCACCTTAGCAACCTTCAATGACATCTCTCTCTTGCTTAATTCCTCCTTCATTTCCTCAAGTGCCTTGTTCTTGGCATCTACACCCATAAGGGCCTTCCTTATCTTTCTTGAGGACTCTTCCTCAAATTCTTCGGTGAGCTTAGCCAAATCCTCATGCTCCTTCACCGTTACCTCATTCTCCATAGTGAGAGCCACATTGATCTTCTTAAGCTTATGGTTCCGCCTTGCTAGGTCATCAAGCTTCTTCTCTAGAGCATACTTCTCCGCCTTAAGCACCTCTACTTCAAGCATAAGCTCTTGGTTGGCATTCTTGAGTCCTTCAATCTCGGAGTCACCTATGCTCTCCACTTCATCTTCTTGTCTACTCTTTTCATACAATTGCACCAAATCACATACTTTTCCACCCTTTGTCTTTGGTGGCTACACCTCCACCACATAGCAACTCCCAATGCTTTTTAGGTCATCATTGCATATGGTGATGTCAATCTCAAGCTCTTTCTCAAATGAGTGCAAAACAACTCTCCTTTTGCACACATCGATTTTCATTTGAGCGGTAGCCATGAATGGTCCACCGAGGAGAATTTGCCACTCCCTAACATCATTTGACTTGTCACCAATGTCTAGCACTACAAAATCCGTTAGCACCACTATTCCGTCAATGACAATTGGAACATCCCTTATTTCACCACTCGATAATAGCATTGTCCGCAACTCATAACCCCTAGCAACTGGGTCTAACACGATAGGCGATGGTTGGTTTCAAATATCCGGCAGGGCATACTCTCCCATGGTCATCCTTTGACCACGGTTGGTGTCAGTCTCTTCAGTCATCTCCTCTCTAAGAAGGCCTTCGTCCTCCCTTCTAGGTTGTTGACCTTCTGTACTCATAGTTTGTCTCGAAATTGCCTCAAACTCTCTCACACAGCTAGTGTCTTACGGTGGGGGATGAACTCTTCTACTTAGAGATCTGTTAGGTTTTTGGTTGTTGTTGGCATATATTCCATATCAAAACGTGTTTATCTTGTAAATGTTTATGTGGTCATGTTGATGATGATACAAAGCTTCAAAGAAAGATTTGACTACGGTACATTCAAGATGATGGCTTGCTAAGAGGAAATAAGCTTCATTACTCATCAAAGGTAAAATCGACCTCATTCCTCTTACAAGGCATAGGCACACACACACAAATCATTCATGAGTGTCCCTGCATTGTTGTGCACCATTTTTATAACACATTCACATGATTTTGTATGCTCATGCATTGAACTCAAATGCTCATACATTTTAGAGTTGCATGTTCTAAGACTATGTCTAGGAAATGGCATTCATATGTGAACTTGTGTTTGTATGTTTGTGTTTCTTGTGTTCTGGACTTGTAATAGTGCTTAATTGATTCCTTATTGAGTTCCGGTCAATTCGGTTACTCATTCGTTAAGTTTCGAGTCCAAACGATGTAGCTACGCTACTTTTCGTTCTCATTCGTTGAGTTGTGTTCGTCGTCGTTTTCCGAGATGAATTCTCAACCATTTTTCAAATTTTCGTAGTCGTCGTCGTGCGTGAGGGAGTTACGGTTCGTAATCCGAAAACGGATTCGAATTCGGAGTTCGGATGCCCGAATACGGCTGAAGAACGCGAGAGGTGCGCGAGGAGATCGCTTGGCCAAAAGCCAAGCAAAGGGTGGCCACGTGTGGACCACGTGTGCCACACGGCCAGAGCTCCTCTCTGGCCACGTGTGGCACACGCTGGCCACACGTGGACTTGCAAAAGTCCTCTCAAAAATTTGGACAATTTTGCCCCTTCTTTCATTCTTTTTAAACTCCTCCAATTCCCTCCATTCTCTCTTAAGAAGAAAAAGTTTGAAATCCCGTCTATGATTTTCTCTCAATTTTTCTCAACTTCCAAACACCATAACTTTCTCATCCGGAGTCGGAATTGAGTGATTCAAGTTGGAGATTGTTCGTATTCAAGTCCTCTACCTTTTCCAAGTGGTTGTCCAGCTGTTTGATCGAATTTCTGACAGATCTCCTCAGAAAAACGAACCAGCTCTTGTAATTGAGGTAGAGTTCATAACTTTGTGATTTCATCTTTTTAATCCTCCAATTTGCTTGGGGTTTCTTCTTCTATATATATATGTTTGTTTAGTGAATGCTATAGAGAAAGATAGCTTCATAATCAATCTAATTGAATAGTCTAATTAGAGACACATGTTGACTAGAATCTTGGATTCTTTGTTCTTAACATGATTGTGAGTTGTATTGTGATTAGATTGATATATAGGATTGTTTGAGACTTGATTGATCAAGTTTATGATTAATAATCCTTTCTATGTGACTTTGATCCATGATTGATGAAATCTAGGATTAGAGCCTTTTATGTGTTTTTAGAGATATATAGGATTGATTTGTTTTTAACATGTCTCCTATCTCTAAATCTTTGGCTAGAATAATTGTTGAATACATTTTATAATTCTAGCATTTTTGATGTATGTTTATGACATCTTGAACTTGTGCCTTATGAATATGAAATTGTTCAAGTGTTGTTTTGTATGAATGAATCTAGAAGTTTTATGTGTTAATTGTATTCACATGCTCTAGGTTTTCATTCATGATTTTGCATCTAGATTACTATTGCTTGTGTTTTCACATCTCTAGATCTAGTTGTTCCATGGAATGTATTGATCACATGTTCTATGTTGTTTTGATTGATTGCATCACTTGCATTCACATGATCACACTAGGAAGTCCTTGTAAAAGGCATGAAGTCTTGGCTAGAGTTGGGATGACTCGGATAGCCAAGCAAGAAGTCTTGCCTAGAGTCGGGAGGACTCGGATAGGTAAGCAAGAAGTCTTGTCTAGAGTCGGGAGGACTTGGATAGACAAGCAAGAAGTCATGGCTAGAGTCGGGAGGACTTGGATAGTCATGCATGGGAGGCTTTCTAGAGGCACGTGTGCCTTATATAGAGAGTTGGCTTATATATTGGTAGGCCCGGGCGGTTGGTTAGACATAGAGTCCGATAGAGCGGGGTACATGGGATGTGTATGCACTCTTGAGGAATTTCTAATCTTCCAACGATGTTGGTTTTGGTATGAGTTCCAATATGTGGTGGTTTACATCATTGAGGGATTTTGTATCTTCCAATAGGGTTGGGTAAACATAGACTCCACATGGGTTGGTGACTAGGATTGGTCATTTTGTGGAATTTCTAATTTACTTTCCAAGTATATATATAAGTACCCAATGGTTGTAATTCAACCCGTGGATGTTTCCTCCTTGGAGGTTTTACCACGTTAAAAAATCCCTTGTGTTAATTCTTCCTATCTCTCTCTTTTATATTTGTTTATGTATATGTTGTTATCTTGTGACACATCAATTACTTGTGAAGTATATTGATACAAGATTTTGTATAGTGTGATTTGTAAATATATTCTTTTGATCATATTTGTAAATACATTTTCTTTTGTATATTGTTTAGAATTTTATGTATAGCAATATTTGTATATACTTGTAATGATTGAACATATATTCATATACAAGTATTCTTGCTAATTGTTTTTGTATTTTCTTTATACCTCATACAACTTATTGATACTTAGACAATGTATGAATGACCACATGATAACTTGTCTTAGTATGATTCCGTGATGTTTATGTTGTATGTAAGGCTACCTTGAGGGACAAACGTAAGTTTGTTCAAGGGATTGAAATTAGGCGAAAAACCTATTCAACCCCCCCCCCCCCCCTCTAGGTACGTCTTAAGCAATTTAACCTTGTTTGTATACTTTCAAGATCTCCTACCGTGCATAAAACTGAGCACCTGAAAAAGGAATAGATAAAGAGATGCAAGGAAAGAAAAAAGTAAAACAGCACTATGAACAAGTCAATAACCACAAACAAAATACTAAACTAACAATCTCAACTATACTAATAAAATACTAAGAAAAGTCAATTTATGTAATCAATGCTACCATTCCCTGGCAACGGCGCCAAATTTTGATGAGCCGTCGTGCACTCACAAAAATGATCTAGTTTTTGTTTGATTCTTGAAAACCCTTTTAAGCCACTTAATCCTTTTAAAATATGATTTGATAGCAAAATGGTAAGCAAGTTCGTTCCACAGGGATATGGAGTGTTAATTAGATAGATTGACTAATCTTTGAACAATAAAATAAATCATAGTGTTTGATAGATGTGTGGTTTCTAAAACCACCAATGCTAACAACTAAAATGACAATACAAAAATGTTATGAAAAATAGAATACTCAACACCTTGATAAGAGTAATGATGAAAACAATTAATAAGATAACTAGGGAATAGATCGATTAACAATTGAATGTGGGTAATGCCATATAGCTACTTTAATGTACCAAGCTCATTATGTTAACCACTAAAGGCTTAGATTAGTGGGGTTGATATACCCAGCACTAATCTATCCTATCCAGTGGGTTCTTAATCACACAAGGAGTGTCAATCCACATATGAATATATAACAAATTACTCCACTCAAGATTGCAATTGACAAGTGATATACAAGTCAATTACATAATGAATAGAATCTGATAATTTGAATGAATAGAACACATAAGAGATTCATTACAAGCTAAGCTAAAACCCACAACCAATTGATCCTCAAATCTATCCCCTAGATTAGGGGTTTAGTTACACATATTTGCAATAAATGAAAAGAAGTAAATAGTAAGGAAATAACCCTTGGGTCACCTTCTTTAAGCTTGATCCTTCTTCTCCTCTATGCTCCTAAATGCAAGGAATGGAAGTAGAGGATATGTCTTGAAATGTGGGTGTTTTGGTGGAAAGTGACAAAGGAATTTGGGTGGAGAAATGGTGGGATAGGAATGATGTAGGGAAGGAATCAAGGCTTTGTGTTGAGGTTTGGGTGGGATTAGATGAGTTTAAGAAGAGAAATCGAGGATGAGGAATGGTGTGCCATGGATGAGAAAGCTAGATCTCAAAGGTTGTAAATTCGTGCTCCCTTCTCTAAGGATCTGATGCTTTGAAGATGGAAGGCCGTTCTATTTATACACCCTCTTGGACATTTACTGAGAATTGCTTGATTCGCTGATGTGGTGCCAAGTTCGCCATTTTGTCACTATGGCAACCCTGGTGCGTAAAACGGTTAGATGCAAAGGTCGCCATGAAAACCATCTTTTTCACCATCTAGCAAGTGGCGACCATGAGCAAATGGTGTAGAGGTCGCCATTTGCACATCAAGGTCGCTATGGCGACCATAAGTGGCGACCCTCAAAATGTAAAGAGGTCGCCACTTGCATATCAAGGTCGCCATGGCGACCATAAGTGGCGACCTTGCCTTTGAAGAGTGAGGTCACCATTTGTAGGGGTAGTTCGCCATGGCAACCCCCAAGTGGCGACCCACCTGATGCTTTTAGAGACTTTCTGTCTCCATGGCGACCAAATGGCGACTTTCTGATATTCTGAAGAATCCTCTGTCACCATGGCGCCCATGTAGCGACCTCCTCTTGTCTAAGTGGCGAAAATGCCCTGTTTCTTCCCATTCGTGAGCCATTTTGCACACAAGTCCTTAACTTCATCCCAATTGCTCTTGAAACCTAATAAAACCTGAAACACTCAATTCAACACCATTAAATACGGGGAAATGCCCGAGAATCAAGCAAAAAGAATCGGAAATGAGGGCCAAAATCATACCAATTTTGGCTTGATCAGAAGGCAGGGCTGTGGCCACCTCATAGCAAGTCGTGAAGTATCCATCTTCGAAAGAAGAACCTTCCTATACCTCTAGGCTTCTCACTATATCCCGTAAAAGCTGGTTTTCATCTTGTATCAACTTCTTCTCTCTCTTTACGCACTCCCTCTCCTCTCGGCGACTCAGAGACCTGATGGTTTCAGTATCCAGGCAGCGCTCATAACGCCTAGCTTCCACCAAGGTTGCCTGCCTACCTATCTTCTTCAGCTTTTGCAACAGCTTGGACCAAGGGGGCCATACTTTACTGGGCTTGAACCAGCTCCTGTTGGGTATCCTCTAATTTGGCCTAAAGTCTGATGTAGGCCTCCTTCAGGGTCAACAATTGCTTCTCCATAGCCAAAGCAAATTTAAAACCCTATAAAAGAAGAAAAGATCTCAGTAGGGAGCTTTGCCATGTTCATCAAGCTTCCCCCAGGCCAGGAGGTGACAAACCGGGATACCACCTCGTCATGGGTGGCACGCCCCAACCCCGACCCCGAAGGGATGTCAACAGATGGAGCAGGAGTACGGGCAGCTTCCTCCTTCCTTGTATTTTCAATTTGGTTGTTGAAATGTGCTGCTAGAGGAGGAGAGATAGAAGAAATCTTCATAGTAGGAGAAGTAGCATTACGAATCTTCTTTTGAATTTGTTTTGAAGAACCTGAAGCCTTGGCTGCTCGAGCCAGCATTACCTTTATCGATGGGCGTGCTAGGGTAAGAATAGAAAGACGGATAGAAGTCTTGGCAGATGACCCCACTGAAGCAAGAGATGATGTCAGAATCTTGGCAAATGACTTAGTGGGGGCAGGAAATGGGGTACGTTTTGTTTCAGGCTATGTAGACCCGGCTGCAACCTTGGCAGTAAAAGAAGGAGAAGGGATAGGGGAGGTAGAAGGCAGCAGAGCCATTTCTTCCATCCCAATGGAAGGTGGAGACCCAGTTATCAGCGGGATAGCAGCAACTGCCAAGAAGAGGGAAATATAGTAAGAAAAAAATAAAATGTGTATACATAGATAATAAAGAAAGATGAAGTTACATACCTAGAAGCGCAAGGGAGATCCTCAGGTACCTCTTCAGCCGGTCTCCTTCGAAAGGATCCAAAGTGGGGTACTTCATGTTTGTGTACTCTCTCTTCATAATCTTCCTGAGGATGTCATGGAATTGAAGAGAGAGTACCCCTTTTGCCCACTTATCTTTTGTTGTAAATTGAGTTGGGACGGGATACTCGAACCCCCCAATAAAGGCTGTATGCCCCCATTCTCCTTCAACGACGAGCCACTACTCCTTCCAGGGCGCAGCATATTTTACTTTTGCCCCAGGAATGATAAACTTCTTTTTGTTGGATGCCCTTAGATAGAACTGACCCCGAAGCACTAAGTTCGCTATCTGTAATAAGTAGCGGAGCTCATCGAAGCCCGGCTCCCTATCTATGTTGTCCTTTTCATATTGCTCCCTCTAGAGCACCATAAACCCCGTCAAGTGCTTCCAAAAGCCCGGCGAGATCTAGAGGGGGGCTAACTCTAAAGAGACCAGGGCCCGGAGAAGAGTGGGGTGAAGAGGGAGCCGGATTCCGCATTCAAAGGCCGCCTTATGGATGAGGAGGATATCCCATAGCGGGGTGTAGACGTCGTAACCTTGATGAGGAAGAGATAGATTCATGTAATCCGAGATCTGATACTCCTCCCTCAGCTTAGCAAGGGTATCCACAGTAAACATCGAATCGGGTATGATTCTGGCATCGTGAAAAGAAGCGAATGAGCCGGTCTTAATCTTGACCAAGGTGACATCTCCGTCGCCACCTTCCTCCTCACCACCGACCTTCGCAGCACCTTCCTTATCAATAATTTGAACCAGGTCCTCAGGCTCGTTGTTGAAACCCAACCCGATTCATGGATTTCTTGTAGAACAACAGCACTTGGTCCGTAGGGTATCACTAGCTGCGCCGTCACCTCCTCAACCTCGCTTCTTCCCTATCGATGTCGGAGAGTCTTCCCCTGAGTTGGCCTTCTCGATGTTGAATAGAGTGTCAAGACTGTCAGAGGGATTTGGAGAAGCTGGGTCGGGGAGTATGGGGGCGGGGTCAGGATTGTAGGGAAAAACGTTTGCACGCGGTGGAAGCGAGACTAAAAATAGTTTAGTATAGTTTTAAAAATTTTCCATATTTGAACCTTAACCCTTTAATTAATTAAACATATACATCAAAAGATATCATACCTTTATCGCATGATCCGATTGACTATGCGTCGATGGTAATCCATAAGATCTTCCAATCCAATCACGAACGTGAATCACCTAGGAGCGTGGTCTCCCTTCTCTTTGAATTGTGTACCTGATCGAACCAAAATTGGTATGATTTTGGCCCTCATTTCCTTCTCCTTTTTCTTGATTCTCGAGCATTATCCCGTGATTTAATTATGAAAATTAAGTGTTTTCAGGAATTTATAGAGTTCAGGGGCATTGGAGTAATTTTGGTGAAATAGGGGTAAAAGTATAAAATATGGAGGAAGAATTGAAGTTATAGTGATTATAGAAGAAAGCGGGGGCTGAATTGCAATTGACTAGGAGCGCTGCCACGTCAGCAGGCTAATGCGGTGCGTTTTGCTTAAAGGAAGAGACTGGGCTGCTAAGCGCACCCATGCCCATGTCCTTGCGAGCCCAACACAAGCCCAATCCATTGCCAATGCACCTAACAATCAGCGCCTATATACACCCCTTCCTATTCTAAATGCGCCCCACATTAGACATGAACAAACACTGCTGCACACACTCCTGCCACGCTAAGTACACCCCAAAGAGACATAGAGGGCAGCATCTAAATGCACCCTAGTCTGTTGCTAAACGAGCCCCCTTTAGAGGCAAGAAGATAGCTGTTGTGCGCACCCCTGAAGGCTACTAACTGTCCCCCATCATCTTCAACCTCTAACCATGCCTGCCTCCATACCAGAAACGTCAACTGCGGCTGTCGCCATTTTCGACGACTTCGGTCCTCGTTCCAGCTGATTTTCAGCCCAAGTGATTGGCAGTGACAACGATTCCTCCATCAGCTGATTACCGGCCCTCCAAATGACCAAAAATCCGGTCGAAATCCAAACCCCAAAATCACGCCATTTCTCCCCATTTTTCCCCTAGGTCGCCATGGCGACAGGAAGTGATTTCCACACCTGATGAGATCACCATTTTGTCTCTCCAAGGTCGCCATTTTTGCCAAACTGCGAGCATCACTATGCCTTTCTCTGA
The DNA here is from genome assembly GCA_954870605.1 of Acer campestre. Taxonomy (NCBI): domain Eukaryota; kingdom Viridiplantae; phylum Streptophyta; class Magnoliopsida; order Sapindales; family Sapindaceae; genus Acer; species Acer campestre. Next base: position 1,720,627 of record OX940807.1, read on the forward strand.
TTGGCTGGTTTTTGGAGGAAAATTACAAGAAGGCCCCCTAGAGGGGCCAAAATGGCAATTTGACAAGTATAGGGAGTGTTTTGGTAATTTTACCATCCGTGACCTAATTAAAAAAATACTATAAATTCATCCCTCTTTTCAATTTGAAAACCAATCATATTCTCTCCTACCAATCTCTTTTTCCTCCATTAATCACCTCCCAAATTCCTCCATTTCTACACTTGAACTAATCTTTTCCACCCAAAAACTCACACCAAATCTTGATTACTTCCCTAGACCATTCCTTCCCTACCATTTTCTCCATCACAAATCCTTTGTCACTCACCATAAGCCATCCACCTATCTAGACACATCCTCTTCCTCCATTCTTTGCACTAGGAGCATCTAAGGAGAGCAAGGAGCAAGCACTAAAGAAGGAGGCCCAAGGGTGATTTCCTTATCATTTACTTGTTTTCTATTTTTGCTACTATGTGTAATTAAAACCCTAATCTAGGGGATTGATTTGATAAACATTTGGTTGTTGTTATTTGCTTAAGCTTGTAATGAATCTCTATGTGTGTTCTATTTATTAATTAATTAGATTCTATTCATTATGTGATTGACTTGTATATCACTTGTTAATTACAATCTTGTTTAGAATAACATGTTATATGATCATTCTTGGATTGACACCCTTGAGTGATTAAGAACCCAATAAATAGGATAGATTAGTGGAGGGTATATCAACCACATTAATCTAAACCTAAATTGGTTAACATGTAGAGATTGGTCCTTAAAGTGGCTTGAAAAGCACTACCCATACCCACTTGCTAATCAATCAATTCCCTAGCATCTATATTAATTGTTTACATCCATTTTTCTTATCAAGATTATGAGTCTTCTATTTTTCATATCACCATATTTTTAGTTAGGTTTATTTTGTATGTATGTTTGATGGTTTGACAAACCATACACTCATTCATCATTTATGATTTATTTTATTGTTTATAGATTAGCTAATTAATTCAACATATTACTCTAATTCCCTGTGGAACGAATTCTAAGCTTACCACTTTACTCATTTTCAAAACTTAACACATATTGCGTAAAAAATTCATTTTATAAACAATCTTTTGGTAATTCGCAATTTGGTAACGACACAAAAAGCGAGTAATCAGTACCTGAGAATGGATAAAGAAAACTTTTCCGATCTTTGTTAATCACAATAAATTCCAAGAGGTTACAAAGAATGTCCCAGTCACTTTTGAATTCACAAACGTTAGATTGAAACTCGCGTGAACCTTATTCGAAAGTGTGCACAAAAGCTTTTGATGTAAAGATTACTAGTACACTATCGAAATTGTTGGTACCTGGGGTTACAGATTGCGCAGCGGAAAGGTTTTAAAATTTTTAAAAGCAATCATCAAATAAACCCATTTGTACAGTAATAATCGAAAACAATAAGAAGGAGATGAAAACTATTTCATACCTACGTAGGAGGCTCCTTCACTTTAATACGGTCTGCTCCTGATTTGAACCACTTGATCTTCCTCACTATGACCCTGAATTGGTAATGGCGTGTGGGCGCGTCACGGTACTCAGGAACAAAAATGGAGGTAGAAGAGAAGAGCACACAAAAGACAACTCTTGTTCTTTTGTTGGTGAAGTGCGGCAACAATAATTCTAAAAGAAAAAAATAATTCTTTTATTTTGTCTCTAGCCGCACACCTGTTTCTCTTTCTTCTCTCCTGTTTTATGCAACCTACTTGCTTTTAAAACTTCTTTTATTAAAAGACAAAAAACTTATGCCTTTTAAAACTTCTCTCATTAAAAGACAAAAAACTGATGCCTCTTAAATTTTTGTGTAAGTTGATCTCATATAATTCGGTTGTTATTTTTAAATAAAAAATATATCTCATATATCTTTAAAAACAAACCAAATCTATTTGATTTAAAAAAAAAAATAAAAAAAAAAAATCTTTATAAAGATATCTCATATCTTTTTAAAAATAATTAAACATTTATTTTTGAATTTAAACATTTTAAATTCAATTTCAAATATTTAATTTAATAAAATAAAATAATCATATTATCTTATTTTATTCAAAATCAAATATCAACTAACACCCTCCATTTAGTGATTAACAACATAATTAAATAATCTTATTATTTAATTTATTTAATCACCATTATTCATTAATTAAATAATCTCATTATTCAATCAATTCCCGAATAGATACGTGTCACTTTCGTAACACAATTAATTGGACAATCCAATTAATTAACCGTGACCCTTGTTACCTAAATCGATCGGGCTAGCAAGGGGACCTAATGGACCTACAGTGTTTTGAGCTCCAATAATCCTTAGAAATAAATAATTAAACTCTTTAATTAATATTTCATGATTATTAACTTCGGTGTTATTCCACTAAAAACCCGAAGTTGCACTCTCTCAACTGTAGACGTTTTTACACAAACCAATAACTCTTGATGTCCATTGATATAGCTATTACATATGGTATAATCCTCCACAGGTAGTTCATAATTAGAGCTAGGTCATAATGTCCGTTATACCCCTCTAATTATATCTTTCCATTAAGTACCATTGATTCTCTAATGAACAATAAATCCTACATTCCTTACGGAATTAGGAGAGCGCTCATATTGTTCAAGCCCCGAATCAACCCTTAAGGGAACTGCTATCTACTTCTCACAAGAAGGAGTGGATTCCTCTATTGTGTGCAGACCTTCCCAGCCACAAGCCAAACCGCGATTCCAACATACGAAGTTATTGACCGGGAATGCAACTCCGATCTCACCCATGGTATATCAAAAACCACGATCTAACCTGAAGGAGTCGATAAGACACTCAGGATTAAGATCACCCATATATAGCCATCATTTGTTGATATATATGAATTTCATCTTTTAACGGATCTTGGTGAGAGATTCATATAGATCATGGCCCGGTCCTATATGATCAAATCATATAAGGTGCCTCCATTCTCATATCTCCATATGAATGATCTAGGATAAGATCACCGTACATTACGGAATGGACAGCAGCTGTAGATTGACCAGAAATAAAGTACCCAGCTTTATTTGCTATCTACGGACTCTTTAGATTGCTCCTTTCAAACTGAATCCATCTATATATGACATTCATATACTCAGTTTGAAATTACATCCGGCAATCTTGGATGTTAAGTACACATGTTATTATAAATGTATGAGACAATTTGAATGAATAAACTATTTCTTTTATTTCTTGTTCAATTCACATTTACAAACTACAAGCTTTAGGGCAAAAACCCCAACAGAAATAAGAACAATCTCTTCTCTCAATTCCTCTTGGCCGAATTCTCACACTAGTCTAAGAGCTGGATTTTATTTTTTTTCTTAGCAAAAGAAAAATAACTCTCAATTGCTTCAAAACTAGGGTTTACCGAAAATACAAAGAATATATATTCTATAGTACTGCATGCCTTCATGTATATATTTTCTATATATTCTGAATGTATTCATGCATATATATAATCTACATAATATATACCTACTGCATGCCTTGCTAATATATATATACATATCTTCCACTTGAATTCCTTTTGCTTATATTAATATATATATCATATATATCTCGGCATTATCTTGCCATATATATTATATATTTGTATAGCAATCCTAATTCAACCTATCATGTATATAATATTCAAACCCTAATCCTAATTTGATATAAAGGACTTAGGAGAAGCAAGTTATATTCTTGGTATCCAAGTAATAAGGGATAGAAAGAATAGAACGATTGCACTATCCCAAGCTTCATACATAGATAAAATATTGTCTAGATTTTCCATGCAGAATTCCAAGAAAGGTATGTTACCTTTCAAGCAAGGAATCAAACTTTCTAAGGAACAAGTTCCTAAGAATGAGCATGCAGAGCAATTCATAAGCAGGGTCCCATATGCCTTGGCAGTTGGAAGTCTCTTGTATGCAATGCTCTGCACTAGACCAGATATTTGTTTTGTAGTTAGTGTAGTTAGCAGGTTTCAATTGAAACCTAGTCCTGATCACTGGACGGCAGTCAAGCATATTTTCAAGTATCTCAGGAGAATGAGAGACAATATGCTTGTATACTCTGGAGGGGATTTGATTCCCGTAGGGTATACAGATTCTGATTTCCAGTCGAATTCTGACTCCAAAAAATCCACATCAGGATCTGTGTTTACTCTTGGAGGAGGAGCATTCATATGGAGGAGTATCAAGCAATCATGCATTGCTGACTCCACCATGGAAGCTGAGTATGTTGCTGCATGCAAAGCTGCTAAAGAGGCTGTTTGGCTCCGCCAATTCTTGATTGACTTAGAAGTCGTTCCTAGTGCGAATAAGCATATCACTATTTACTGTGACAACAGTGGAGCAGTGGCTAATTCAAAAGAACCAAGAAGTCGTAAGAGAGGAAAACACATTGAAAGGAAGTACCATCTTCTTAGGGAGATTGTTCATAGGAGTGACGTGACGATTACCAAAATTGCGTCCGCAGAAAATCTAGCAGATCCCTTCACAAAGGCTCTACCACAAAAGAGTTTTGATGGGCACCTAGAAAACATGGGAATGAGAGATATGACACATTTGCTATAGCGCAAGTGGGAGATTGTTAGGATTATGCTCAATAGTAAGAGTGTAATGTTGTACTTGACAATCTTTTCATATTAATAAAGTGATTTTTGTTTGTTAACAAAATTTTGTATAGCATTTATTATTATAATTGTCAAAGTAAATAATCATAAGGTCAAAAGACTATGAGAAAAGAAGAATTGTTCGTACATCTGGATATGTAAGAGGTAGACACAATTCTTTAGTTAGTCTTGAATAACGTTCACAACTTAAGTTAAAGGTTAGGCACCTTTATCTTGTTAAAGTTGTAGAATTCTTTTACTAACATTTGAGTGGGATCAAATGTGTTGTGATGAGTCTAAAATCATCGAAGGGTCTTCAAGTAAAAGAATCTAGTACACTGGGTGCATTGAATTGGATCACAATGAAATACTTTTTCTAGAACCGTCAATAGATAAAAGTCTTTTCATTATCAGGACAATCGGAGAGTCTATCTTAATCCTGAGATAAATGATGGACTTATGGTTGCAAGTTTTATCATTTGAGCTATCAATGAGTACGATTATATAGCATAGTCTATCCTCGATAGTTTGGTGGTATTCATTTGTTAATCGATAGAGGACTTAATATATTGATATGGACATCGTGGCTCCATTTATTAAATGTGAGTAGAATATCATCATATGGATGCTTTGTGGTTTTGGATATGAAATCTTAACGTTGAGTTTTCAATAGTTTCTATTGAAAGATGACTTCTGGACAAGTCATAATATATATCCAAGTTCAAAGTGTGGTCATATGAGTAAATATGGTAACTTGGAGAGCTATAGGCGGTCTATGAGCCTCTTGGCGATTACTGATATTCTTCACGAGAATTCACTATCTCCCATATGATTGTCTAGGGTATGAATGAGTATCGTTAACTTATTCCATCTTTATTTAAGAGTGCAATTTTAGTTCTTTAGTGGAATGAACTAAAATTAATAGATTGAACCTAAGTGAATCATTTGTTGATTGTGATTGGGTTATGTCTATTGGAGCTTAAATTTAGATAGGCCCGCCAAGATCCCCAATCCGCACGGACTTGCATGAATCACTTGATATATTCTACCAGACTATTTGTGGGTCCATTTAGAATTGTATTTAATATATTAAGAATATAATTTGCACATTATTTATTTAATGGGCTGTTTAATTATATTAATATAATAATGAAAGGCATGTGAGCTTGTTTCTTTTAGTAAGAATGAGTCTAGTTCACATGTGGGCTTTTAATTAAAGTCCAAATGGATTAAATAAAATAAGAAAACAATATGTAGGCCCAAGTTCTAGTCATGGGTGGCTATGGCTAATTTTTAGCCCATAATATTGTTTTATTTTATTATTTAATTAAATGGAAATTAATTAATATGTTAATTAATTATTTAATTAATATGTTAATTAATTATTTAATTAAAAATCAAATCTTTTTCTAATTACGAAATATGTTTCCTAGTAGTATACTACCATTAGTATTATACTAAATATAAAAGACTTTATTTGTTTAGTCAAATTAAGAAAGCTTTTATATAGTCACAAATACACTAAAGAGTTGGATTAGGGTTTGTATGTTTGATATATGCATGAATGCGATATATATATAAAACATATATGCATGCGGAAATAAAAATAATATATATGCATGCGTAAGGAATATATGCTTGAGATATGCATGAATACATAGATATATTAGATGGCCGTGCGCAATATATATATTTTTTTATAATGCATACAGAAGTGCTGCACTAAATATATATATATTAGGTGTGCAGTAATTGCAAAAAAAAAAAAAAAAAAAAAAAAAAACATATATATTAGGCGTGCATAAGATATAGATAGATATATACTTTTGCATATTTTCGGGAACCCTAGTTTTTGCAATTGAGAGATTTTTCTTTTGCTATAGAAAAATAAAATCCAACTCTTAGACTAGTGTGAAATTCGGCCAAGAGAGATTGTGAGAAGGATTGTTCTTATTTTGATAGTGCACTAGTGATCTTTACATCAAGAGGTCTTGTGCACAATTTCGAATAAGGTTCACGCGAGTTTCAATCTAACGATTGTGAATTCAAAAGTGACCGGGACATTCTTAACAATCTATTGGAATTTTTGTGACTAACAGAAATCAGAAAAGTTTTGTTGTCCATTCTCATGTATACAATTCAAAGAGAAGGGAGACCACGCTCCTAGGTGATTCACGTTCGTAATTAGATTGGAAGATCTTGCGGATTACCATCGACGCATAGTCAATCGGATCACGCGACAAAGGTACGGTATCTTTTGATGTATATTTTTATTAATTAAAGGGTTGAGGTTCAATATGGGAAAATTTTTAAAATATACTAAACTCTCTTTTAGTCTCGCTTCCGCTGCGTGCACGTATTTTTTCCCTACACTTACCTGGCCGTTTCTGGCCATTTTTCAGCGGTTATTTTGGCGTTTCTCCAACTAGATCGATGGCCAAGCTCCCTCCGGTCATGATGGACCCACTTTGAGCCTCCCATGCAAGCATTTTCCATTTCCTCCAAGAAGCCAAACTCCATAGCCAAACCAAGCTTCAAGCTCACTTCTAGCGGCTTCTTGCGCGCGTCCTAGATGTCCAAACCAGCGAAGACTCAACGACTTCATGCCAATGGAAGTTCTCGCAAGCCAGAAGGTGCAAACTCGTGTCCAAATGCCAATTTTCCACCGCGAGTTCTGTTCGCAAGAATAAAACCGCAACACAGGGGTTTGGAACCCGCGAGCTCAATGTCTCAGAGGGATTTTCTTGTCCTTTTCATGTCCAGATATTTCCCAACCTCTTCCACTATAAATATACCTCTTTTGTGCACAAAAACCTAATCTCCAATATCCAAACATAGCTTACAAACACTTAGAATAGCTTAGATCAACCTAGAGTCTCACAAAGCCACCATTGTTTCCAAGCTTGGGAAGAGAATGAGAAGTCTAGCTAGCTTGAGGACTTCACCAAGTGTTTGTGTTGTCTTCTTTATCTCTTTTACTTTCTTTAGCTTGTTGTTGTATGTATACTATATGTTATGTTGGGATTTTGGTGAGATTGTAAAAATATTCGATATTTGGTTGATGTGTTTATGTGCTTGAGCTTAATATATACATGTTAGTTGATTAATCAATTAATTGATATGTAATGGATTTAGACTTGTTGAGACATCAATAGCATGCATGAATGACTATTTATGTATGTGTCTTTATCCTAGTTATATTGGTGAAGACCAATCTTGTGAGCATATTTGCCATCAACTAGGAATTGGATTAATTGCATGAACATAATTTCCTAGCATTTTCATATCCAATCCTAACTCTTGCATGACCATGCATGAGTTAGTTAATTTAGTTAGTTAGTGATAATTTATTTAGTTGTAGTTTGATTTAGTGTAACTTAGTTGTAGTTTAGATAATCGCCATCTTATTGTAATTTTAGTTTAATTGTTAGTTAATGTTTGCATCCATCCTCCTTTACTTTTCATGTATGTAATTAGTGTAGATAGTGTATATATAATCTAAGACTTAGAACCGATTTAAGGTAAACACCTCCTTGTGGAACGAACGGTACTTGCTGCTACGTGATCGTAACGATCCGTGCACTTGTGGATAAACCACCATGCTCACAAATTTTAAGGAACCATTCTGTGCGTGTCATGTATACATAGGGTTCGTCAAGGTTCTGAACAAATCTAAAACTTTTCATAGCTTGATCGAACCTTATATTCCAGGATCTGGATGCTTGCTTTAATCCATATATGGATTTTTGCAACTTGCATACCTTATCCACTTGGCCTTTTTCAATGAATCCTTCTGATTGCATCATATATATGCTTTCGTTAAGACTTCCGTTAAGGAAAGTTGTCTTGACTTCTATTTGCCAAATCTCTAGGTCTAAAGATGTCGCAATGGTTAAGAGTATCCTAATGGATTTAAGCTTGGCCACAGGCGAAAAGGTTTTCTCATAATCGATACCTTCTTTCTATTTGTAACCTTTAGCTACCAATCAGATTACATTGCCTTTTGCCAATGGTGACTATCAACATCCTCCATTGCTTCCTTATACATGTAGGGATCATCGTCGTCAAAGCACCTAGGTCGAATATGTCATACCATATTACAATGATGACAAATAGGTATGAATTTTAGAAATTTACTATTTGCATTTGCTTCCAAAGCATTTGGTCTTCTCACAATTTTACCTCTTTGAAGTGCAACCCTTGATGCTCCACCTCTTGCATTTGAGGTTGATGCTCTTTGACTTTGATCTTGTTGTGATCTCCCATTTGAGATCCTTGTTGATGAAGAGGCATCTTCGGTAGCTTTCATTGCTTTACCTTGAGAGAGAGTACCTACATTTGATTTGCCACTTGCTTTGACAAAAATAGATTTGTTAGTTGAAAAAGTCTCCTTCTCATTTATATAACCCAAACCTATTTTGTCACAAGGATGCTTACCACTTTTAATGAGGGATTCTACCTTGTTAGAACTAGATGACATCTTATGAATCATCCTAGTTGCCACATCAAACTTATCACTAAGCATCCAATTTTCAATGGCATATTTCTCTAAGATATCATCACTTTTCCTATCATTTTCACGTGATTTATTTAGCCATTGTTGATACTTTTTCTCTTGATTTAAGTGCTCACTTAGTTTGGCTTTAAGCATGTTTTCTAGCCTCTTAGCACTAACAAGAGAACTATCCATGTGCTCAATTTCTTTCTTCAAGATGCTAAGTCTATCATTGCTATCTCTTAAGTTCATTTCTAGACTTACGATCTTGTCTTTAAGTTCATTGAATTGTTTTTAGCGTAGTCCATGATTCTCTAGCTTCTTATTGAAGGACACATTGACCTTAGATAAACGTTCATAGTCAAGAATAAGATCATTGATCTTTTTCACTTTCAAGTCAATAGGTTCAACAAAAGAAGCCATATAGGAACACACTTCCTTAATCATGACTATCACAAATAAAGCAAAAAAACTATAAAGAAAGAATCTATCTAAGTGCGATTAGACACCCGCTCTAATACCAAATGAAATTCCCTTAAGCAATAGTGTATAATATACCTAGAGAGGGGGGGGGGGGGGTGAATAGATATAGGCCCAAATTCTTCCAATATTCAAAAAATGTGGATAACAAGAATGAAATGTACACTTGATATGATTTAACAATTGTATAGTATGAATCAATACATGTGAAAATCAATATACAAAAGATACAATCAATTTATGAAATGGAAGAACACAAAAAGTAAAGCAAAACTTGACACAATAGATTTTACGTGGTAAAAACCTCAAAGAGGAAACATCCATGGGTTGATACCACAACCACCGGCAAGGCAAATCCACTATATGAAAAGGACTTACACACTCAAGGCTATCAACACAATGATATCCATGTTAGGATTATGCTCAATAGCAAGAGTGTAATAGTGTAATTAACAATCTTATTCATATTAATAAAGTGATTTCTGGTTTAAACAAATCTTATAGCATTTATAGTTTAATAATTGTTAAAGTAAATAATCATAAGGTCTAAAGACTATGAGAAAAGAAGAATTGTTCATACATCTGGATATGTATGTGGTAGACACAATTCTTTAGTTAGTCTTGAATATCGTTCACAACTTAAGTTAAAGGTTGGGCACCTTTATCTTGTTAAAGTTGTAGAATTCTTTTGCTAGCATTTGAGTGGGATCAAATGAGATATGATGAGTCTAAAATCATCGGAGTGTCTTCGAGCAAAAGGATCTAGTGCACTGGGTGCATTGAACAGGATCACAATGAAATACTTTATCTATAACCGTCAGTAGATAAAAGTAATTTCATTATCAGGACAATCGGAGAGTCTATCTTAATCCTGAGATAAATGATGGACTTATGGTTGCAGGTGATATCATTTGAGCTATCAATGAGTACGATTATATCGCATAGTCTATCCTCGATAGTTTGGTGATATTCATTTGTTAATCGATAGAGGACTTCATTTATAGATATGGACATCGTGGCTCCATTTATTAAATGAGAGTATAATATCATCATATGGATGTTTTGAGGTAATTGGATATTAAATCTCAACGTTGAGTTTTCAATAGTGGCTATTGAAAACATGGCTTCTGGACAAGTCAAAATATCCAAGTTCAAAACGTGGTCATATGAGTAAATATGGTAACTTGGAGAGTTATAGGCGGTCTATGAACTCTTGGCGGTTACTGATATTAATCACGAGGATACACTATCTCCAATATGATTGTCTAGGGTATGAATGAGGAAGTATCTTCCTTTTCTGTCTTTATTTAAGAGTTCAATTTTAGCTCTTTAGTGGAATGAGCTAAAATTAATGGATCGGACCTAAGTGAATCATTTGTTGATTGTGATTAGGTTATGTCTATTGGAGCTTAAATTTAGATAGCCCGCCAAGATCCCCAATCCACACGGACTTGCATGGATCACTTGATATATTCTACCGGACCAATTTGGGGTCCATCTAGAATTGCAATTTAATATATTAAGAATATAATTTGCACATTATTTAGGTAATGGGCTGCACAATTATATTTATATATTAATGAATAACATGTGGGCTTGTTTCTTTTAGTAAGAATGGGTCTAGTTCACATGTGGGCTTATTATTTAAAGTCCAAAGGATTAAATGAAATGAGAAAATAATATTTGGGCCCAATATATATATGGGGCGGCAACAAGGTTATTAACCTAAAATATTATTTTGTTTTCATTATTTAATTAAATAAGAATTAATTAATTTATTAATTAATTGTTTAATTAAAGTAACAAATCTTTTCTAAATAGGAAATATGATTCCTATTTGTATACTTTTGGTAGTAGTATAATTAAATAGAAAGACTTGTTTGACAAGGAAAATAAATAATTAATTTTATTTATTTAATCAAATAGGAAGTCTTTTTATTTTAGTCCAATAAGGAATAAAAGATTATTGATTGGATTAGGGTTTGGAAATCTTAAACTAAATAGGAATTAGGGTGCAACTAAATCTCCAAGATTTTAGGAGTGAAATTGCGGCAACCCTAATTTGATTTGGTAGAGATTTCGGCCACCCTAGGGCAAAAAGGAAGAGAAAAATTCGGCCACCTATATAAGAACACATATAGATTTCGGCCACCCCCTAGTGCTAATGTGCAGAATTTTTCTTCTTCTTCTTCTTCTAAACTCATAGCAAGAAATCTATTATTCTACTAAGAACAAAAAGAACATAGATTATTCTTTGATTGTATTCTAGTTGCTTATTCATCTATGAGCTTGTGAATACTATATCGATTAAGGTTCACGCGAGTTTCGATCATTAGATTGAGAACTCAAAAGTGACCGGAATAATCTTAGGTTCTTTTAGATTGTTTTTGGGACTAACGGATCAAGAAAAGTTTGTTGAATCCAATCACAGGTTTGCAATTCAAAGAAAGGGAGACCACGCTCCTAGGTGATCCACGTTCGTGCTAGGATTGAAGATCTTGCGGATTACCATCGACGCAAGTCAATCGGATCATGCTACAAGAGGTATTAATATATTTTATTACTTTCTTATATATATGTTTGATTAATCAAAAGGGTTTAAGGTTCATAATTGGAAAAATTTTAAAAGCTACCCAAACACTATTTTCTAGTCTCGCTTCCGCTGCGGGTACGTATATTTTTCCCTACAATCCACCCTAAGTTATCACCTCTTAATCTACCATCGGGCTAGTGAACCACTTAGCCTACTCCCTATCCAAGGTGTGTCCTACACCTCTTGGAAGCAACTTCCTATCCAAGGCTCTCAAGCCTTTAGGAAGATTTCCTTGCTTAGCAATCTAGATCACAAAGATCCTAGTCAAGCTTCCCTAGCTCAACTATCCGGAGTACCAAACTCCTTGCTAAGACTTTTGTTTGGCTATCCGGAACACATTGCTAGCCAAGTCTTCTTGCTCAAATTAAAACTTCGCTCACTTCAACAAGAGACTTCAACCTTTCCACAAGGCAATGATCTAAGTGATGCAAATGATGCAAATCACAATCAAATAAAGCAAGATGATCAATCAAGCTCTATGAACATAATTAGAGATATTCAAGGATATGCTTTCAACAAACAATCACAAATGTACCTAGAAATCAAAGCATGTGAATCAATAAGAACAAGTCAAGAATATTCAATATATCACACAAAAATTCTTTCTTCTTAGATCACGAAATTAAACCTAGAAAATATCATGAGGCACATCATATATATCATTTCTAGAATCAATTTCAAGATTAATCAAGTTTAGCTAAATATGTTCAAATGAAATCACAAAGCTAAAACTCAACAATCAATAAATCATACAAACCTAGAATGTGACTAATATCATTCTTAACACATTTCATCTATCAAGTAAGAAGATTAAAAGAGATGATCAAAAAGGAAAGTGAGAAGAAGAAGTTTCACATACAAAGATGAACCTCGGACTGAAATTAGCTCTCAGCGAAAAATCATGAATTCACTTGTAGGGAAAAATAAACACTGCGGAAGCGTAAAAAAAAATGGTTAAGTATAGCTCAAAATTTTTCCATATTTTGAACCTTAACCCTCTAATTAATTAACATATAATATTAAAGATATCATACCTTTGTCACGTGATACGATTGACGTTGCGTCGATGGTAATCCGTAAGATCCTCCAATCCAATCATGAACGTGAATCACCTAGGAGCATGGTCTCCCATCTCTTTGAATTGTGTACCTGAGGATGGATTAACAAAACCTTTTCTTTTTCATTAGTCACAAAAAGTTCCAAGAGAAAACAAAGAATGTTCTGGTCACTTTTTAATTCACAATCGTTAGATCGAAACTCGCGTGAACCTTTTTCAAAATTGTGCACAAAACCTTTTGATGTAAAAGTAACTAGTGCACTATCAAAATAAGAACAAACTTTTCTCTCTATTCTTCTTGGCCGAAAATCACACTAGTCAAAGAGATGGATTTTATTTTTCTCTAGCAAAAGAAAAAACTATCAAGTCCAAGACCTTTTAGGGTTACCGAATCTAAAGTTACAAAAACTATGGTGGTCGAATCCATAGTTACAAAAACTATGGTACCGAATTCTTTCCAAAGAAACTATGGTTCCGAATCCTAATCCAACTCTTTAGTGTAGTTGTGACTTTATCAAAGACTTCCTAACTTGACTAAATAAATAAATCTCTTATTTATCTACTTACCAAATAAAGTCTTTAATATTTAATATACTACTACCAATAGTATAGCACTAAGAAACATATTTCCTAGTTGGAAAAAAAATTTGATTCTTAATTAAATAATTAATAAATCAATTAATTAATTTCCATTTAATCAAATAATAAAATAAAATAATATATTAGACTATTATATAAGCCTTGCCACCCATAAACTAAGATAGGCCCATATATTATTTTTCCATTTTATTAAATCCATTGGACCTTTTAATTAAAAGGCCCACATGTTAACTAGGCTCATTCTTACTAAAAGAAACAAGTCCACATGCCTTAATACAATTCTAGATGGACCCATAATTAGTCCGGTAGAATATATCAAGTGATTCATGCATGTCCGTGTGGATTGGGGATCTTGGCGGACCTATCTAAATTTAAGCTCCAATAGACATAACCCAATCCCAATCAACAAATGATTCACTTAGGTTCAATCTATTAATTTTAGTTCATTCCACTAAAGAACTAAAATTGCACTCTTAAATAAAGATGGAATAAGTAAATGATTCAGATTCATACCCTAGACAATCTTATAGAAGATAGTGAATCCTCGTGAAGAATATCAGTAATCGCCAAGAGCTCATAGACCGCCTATAGCTCTCCAAATTACCATATATACTCATATGACCACACTTTGAACTTGGATATATTTTATGACTTGTCAAGAAGTCATCTTTCAATAGTCACTTATTGAAAACTCAACGTTAAGATTAATATCCAAAACTTCAAAACATCCATATGATGATATTCTACTCACATTTAATAAATGGAGCCACGATGTCCATATCTATAAATGAAGTCCTCTATCGATTAGCAAATGAATACCACCAAACTATCGAGGATAGACTATGCTATATAATCGTACTTATTGATAGCTCAAATGATAACACTTGTAACCATAAGTCCATCTTTTATCTCAGGATTAAGATAGACTTTTCGATTAACCTGATAATGAAAAGACTTTTATCTATTGACGGTTCTAGATAAAGTATTTCATTGTGATCCAGTTCAATGCACCCAGTGCATTGGATTCTTTTACTCCAAGACATGATTTTAGACTCATCATAACACATTTGATCCCACTCAAATGCTTGCAAAAGAATTCTACAACTTTAACAAGATAAAGGTGCCCAACCTTTAACTTAAGCTATGAATGTTATTCAAGACTAACTAAAGAATTGTGTCTACCTCATACATATCCAGATGTACGAACAATTCTTCTTTTCTCATAGTCTTTTGATCTTATGATTATTTACTTTGACAATTATAATTATAAATTTTGTTAAAAACAGAAATCACTTTATTAATATCATTAGATTGTCAAATACAATATTATACTCTTGCTATTGAGCATAATCCTAACAATCTCCCACTTGCGCTATAGCAAATGTGTCATATCTCTCATTCTCATGTTCTCTAGGTGCCCATCAAAACTCTTCTGTGGTAGAGCCTTTGTGAAGGGATCCGCTAGATGTTCTGCTGAAGCGATTTTGGTATTCGTCACATCACCCCTATGCACAATCTCCCTAAGAAGATGACACTTCCTTTCAATGTGTTTTCCTCTCTTATGACTTCTTGGTTCTCTCGAATTAGCCATTGCTCCACTGTTATCACAGTAGATAGTGATCTGCTTATTCACACTCGAAACCACTTCTAAAACAATCAAGAATTGGTAGAGCCAAACAGCCTTTTTGGTAGCTTCACATGCGGCAACATACTCAGCTTCCATAGTGGAGTCAGCAATACAAGATTGCTTGATACTCCCCTATATGACTGCTCCTCCTCCAAGAGTAAACACAGATCCTGATGTGGATTATCTAGAGTCAGAATCTGATTGGAAATCAGAATCTGTATACTATACGGGAATCTAATCCCCTCCAGAGTATACAAGCATATTGTCTCTCGTTCTCCTGAGATACTTGAAAATATGCTTGACTGCCATCCAGTGATTAGGTCTAGGTTTCGATTGAAACCTGCTAACTATGCCAACAGCAAAACAAATATCTGGTCTAGTGCAGAGCATTGCATACATGAGACTTCCAACTGCCGAGGCATATGGAATCCTACTCAAGAATTGCTCTTCATGCTCATTCTTAGGAACTTGTTACTTAGAAAGTTTGATTCCATGCTTGAAAGGTAACATACCTTTCTTGGAATCTTGCATGGAAAACCTAGACAAGATTTTATCTATGTATGAAGCTTGGGATAGTGCAATCGTTCTATTCTTTCTATCCCTTATCACTTGGATGCCAAGAATATAACTTGCTTCTCCTAAGTCCTTCATATCAATTTGTTTTGCTAACCATTCTTTTACTGATGTCAATACACCTTCATCGTTTCCGATGAGAAGTATATCATCAGCATAAAGAATTAGGAAAACCAACTTGTTGCCTTTGATCCTTTTGTATACATAAGGTTCGTCAAGGTTCTAAACAAATCCAAAACCTTTCACAGCTTGATCGAACCTTATGTTCTAGGATCTGGATGCTTGCTTTAATCCATATATGGATTTTTGCAACTTGCATACCTTTTCCATTTGGCCTTTTTCAATGAATCCTTCTAGTTGCATTATATAGATGATTTCGTCAAGATTTCCATTAAGAAAAGTTGTCTTGACGTCCATTTGCTAAATCTCTAAATCTAAAGATGCCACAATGGATAAGAGTATCCTAATGGATTTATGCATCGTCACAGGAGAGAAGATTTCCTCGTAATCAATACCTTCTTTCTGTAAGTAACCTTTAGCTACCAATCTAGATTTAAAAGTTTCCACGTTTCCGTCCATACCTCTTTTCCTCTTATATGTCCACTAGCACCCAATGGGTTTATCCCCTTAGGCAAGTCTACAAGGGACCAGACTTTGTTATTGAACATGGACTCAATCTTATATTGCATTGCCTTTTGCCAATGGCGACTATCAACATCCTCCACTGCTTCTTTATATGTGTAGGGATCATCGTCGTCCGGGAGATTTTCCACTAACTCTCCCGGACCAATGTATCTCTCGGGTTGTCTTATAACCCTCCCACTACGACGAGGAATGGTAGGTTGTTGATCTTGTGATTGTATGGAACTAACAATTGGGCTAGGTTGTGAAACCTCTCATGGAATTGTATCTCCTGATATCTCATTCAGGACAATTCTACTTTTAGGTATAAATTCATTCATATAATCCTTTTCCATAAATTTAGCATTTGTTGAAACAAATACTTTAAGATCTGAAGGACTATAGAAATAATACCCTTTAGTTTCCTTTTGGATACCCTATAAATATGCATGTTTCCGTACGGGACTCCATCTTTTCTGTCTTTCCTTTTAACACATGTGCAGGATAGCCAAATATCCTTAAGTGTTGTAAACTAGGCTTTCGCCCAGTCCACAACTCATACGGTGTTTGAGAAACCGACTTCGATGGTACATCGTTTAGAATGTATATTGCAGTTTGTAGAGCATATCCCCAAAAAGAAACAAGAAGTGTTGAATAACTCAACATCGACCTAACCATGTTAAAAAGAGTTCTATTTCTTCTTTCTGCCACCCCATTCTGTTGAGGTGTACATGGTGCAGAAAACTGAAAAAAGATCCCATTATCAATAAGATATCGTTGAAACTCACCGGATAGATATTCTCCACCACAATCCGATCTCAAGATTTTTATGTGTTTCTCAAGCTCTTTTTCCACTTTAGCTTTAATTGCTTTGAACGTGTCAAAAGCATCCGACTTATGTCTCATGAGATACAAATAGCCAAATCTCGAGTAATCATCTGTGAAAGTGATGAAGTACTCATATCTAACTCTAGCTTGAATGCTCATAGGACCACTTGCATTAGTATGCATTAATCCTAAACATTCAGTGGCTCTTGTGCCTTTGGTCTTAAACGACCTTTTGGTCATTTTACCTTCCAAACAGGATTCACAAGTTGGTAGATCATCAAACTTTAAGTCACTTAAAAGTCCATCACTAACCAATCTTTTAATCCTATTAAGGTTAATACGACCTAGGCGCAAATGGCATAGGTAGGTTTCATCTTATGATAATTTTACTCTTTTATGATTAGGTTGCGTTAATTCTGTGTCTAACAAGTGAGAGATATTTCTATGTAAATAGAATAGACCATTTTCCAATGTACCTTCGCAAACAAATTTGTCATCCTTACTAATAATAAAATGTTATTAAAAGAAACCGAATATTCAAATTTATTTAAACAAGAAACTAAAATTAAATTTCTCTTAAATTGAGGTACATAATAAATGTCTATCAAATATAAATGCCTACTAGAATCTAAATTAACTATAATATCTCCCACAGCACTAGTAGACACCAACGCTCCGTTGCCTAAACGCAAGTTGATTTCATTTTTATTCAGCCTTCTCCTTTCTTGAAACCCCCATAAGGAATAACATACATGATTAGTGGCTCTAGAGTCTACGATTCAAGAATCTGTAGAATTTGCCAGAAAACATGTTTCAAGATAATTCACATTACCTTGTTCCTTCTTAATTCGAGACTTTGAGCAATTACTTTTCCAATGTCTCTTTTCAACACAAAAGAATCGCTTCCTTTTGATCTTGGTTACTTTCTTAGTAGGCCCAAGTTGCTTTTTCTTCTGTTATTCCTTGACCTTCTGACGGGTCTTAACAGTAGCAACTTTCCCAACCATATGAATCTCTTCTAGAGATATCATCATATCAACAGTAGACCTCATTCTTTCATGTTGCTTTTGCAACACGTCAGAGATGGTAGCCATAATGTAGCATTTAGCCATCTCATCAGGTCTTCCACTGCTCATACTCGTCTCTTTGCATCACATTAGATCCATTAGTAGGAGCAGGTGGTTTATAAGTAGTTAGAACAAATTTATGTTTTTCAACTTGCAGCAAAAACCCAGTTTTCCTTTTCCATGTGACATAATTATCACTAGTTAAAATATTTATCTTTTAGGATGATAATTAGGGATGGGGTCATGATTTCTTAATATAACAAAATTATATATGAGTAAATAATCATGTTTTAGCAATTTCAAATATTTATCTTGAATTAAATATATAATTCAATCGTAAAATTCAACGTTTGATCCAACACCCATAAATGTTATGGCTCCTTTGGGAGTTCGCACCATTTACTAGTTGGACTAGGTCCCACCTAATTGTTAACATAACAACTAGGGGTGTGCGGCGGATCGGATCCAATGGATTTACCATGATCCAAGATCCGATCCGATCCAATTTTATTAATTGGATCCGATCCGATCTGATCTGATCCAATTAATATTTCATCCGATCCGATCCGATCCGATTATAAAATACTTTAATCCGATCCGATCCAATCCAATATGATCCGATGGATTGAATTAAGATAAAGTCAATCGTAATATATAAAAGTTATAATCTGAAATAAATAAAATCAAATAAATTATTTAAACATTACTGATTAACTCAAATAAAACTAACATTAAAAAAATACATGACATAAGTTGTAAATTTTATATAATTCAAAAAGTTTATAAACATTATTCATCAGCTCCAAATGTAAACTTAATAAGCCGTGATGTTGATGAAGAAGAATAGAAGAAAAGAAGATGGTGGATTGTTGGCTATAAAGAAATTGAGAAAGAAAACCCAAAATATTAACATTTAAAATTGTATTTTGGTTAGGTCTTTACATTAGAAAGTAGTGGATAAACTAAATTGCCCAATATAAAAATAAGGCCTAATATTTTAGGCGGATTGACGGATTCGGCGGATTTTCAAATGGAAATCCAAGATCCGATCTGATCCGATCTGATCCGATCTAATCCAATGGATTTTAGAATTTAGGATCCAATCCGATCCAATCACCTCTCTGGATCCGATCTAATCCAATGGATTGGATCTGATCTAATGGATCATATTGGATTGGTTTGGATCCTGCACACCCCTAATAACAACAAACGTTTTCAATTTTAGCCTTGTGATTTTATTAACAAGAACTCTTGGGAGGATATCAGTAAAACCACATTAAGTGTTTTACCAAGATTTCAACCCTCAATATTTTCACTCACGAAAATCCCTCCGTGGGGAGTAGATCTCATTTGAGTTAATTGTTTAGTTGATCAGTCATTTATTGTATATGTTTTTTATCCCCATTCCTCCAATCAATTGCTTGTTTCTCGAGTCTTTTAGGGTTTTAATTTTTGTGTTTGAGCATTTTCAGGTTGTTGGATCCAAGTGATGTATTTGAAGTATTTGAAGTATTTCAGAGGAAAAGAGCAATTTTAGATGATTCAAGGGATTTTTATGCAATTTGCCATCAGCCACCATAAAAACCACTGTGAATTTCCGCAGCGGCACTTGAAAATATATAAATATATATTGCTCGCGTGTGTCTAAACAACCTAGAGGGGGGGTGAATGGGTTGTTAATCCGATTAGTTACCAAATTTTCGGATTAGTCAATATTCAAAAATAAACCCAATTTAACAAAAAATAATCAAGTGTAATATGGTGCGGAAATATAAACAACACTTGATTTTTACATGGAAACCTTTAACAAGGAAAAACCATGGTCTGATATGTGTGCCACACACGGTCCTCAAATCCACTATATGTAATGATGATTACAACCCTAGGTTGACCTCTAGTCACACCATTCTTGGTTACTAATCCACCACTACTACCCGCAAGCCTTTTATAGCAAACCTAGACCAATGGTGCTTGAGCACTACACACCGGTAGTCACAAGACTTAACTCTCAATGAAGAGATCAACAACTTATGTGAATATGATAATATTCGAAATGCAAATAATGCTAGGCTACACTAAATGCTTAACTAGATGTTATAATGTAAATCAACACTCTAGTTATCAACAATGCCTACATGTACATGCATGAGGTGTCAATTAGTTGTAGAGATTTCTAACAACCTAATTGTCAACAAACAAAGCCAATTCAACACATGTTGTCAATAATCATGGGAAGGCCTAAAAACATGCAATTAATTAATGCAATCAATGAGTTGTCAATCAAGAGGCCAATCAACACAAGTTGTCAAATAACATGGCAAGGACACTAAATGCAATTAACAAATGCAATTAATAAGTGCTACACATCAATGTCTAAATGAAAATCATATAGACTTAGCTAGAAGGCAAAATAGTCCTAAATGCTAGCTATCAACAAATAACTCATCTCAACCAAAATCAAAGACTCAAACATGTTATAAACAACATTAAGTAAAGAGTCATGCATTTAATTAACGACTAAATGCTAATCCTAGGCAAACATGTCATAAATATGAAACAAAGAGATGTAGAACATGTAGAGATTACTTAGTCAAAGAATTCAAGACAACCCATGCTTGGATGATGATAGGATGATGCTAGATGCTCATGGGAATGTGTTTGGTTGAGTAAATGTGAGTTCTTGGGAGCTTTTCTCTCTAGGGTTTGAGATCCTCTCTCTAAGTTTTGATTTTGAGCTCTCTAAATGTCTAAGAAGACAAGACAACATATTTATGTAGAGATGCAATCAAAATGATGTCGTTTTATGGACAAACATCAAAGGTCGCCATTTGCGGTCGCCATTTGAGATGCAATCAAAATGATGTCGTTTTATGGACAAACATCAAAGGTCGCCATTTGCGGTCGCCATTTGTCAAATGGCGACCTCATGGCGACACCAGCTTTTCTTCTAGGTCGCCATTTGCGGTCGCCATTTTCCAAATGGCGACCTCTGACGCAACACAAAATAAACCTTCTTTGTCGCCATTTGTCTCATGGCGACCTTTCATGGCGACCTCACACCTGATTGATTTTTCAAGAAAAAAATCATTCTGTCGCTATGGCGACACCATCAAATGGTGACCCACAAAAATGGCGACAATGCCATGTTATCCACTTTGTGTACACTGCAAGTGAAACATTTGAATGCATCCTAATGCCTAACATGTCATGGCATTTCAATGAACAAGATACAATCAATAAAACATGCATGAAGAGATATTCAAGAACATGAATGCACACATATAAAAACACACAACATACAAGTATTAGAAATATGCATGAGTTGTGAGTGTGTGCAACTAGATCTCTTCAAGAGGCAAGTCAAGTGATAACCTTTCGCTCTTGCTCTTGAAGTCACGTTGGGAAGTCTGAAAGCTTGCCAATCACAATAACCTAAGCTACCTGTTACACACTAATCCCAATGTGGTTTGTCATGAAATAAGCCAATAAAAAATGAGGCACTTACAGCACCCAAAGCGCTCTCAAGAACAGTGAAGACCGCTGCCATAGCCTATGCGGCTTTGGCAGCGGTAGTCGCAGCGGTAGCCCCTAACAGTGCAGATGATCCATGTTGCGAGGGGCATATCTCGCATGTCCGATTGAACTATATGTCCTGCTACCTATGAATTTGAAGCCCCAGAAGTTTAGTTTCCAACCCAATTTACGGCTTGTCAATCCAAATTTTCTAGAAGAGGTATGCCCATTTTAGTGCCCAAAGGTCAGATCAATCAGTTATTAAATCCGCGAATACTTTCAGGATTTTTTTTGCAAGTTTTCGGAACAGGAAATATTACCTTCTTGGACATGTGTGAGAGTCTTGGAAAGCAAGTAGACATCTAATCCTTATCCTCCTTCAATAAGTAATCAATTTGGATGGATTAGGAAAGAAATAGATTCCCAAAAAGGTAGAGTTCTAAAGGGGAGTTGATTTCCTTGTTGTTTAAGGACTTGGCTTAGCATCTACACCTATTTAAACCTCTTTGAGCCCTAATTTCGGGAGAGCCAGCCAAGGGAGGTCCTAAGCCACCAAAGGGGCCATCCCCCATCACCATCATCCATCTTTACACATCGGGGGTTTGCAAGACGAAGAAGACTCATCATTGAAGATTTGAAGAATTTATTGAAGGCCTCAATGGGTTTTATCTTTTCTATCTCTTGTCTTTTTATTTTCGCTATGTGTAACTAACGCCATACTAGGGAATCAATGTGAACCTCTATGATTGCTCTTTGTTAGAATTGACTATATTTTCCTAATTCAAGTTTTGATTCATTCAATTCATTCTATATCATGATTATTTATTCTTGTTGATGCATGGATTATGCTAAGCTTGAATTTAGGGTTTTTGATAATTTAAAGGTTGAGATGTGAGTGGGTTTCACCATTCTCAGCCAATATTCAATTGAATGGATAGAATTTATCGTAGCAGGATATTGCACATAAATTTTGGTTCTCTTGTTCTTGTGCTTAATGGGTTCTCAGTCATAGTTTGTACGCAGGTTTTGAGGTAGACTGTGGTCAAGAATACTTGGTTTATGCTTTGTGGGTTTTTGGTTATAGTTTATACGCAGGTTTTGAGGTAGACTATAATTGAGAACGCTTGGTTTGTGGTTAATGGATTTTCTGTTGTAGTTTATACGCAGGTTTTGAGGTAGACAGTAGTGGAGAATACTTGATTCATTACAGGACCACATGGTACCAATCAAACATAATTTAAGAACGAATCCTTAACTTGATTAACATTCTTTATAAAAGTCAATTCGAAGCATTGAGTAAACGTAGTTGGGGAGCATTGATGACCTAGTTCTCTCACTTCTTGATCACATTCACATATTCTTGTTAACTACTTTCTTAGTTTAATATAGTTTTAATCTCCAATCAATCAATCAATCAATCTCAAATCTCTTGGTTACTGTTACTTGCTTAGCTTTAATTAGAATTAGTTATAGTCGATAAATCATTTTTCCTCGTGGGAATGATCCCTACTTGTCGCTGTACTTATTTCATGATTCATGCACTTGCAAGTTAGGTTTTTATAACACGATTATATCCATGACTAGTCTATCCTTGTAAGGAAGTATCTTGCTAAATTCCATCATGGACACCCCTTGTGAGGATTACCAATAAATAATAAAGCTCAACTAACCTTGGAGGCCATAGGTGTTTGCAAGACACCTTCTCCCACTCAATTATTTAAGGCGTGTGATTAAATCCCATAGAATGATTTACCAAGTTATCTAGATGCCAATTAGATACCTAAATCACTCAATGCATGTTCATACCAAAAGAGATATATGAGTGGCACTCCTATTCTATATGACATGTCATCAAACAATAACAAATATTGTAATATTTACGCAAAGTAAATAGCCACAGTTTTTATCCATCCTAGAAAAGCAAGTAAATTACATTTGTTTGGAATACAAAAAAGCTCCTTTCTTGGCGAACAAGTCTTCAAGTGGCCATCGATCACTTGAGCATCCCATGGCTGCCCCTATGGGCATGTGCACTCCACAACCCTAACAAGGGTTGCCGTGCGCAACCCATGGCACTTCATGCCGGGCACAACCCACAACCCCACATGCATAGCTGCGCTATCTTGTGCGCATGCATGTCACTATGGTGCGCACAGTCCCAAACTTGTTCCGGTTGCTTCCAATTCTTCAAGTCTTCGAATCTTCGATGCTTGAACGTATTACAACTTTATTTAAACAATAAAATACTGTAGTTTTTTTTTAATCATTGCAGTATTTAATAAAAAAAAAATATAAAAAAAAACTTAGCAACTAGCAAGAAGGAATTATGGCGATGATAGACCACCTTTCATGTTACAATTCTGAAACAAAAAATATATTGTAGGATCAAAATCGAGCAATAACAATTCACTTTATAACAACATATAACATATATAAATCCATACAATCCAATGTAATTATATATGAGAATACCTAGAGTGTCATCTCTTTCTAAACATGCATAATCACAATAAAAAGAAATAGATACACGTATATATACGTTAATTAATTAAAGGGTACAACCAGGCTTTGATACCAATTGTAGGGAAAAATAAACGCAGCGAAAGCGTAAAAAAAAGAAGAAGTTTAGTATAGTTTATATTTTTTCCATATTTTGAACCTTAACCCTCTAATTAATTAACATATAATATTAAATATATCATACCTTTGTCGCATGATACGATTGACGTTGCGTCGATGGTAATCTGCAAGATCTTCCAATCCAATCATGAATGTGAATCACCTAGGAGCGTGGTCTCCCTTCTCTTTGAATTGTGTACCTGAGGATGGATACCTTTTCGTTTTCGTTAGTCACAAAAAGTTCCAAGGGACAACAAAGAATGTTCCGGTCACTTTTGAATTCACAATCGTTAGATCGAAACTCGCGTGAACCTTTTTTGAAATTGTGCACAAAACCTTTTGATGTAAAAGTAACTAGTGCACTATCGAAATAAGAACAAACTTTTCTCTCTTTTCCTCTTGGCCGAAAATCACACTAGTCTAATGTTAGGATTATGCTCAATAGCAAGAGTGTAATAGTGTAATTAACAATCTTATTCATATTAATAAAGTGATTTCTGGTTTAAACAAATCTTATAGCATTTATAGTTTAATAATTGTTAAAGTAAATAATCATAAGGTCTAAAGACTATGAGAAAAGAAGAATTGTTCATACATCTGGATATGTATGTGGTAGACACAATTCTTTAGTTAGTCTTGAATATCGTTCACAACTTAAGTTAAAGGTTGGGCACCTTTATCTTGTTAAAGTTGTAGAATTCTTTTGCTAGCATTTGAGTGGGATCAAATGAGATATGATGAGTCTAAAATCATCGGAGTGTCTTCGAGCAAAAGGATCTAGTGCACTGAGTGCATTGAACAGGATCACAATGAAATACTTTATCTATAACCGTCAGTAGATAAAAGTAATTTCATTATCAGGACAATCGGAGAGTCTATCTTAATCCTGAGATAAATGATGGACTTATGGTTGCAGGTGATATCATTTGAGCTATCAATGAGTACGATTATATCGCATAGTCTATCCTCGATAGTTTGGTGATATTCATTTGTTAATCGATAGAGGACTTCATTTATAGATATGGACATCGTGGCTCCATTTATTAAATGAGAGTATAATATCATCATATGGATGTTTTGAGGTAATTGGATATTAAATCTCAACGTTGAGTTTTCGATAGTGGCTATTGAAAACATGGCTTCTGGACAAGTCAAAATATCCAAGTTCAAAATGTGGTCATATGAGTAAATATGGTAACTTGGAGAGTTATAGGCGGTCTATGAACTCTTGGCGATTACTGATATTAATCACGAGGATACACTATCTCCAATATGATTGTCTAGGGTATGAATGAGGAAGCATCTTCCTTTTCTGTCTTTATTTAAGAGTTCAATTTTAGCTCTTTAGTGGAATGAGCTAAAATTAATGGATCGGACCTAAGTGAATCATTAGTTGATTGTGATTAGGTTATGTCTATTGGAGCTTAAATTTAGATAGCCCGCCAAGATCCCCAATCCACACGGACTTGCATGGATCACTTGATATATTCTACCGGACCAATTTAGGGTCCATCTAGAATTGCAATTTAATATATTAAGAATATAATTTGCACATTATTTATGTAATGGGCTGCACAATTATATTTATATATTAATGGATGACATGTGGGCTTGTTTCTTTTAGTAAGATTGGGTCTAGTTCACATGTGGGCTTTTTAATTAAAGTCCTATGGATTAAATGAAATAGGAAAAATAATATTTGGCCCATTACTAATATGGGGCGGCAAGGTTAAATAATAACCTAAAATATTATTTTGTTTTCATTATTTAATTAAATAAGAATTAATTAATTAATTAATTAATTATTTAATTAAGATACAAATCTTTTCTCATTAGGAAATATGTTTCCTAAAGGTATACTATTGGTAGTAGTATAATTAAATAGAAAGACTTGTTTGACAAGGAAATAAATAATTAGTTTTATTTATTCAAACAGGAAGTCTTTTTATTTTAGTCAAATATGAGAATAAAAGATTTATGAGTTTGATTAGGTTTGGGAAATCTTTTCTAAATAGGAATTAGGGTGCAATTCAAACTAGTAAACTTGTTTTGGAAATTGCGGCAACCCTAATGCATCAAGGAAGAGAATTCGGCCAACCCTAAAGCTAAAAAGAAAGGAGAAAAATTTGGGCCATATATATATGCACATATATTATTTTCGGCCAGCCCTAAGGCAAAGTGCAGAAAATTATTTTTCTTCTTCTTCTTAACTCATAGATAGAGATTTTATTCAACTAAGACAAAAGAAAAAGGAACATAGATTATTCTTTGATGGTGTACTATTTGCTTAATCATTGATAAGCTTGTGTATACAACATCGATCAAGGTTCACGCGAGTTTCGATCATTAGATTGAGAACTCAAAAGTGACCGGAATAATCTTAGGTTTCTTTTGATTGTTTTTGTGACTAACGATCAAGAAAGAAAAGTTTGTTTAATCCCATCACAGGTTTGCAATTCAAAGAGAAGGGAGACCACGCTCCTAGGTGATCCACGTTCGTGCTAGGATTGAAGATCTTGCGGATTACCATCGACGCAAGTCAATCGGATCACGCGACAAGAGGTATTAAATTTTATTACTTTGTTATATATATTTAATTAATCAAAAGGGTTTAAGGTTCATAATTGGAAAAATTTTAAAAGCTACCCAACACTATTTTTTAGTCTCGCTTCCGCTGTGGGTACTACGGTATTTTTCCCTACATCTAAGAGATGGATTTTATTTTTCTCTAGCAAAAGAAAAAACTATCAAGTCTGAAACAAATTACGGTGTGTTCAATATTAATCTAGAGGGGGAGGGGGGGGGGGGGGGGGGGTGAATAGATTGTATCCGATTTTACCTAATTTTTGTAATAGGCAAGATTACGAAAATACCCCTAATAGTCAATACAAATATAGCAAGTGTAATATAGTGCAGAAATTAAATGACACTTGATATTTATGTGGAAACCCTCACGGGAAAAACCACAGGCTACTAAGTGAGCCACACTCGAACATCGATCCACTAAATGTGAGAAAGATTACAACCTAATCCCGGAAGTAACCACACGCCTACCTAATCCCAGTATGAGTGAACTTAGTTCAATTGCTTGTGGTTTACGCAACCTAATCCCTGAAACTACACAAGTCTTACTTCTCAAAGAAGAGATAACAAGCCTATGTGAATATATGAATACTCAAAATGCAATAAGAGCAAGGCAACCCTATATGCTTATCTAGGATGATGATATATCAATGAAATCAATCCTAGATATCAAAAGCTAAATGACATATCATAAACCTTAGCTAATCAAGATTAAGCAAAACCTAGATAGCTATCACAATACAACACTCAATCATATTCATCACAAACAATCTCTATCTTGTATCTAGCATGAGAACATAAAGCATACAAGGAAATAAAGAGATGGCTTGACAAGAAAGAAACTAAAATTAGACGAAGTTAGTCAAAATCTTACCAAGCAAGTTGTGATGATGCAAAACTAACCATGGATGATCCTAGATGAACTTGATGAATCAAAATGAATGCTTTGAGTGTTTCAAGGTGAGTTCTTGATGGATTTTCTCTCAAGTGTCTCTCCTTTTGCTTTAGGGTTCAAATGAGTCAAAGAACTCGCTTTAGAAACAGAGAAGATGGTCTATTTGTAGGTATCAAGAATAGGGCACATGAAAAGACAAGATTGCACCTGAACCGCACGATCGGCATTTTCATTCAGCGGCCAGGCCACCGATTATGACCGTCGAATTTGTCCAGAGAGAAACAAGGGAGAAACAGCGGTTTCGAAACCGCTGAATCAATCGCAGAATCAAACCCGAGACATTAAATGCATCGGATCGGCGATCGTGGCCACCGATCACAACCACAGAATCAGACCAGAGACCTCTGGTCCAAATCGGCGGTGTCATTTGGTGGCTAGGGCCACCGATCTAACCACCGATTCACCAAAAGTGGTGAATCCAAGGAGAAAACCAAGGCAATCACCGAGAGCAGTCTTCGTGCAAAACCAAGCACACTTATGTGCAAGCGCGGACGTTTCCAAACCTCTATGGAAAATGAATTACAAGACACAAACACACACCAAGATACAATACATAAAAGTGTATGTGTGAAAGTGACATGTGAAGAGAATGCACACAAACAAGAATATGCTAAGTGAGTGTGTGCAACTAAATCTCTTCAATGGAAAATAAGCACTAGAGATATACCTTTGGAGTGCTTGTCACCTTGAGGTCTTGAAAAAGGCCTTTGAGCTTGATCCTTAACCACCAAAGCTACCCTTACAAAACAAACCCCAACATGTGGTTTGTCCACGAAATAAGCCAATCAATATGAGAATCTTTACAAAGTCCAAGACCATTTAGGGTTGCCGAATCCAAAGTTACAAAAACTATGGTGGCCGAATCCATAGTTACAAAACCTATGGTACCGAATTCTTTCCAAAGAAACTATGGTTTCGAATTCTTTCCCAAAAACTATAGTTCCGAATTCTTTCCCAAAAACTATGGTTCCAAATCCTAATCCAACTATTTAGTGTATTTGTGATTTTATCAAAGACTTCCTAATTTGACTAGATAAATAAATCCTTTATTTATCTACTTACCAAATAAAGTCATTAATATTTAATATACTACTACCAATAGTATAACACTAAGAAACATATTTCCTAGTCAGAAAAAGATTTTGATTCTTAATTAAATAATTAATCAATCAATTAATTAATTTCCATTTAATCAAATAATAGAATAAAATAATATATTAGACTATTATATAAGCCTTGCTGCCCATACACTAAGATAGGCCCACATATTATTTTTTCCATTTTATTAAATCCATTGGACCTTTTAATTAAAAGGCACACATGTGAACTAGGCTTATTCTTACTAAAAGAAACAAGTCCACATGCCTTAATACAATTTTAGATGGACCCATAATTAGTCAAGTAGAATATATCAAGTGATTCATGCAAGTCCATGTGGATGGGGGATCTTGGCGAGCCTATCTAAATTTAAGCTCAATAAACATAACCCAATCACAATCAACAAATGATTCACTTAGGTTTAATCTATTAATTTTTGTTCATTCCACTAAAAAACTAAAATTGCACCCTTAAATAAAGATGAAATAAGTAAATGATTCTCATTCATACCCTAGACAATCTTATAGGAGATAGTGAATCCTAGTGAAGAATATCAGTAATTGCAAAGAGCTCATAAACCGCCTATAGCTCTCCAAGTTACCATATTTACTCATACGACAACACTTTGAACTTGGATATATTTTATGACTTGTCCAGAAGTCATCTTTCAATAGTCACTATTGAAAACTCGACATTAAGATTTAATATCAAAAACCTCAAACACATCCTTATGATGATATTCTACTCACATTTAATAATTGGAGCCACAATGTCTATATCTATAAATGAAGTCCTCTATCGATTAGCAAATGAATACCACCAAACTATCGAGGATAGACTATGCTATATAATCATACTCATTGATAGCTCAAATGATAACACTTGTAACCATAAGTACATCATTTATCTCAGAATTAAGATAGATTCTCCGATTGTCCTGATAATGAAAAGACTTTTATCTATTGACGGTTCTAGATAAAGTATTTCATTGTGATCCAGTTCAATGCACCCAGTGCACTAGATTCTTTTACTCGAAGACCCTACGATGATTTTAGATTCATCATAACACATTTGATCCCACTCAAATGCTAGCAAAAGAATTCTACAACTTTAACAAGATAAAGGTGCCCAACCTTTACCTTAAGCTGTGAACGTTATTCAAGACTAACTAAAGAATTGTGTCTACCTCATACATATCCAGATGTATGAACAATTCTTATTTTCTCATAGCCTTTTGACCTCATGATTATTTACTTTGACAATTATAATTATAAATGCTATAAGATTTTGTTAAAAACAAAAATCACTTTATTAATATGATTAGATTGTCAAATACAATATTATACTCTTGCTATTGAGCATTATCCTAACATCACTTGGCTCTGAAAATGATTGGGATTTGTAGTTCTCATCAAGACCAACATTTTTGGCTTTCAAATCAAGTGATTCGGAGTTGAAATGAGAAAGTTATGATTGAAACAAGATACCAAAAATCGTGAAGAAATTCTGCACATCATCTTTTTCAATTTTCTTCAAGTTGTGTTTAGAGGGAAGGAGGGGAGTATTTGAAAGAATTCAAGAGAGGGAAAAATTGACCAACCAGTTGCAGCCACATCACCATCCATGTGTGGGGTGCGTGTCGCACACATGGGCAGAGGAGGTCTCTGTGTGGCCTCCAAGCTTGGCCGTTGGCCTTGTTTGCTCCTCTAGCGCTATGCTCGCGTTCTTCGGCCGTATCCGGGCTTCTGAACTCTAATTCCGAATCTATCTGAAAGTATACAAACAAGGTTAAATTACTTAAGATGTACCTAGAGGGGGGGGGGGGGAGGTGAATAGGTTTTTTGCCTAATTTCAATCTGTAAGGTTTCCCATTATTGATTGGCTTATTTCGTGGACAAACCACATTTTGGGGATTTGAATTGTAAAGGTAGTTAGGTGATTGAAGATCATGCTCAAAGGCCCTTTTCAAGACCTCAAGGGAAGAAGCACTTCAAAGGTATAATTCTTAGTGTTTATTGTAATGAAGAGAAGTAGATGCACACACTCACAACACTTGCATAATTCTTATTCTTGAATGTGTTGTGTCTTTATTGTGTGTATGCATTAATTGCTCATTTAATCTCTCTTCATTCTTGTCCATATGGGTGCATCTTGCTTGGTATTGCTCATCATCTCTTTCATCTTAGGATGTTGCATCAGGTGCATTTTTGCGCCCTGTTCTGCGGTCAAGGCCGCAGAAATGAGGCCGCAGAATAAGGTCCAGAATTCATACTCTCTGGTCCCTTTTCTGCGCCCTTGGTTTTTGCGTTTAGGGGCCGCAAAATTTGGCAGGTGCATTTCTGCGCCCTTGTGTTCTGCGGTCCGTGGCCGCAGAATCATGCCGCAAAAGCGTCAGGTGTGATTCTGCGCCTTGTGTTCTGCGGCCAAGGCCGCAGAATCAAGGGCGCAAAATCGGCGGTCTTTTGCAAATTTTACAAAACGGCACCACTTCACTTTGGCTTACTATATATATGCCACTTTCATTTCTAGGTCGTTTTTAAGAGTTCCAAATATCATATTTTTCACTTAGAACATATTTCAAGAGAAAAATCATCAAGAACTCACCTTTAAACACTCAAACCATTTCCTTTGATCATCAAAGTTCATCTAGGATCATTCATGACCATTTAGGACTCATCCATGTATGGTTTTGCATCATCACATCTTTCTTGGTAAGATTTTGACTAACTTCATCTAAGTTTAGTTTCTTTCTTGTCAAGCTATCTCTTTATCTTATTATATGCTTTATGTTCACATGCTAGATATAAGATAGAGATTGGTTGTGATGAATATGATTGAGTGTTGTATTGTGATAGCTATCTAGGTTTTGTTGAATCTTGATTAGCTAAGCTTTATGATATGTCATTTAGCTTTTGATATCTAGGATTGATTTCATTGTTATATCATCATTCTAGGTAAGCATATAGAGTTGCCTTGCTCTTGTTGCATTTTGAGTATTTCATATATTCACTTAGGTTGTTTTCTCTTCATTGAGAACTAAGTCTTGTGTTGCTTCCGGGATTAGGTTGCATAAATCACAAGCATTAGGACTAGGTTCACTTATACCGGGATTAGGTAGGTGTGTGATTACTTCCGGGATTAGGTTGTAATCGTTTAACACATTTAGTGGATTCGAGGTTCGAGTGTGGCTCACTTACATAGCCCGTGGTTTTTCCCGTGAGGGTTTCCACGTAAATATCAAGTGTCTTTTAATTTCCGCACCATATTACACTTGCTATTCTATATTGACTAGTAAAGGGTATTTTCGTAATCTTGACCATTAACGAAAATTTGGTAAAATTGGATAAAATCTATTCACCCCCCCTCTAGATTAATATTGAACACACCATAATTTGTTTCAATTGGTATCAGAGCGGGTTCCTAGATATACATAGGTGATCCTTGCTCATTTTGGTGTGTTTTGCATTTGTGTGTTTTTTGTTCATTCATACATTTTGCATTCATTTCATTTCATTCATATACAAAATGAGTGGAAACGGTGGCAACAACGAGGGGGCTTCTAGCACACGTCCTCCCCTTCTCACCGGATTAAATTACTCCTCATGGAAAGGGAAGATGGAATCCTACATATGCCAACTTCATGACCGAGCATGGATGTCGGTTGAAGATGGATACGATCTTCCCATGATGACTCCTACGGGTGGAGGAGAAGAAGTTTTGAAGCCCAAGGCACAATGGAGTGCACAAGAATTTGAGGCGTCAAAATGGAATAGGAAGGCAATGCATGCCATCCTATGTGCCATGGATGAGAATCAATACAAGTTGATTCAAAATACTAGGATTGCTAAGGAGGCATGGACAATCCTAGAAGTTGCTCATGAGGGAACCGAAGTTGTGAAGGACTCCAAGCTCCAAGTTCTCCAAACTCAATTTGAGATGCTCAAGATGGAGGAGAATGAGTGCTTCAACGACTTTGAGATCAAGTTGATGGACATAGTCAACCAAAGTCATCAACTTGGTGATCCCTATTCGGATAGGAGGATCAAGCAAAAGATAATGAGATCCCTACCGGATAGGTTTGAGTCAAAGGTGACGGCTTTAGAAGAAAATAGTGGATATAAGGATATGAAGCCGAGCGAGGTCATTGGAAGACTTCTCGCCTACGAGTCTAGGAAGGTTCCTAGCTCCAATCCTCCTAAAAAGCAAAAGGGAATTGCTTTGAAAGCATTTAAGGATGAAAAGGAGGTGAAGAATGACTCGGATGAAGACATGGCCTTGTTTGTGAAAAGATTCAACAAGGTTATGAAGTTTGGAAAGAAGGGATTTGGTTTTAGAGGCCAAGACAAGAAAAAGGTTCCCTTCAAGAAGTTTGAACCAAGGCAAGAGAGGACCGAAAGGAAAGGGGTCCGTTGCTTTGAGTGTGGCGGGATTGGTCACTTTGCTCCCGAATGTGCTAATCACAAGGAAAAGAAGAAGGGAAAAGTGATGGCCGCCACTTGGAGTGGAAGTAGTGATGACTCCAATGAAGAAGATGATTCTTCGGATGATGAAGACATCATGGCTAACTTCCTAGCTTTTGCCTCTTCTCACAAGAGCAAAAGTGGTAGTGAAAAAGAGGAAGAGAGTCAAAGGGAAAGTGACTCTAGTGAAGATGACTCCGATGCTAAATCCACTAATGGATATGTGGAGAAAGAAGTGTTAGTTGAATATCTTAAGGAGTTTAGGAGCTTAGAGATGAAAACAACTAAGAAGATCAAGATGTTGAGAGAAGAAAATGTTGAGCTTTCATCTCACAATGATCTCTTAAGTGAAGAAGTGGAAAGACTTAAGAAGAGAGAAGATAAGCTAAAAGAGGAGTTAGCTTTATCTAGGAGGAATGAAGAAGGTTTGAAGAGGGAGCTTGTTGAAGCTAAGAAGTCACTTACTAGGATGGACTCTAGCACCAAAAAATTAGATCACATGCTTGGTGTTGGAAAGAGTCCATGTGACAAGAGAGGTCTTGGGTTTGAAGATTGTCAAGAGACCACCTCCTCTAAGAAGACCGTGTTTGTTAAGAGCTTGGGCAACATAGAAGCTTCTCCGGTGCACACTCCTAGGAAGAAAATAGATCTAGGACAAAGCTCAAAAAGTGCACAAGTGAAGGTGGCACCAAGGAGACAACCTCAAGCCAACATTCCTCATCTATTGGCTCAAAAAGGGAAAAATCCAATCATGCAAGTCCAACATTGGAAGCAAGATAGACCGGTTCAACAAAGGAGATGGATTGAACCCACTCAACCACAAAGAAAAGGGAAGGCTCCCATAAATTCTCAAGGCAATGGTATGATTTCTCGTTTCATTCCAATTTGTCATTTTTGTGGTTTTAATGGTCACATTCGACCAAATTGCTTTCGTTATATAAAAATGTGTAGAACTCGAAGCATGATTGAAAAGAGAAAGAATAGAGCCAAGATGCATGTTCCTAGGAATAATAAGACTAATTTGCATGATCCTAGGATTACAAGAGCCCATATACCAAAGACCTTTAAGAAAGAAAATGTTGTTCTTAAATGGATTAGAAAGAATGAAAATGTTTGCCATGTTGCACAAATTGCCTTGAAGGCAAATTCTTCTAATCTTTGGTATCTTGATAGTGGGTGCTCTAGGCACATGACGGGAAACAAGAGTTTCTTCGAGACTCTTGTTATGGAGGAAGGAGGAAATGTCACCTTTGGTGATGGATCCAAAAAGAATGTCATAGGGAAAGGAACCATCTCCGTTCCCGGATTGCCCTCCTTATCCAATGCTTTACTTGTTGATGGCTTGAAAGCCAATTTGATTAGCATTTCTCATCTTAGTGATGAAGGATATTCCGTCTTGTTTAGCAAAGAGAATTGCTCTATCCTAAAGCCCAATGGACAAACCTTATTGAAAGGTATGAGATCTAGCGACAATTGCTATTGTCTTGAAGCTAGAATAGTCTCAAACAATGTGTCCAAAGATGAGCAAATTGAGTTGTGGCATGAAAGACTTGGCCACATGAACTTTCGGGATCTACGGACCCTTGGAAAGTTTGAATGTGTGCGTGGCCTCCCTAAGCTTGGGAAGAAAGCCAATGGTATTTGTGGACCTTGTCAACAAGGAAAACAAACTAAAAGCATGCATAAAAAGGGCAAGTATCTCTCCACCAAGGAGCCTCTAGAGCTTCTCCACATGGATCTTATGGGTCCTATGCAAACCGAGAGCTTGGGTGGAAAGAGATACATTTTTGTTTGTGTAGATGATTTCTCTAGGTTCACATGGACATATTTTCTTAGAGAAAAATCCGAAACTTTTGATAAGTTTAAAATGCTTTGTACTAAACTTCAAAATGAAATGAATTCTAACATTAAAAGCATAAAACGGATTAGAAGTGACCATGGGAGGGAATTTGAGAATGCTTCTTTTGAAACCTATTGTGATAGTATAGGTATCTCCCATGAGTTTTCGGCTCCTAGGACACCTCAACAAAATGGAGTTGTTGAGAGGAAAAATAGGGTCCTTCAAGAGATGGCCCGAGTGATGTTGCTTAGCAACAATGTGTCTAGGAATTTATGGGCCGAAGCCATCAACACGGCTTGCTATATAGGAAATAGAGTTTTCCTAAGGCCCGGTACTAGAAATACCTCCTATGAGTTATGGAAAGGCAAGAGGCCAAATGTTAGCTACTTCCACACATTTGGAAGCAAATGCTTCATTTTAAATGACCGAGATCAACTTGGCAAATTTGATGCCAAGAGTGATGAGGGTATATTTATTGGCTATGCCTTAAATAGTAGAGCCTATAGAGTTTTCAATAAGAAAACTCTAAGTGTCATGGAATCATCTAATGTTGTATTTGATGATGAAAGGCTCAAGTGTAGTAATCATGAGGAGGAGGTTATTCTTAGTGATGATTCTCCTTTGGAGAAGGTTGTTGTGACTCCTAATGTGGGGACATCCAATGTTGTTGAAAATGACACACAACCTATTGATAGAGTTCCTAACTTGGACTCTAATGAACCCGCTCCATGGGTTAGAAGACTCCATAACAAAGAGGATGTTATTGGAGATGTGAATGAGGGTGTTAGGACTAGAAGGCAAATAGCTAATCTTATTAGCTTCACATGCTTCACCTCTCAAATAGAACCCAAAAAGATTGATGAAGCTCTAAATGATGAGTTTTGGGTTCTTGCCATGCAAGAAGAGCTAAACCAATTCGAAAGGAATGAGGTTTGGACTCTAGTTCCTAGGCCTAAGACCACTAATGTCATAGGCACAAAATGGATATATAGGAACAAATCCGATGAGGATGGCAACGTAGTGCGTAACAAGGCAAGACTTGTTGCACAAGGGTACTCTCAAATTGAGGGTATCGACTTTGAGGAGACTTTTGCTCCCGTTGCCCGCCTAGAGTCCATTAGGCTTCTCTTGTCCATCTCTTGTGTGCACAAGTTCAAATTGCACCAAATGGATGTTAAGAGTGCCTTCCTCAATGGCTTCTTGCAAGAGGAAGTGTTTGTTGAGCAACCCAAGGGGTTTGTGGATGCACACCACCCCAACCATGTCTATCGCCTCAAGAAGGCTCTTTATGGGTTGAAACAAGCACCGAGGGCTTGGTATGAGCGCCTCACTCAATTTCTTGTCAACAATGACTACACAAGAGGTAGTGTTGACAAGACACTTTTCATCAAGAAAGACAATGATGAGCTTTTTATAGCTCAAATATATGTTGATGATATAGTGTTTGGATCCACCAACAACACCAAAGTCCAACAATTTGTTGATGTTATGTCTCATGAATTTGAGACGAGTCTTGTTGGTGAGCTTAGTTACTTCCTAGGTTTGCAAATTAGGCAATTAAGTGATGGGATCTTCATATCCCAAGCCAAATATGCCAAAAACCTAGTGAAGAAGTTTGGTCTTGAGAAAGCCAAACATTGTAACACACCCATGAGCACCACTTTGAAACTAAGCAAAGATGCTAGTGGTAAAAGTGTAGAACAAACACTTTATAGGGGTATGATAGGAAGCTTGCTTTATTTGACCGCAAGTAGGCCCGACATATCCTTTAGTGTGGGTGTGTGTGCAAGGTACCAATCCGATCCCAAGGAGTCCCATCTCTCTTGCGTCAAGAGAATCATTCGATATGTGAATGGGACTTCTAACTATGGGATTTGGTACTCATTTGACACTAATGCTAGTCTTGTAGGCTTTAGTGACGCGGATTGGGCCGGAAATTGTGATGATAGGAAAAGCACATCGGGCGGTTGCTTTTTCCTTGGAAACAATCTTGTTTCTTGGTTTTGCAAGAAGCAAAACTCAATTTCCTTGTCCACGGCGGAGGCCGAGTACATAGCCGCGGGGAGTGGATGCACACAACTCCTATGGATGAAGCAAATGCTAGTAGACTACGGATTCAACCAAGGTACACTCACTCTCTTTTGTGATAACATGAGTGCTATTAATATTTCCAAGAATCCGGTTCAACATTCTAGAACTAAGCATATTGACATCCGTCATCATTTCATTAGAGAACTAGTTGAAAATAAATGCATTGTACTTGAGCATGTAGGTACAAATGATCAACTAGCCGACTTGTTTACAAAACCTCTAGATGCTACTCGATTTAAAACTCTTAGTAGATCTATTGGAATATGTCTTGTGGAGTGATGAGTTCTAGTTATTGACCCCATAAGGGGAACTCAAGCAAAGAGAGCTTTTTGTATACTTGATGCATGCAAATTATTTGAAAGATCTTGTGCTTCTCTTTTAATTGCTTGAAGTAAGCTTGGTTGGACATATGTATATATGCTTTTATCTCAATAAGTGTGAACCTTGCTTTGTTTTCAATCCATGTCATATTTATGTTCAAACATGCATTTTTGGACAAGGAAATTTTCATAGGAAGTATGATTTGAATGACCTATAGTTATTTCCATGACATGATGATTCTTAATTGACATGCTAATGAACTTGAAAAGCATGAAATTCAAATGCCTTGCTAAATTGGAAAAGCATGAATTGATGATTGCATATTCTTAAATGCAAAACATTGTGTGAAAAAGCTAGTGAGACTAAAATTGATAAAGGATCATGTATCCATTCAAAGGATGTTTCAATCCAATTGTCTCTCTTTCTTTATTTGTTGAACATGGTTACCATCATACGGGTTTCATACCCGGAAAAATCAAATAGGGTGCAAAGTCGCTCATGCCATGTTTCGCTTATAAAGTTAGATATAGTTGTTGTTAACAATGAAAATCAATAAATTCTCTATATCCTTGCTTCTCTCATGACAAATGGTAAAATTGGTTTGAATTTTATTTGAAACCTTTGTCATTTGCTTTGCCAAATACCATTGTATTTTGGGCTTGAATGCAACATGTCTTGTTTGCAAAGCATTTTTATTTCACACATTTTCAATAAAAATAAATCTCCTTGATTCTCTCCAATTAATTGAGTGCATAAAGTTGCTTATTTAACTATGCATTATCTTGTATGCTTCTTTCTCTCTTTGCTATGAGTGACCCGGTTGGGGACTACTCCTTTGCCTATATCATGACAAAAAGGGGGAGTAGGATGTGGTAAGGGGAGTTGCTAATTGTTGTAGCAATTGTGCATATGGGGAGTTTATGGTTTGAGGGGGAGTAACCCTTTGAGGGGGAGCATTGCATACTCATACATTGCATGATATTGTGGTTAAAAGATTCATATGCAAATGCTTGTTTTTCTTTCACTTGATCATCTCACATACACTTGCTTTGGAAGTGTAATCTAATTGTTTTGAAGGTTTGGTTATTCTACAAGAGATTGAAGACTTGAAGTTTTATTTTCTTATCTCTTTGTAC
Organism: Acer campestre; assembly: GCA_954870605.1. Lineage (NCBI taxonomy): Eukaryota > Viridiplantae > Streptophyta > Magnoliopsida > Sapindales > Sapindaceae > Acer > Acer campestre. The sequence continues at coordinate 1,759,839 of OX940807.1, forward strand.
TTTGTAATGTAGAATATCCCGTAGCTTCAATTTTGTTGTGAGGATCAATGTGAGTGGTGGTTTTGTCACGAAATAGCCAAAGGGGGAGATTGTAAGGTTTCCCATTATTGATTGGCTTATTTCGTGGACAAACCACATTTTGGGGATTTGAATTGTAAAGGTAGTTAGGTGATTGAAGATCATGCTCAAAGGCCCTTTTCAAGACCTCAAGGGAAGAAGCACTTCAAAGGTATAATTCTTAGTGTTTCTTGTAGTGAAGAGAAGTAGATGCACACACTCACAACACTTGCATAATTCTTATTCTTGAATGTGTTGTGTCTTTATTGTGTGTATGCATTAATTGCTCATTTAATCTCTCTTCATTCTTGTCCATATGGGTGCATCTTGCTTGGTATTGCTCATCATCTCTTTCATCTTAGGATGTTGCATCAGGTGCATTTTTGCGCCCTGTTCTGCGGTCAAGGCCGCAGAATAAGGTCCAGAATTCATACTCTCTGGTCCCTTTTCTGCGCCCTTGGTTTTTGCGTTTAGGGGCCGCAAAATTTGGCAGGTGCATTTCTGCGCCCTTGTGTTCTGCGGTCCGTGGCCGCAGAATCATGCCGCAAAAGCGTCAGGTGTGATTCTGCGCCTTGTGTTCTGCGGCCAAGGCCGCAGAATCAAGGGCACAAAATCGGCGGTCTTTTGCAAATTTTACAAAACGGCACCACTTCACTTTGGCTTACTATATATATGCCACTTTCATTTCTAGGTCGTTTTTAAGAGTTCCAAATATCATATTTTTCACTTAGAACATATTTCAAGAGAAAAATCATCAAGAACTCACCTTTAAACACTCAAACCATTTCCTTTGATCATCAAAGTTCATCTAGGATCATTCATGACCATTTAGGACTCATCCATGTATGGTTTTGCATCATCACATCTTTCTTGGTAAGATTTTGACTAACTTCATCTAAGTTTAGTTTCTTTCTTGTCAAGCTATCTCTTTATCTTATTATATGCTTTATGTTCACATGCTAGATATAAGATAGAGATTGGTTGTGATGAATATGATTGAGTGTTGTATTGTGATAGCTATCTAGGTTTTGTTGAATCTTGATTAGCTAAGCTTTATGATATGTCATTTAGCTTTTGACATCTAGGATTGATTTCATTGTTATATCATCATTCTAGGTAAGCATATAGAGTTGCCTTGCTCTTGTTGCATTTTGAGTATTTCATATATTCACTTAGGTTGTTTTCTCTTCATTGAGAACTAAGTCTTGTGTTGCTTCCGGGATTAGGTTGCATAAATCACAAGCATTAGGACTAGGTTCACTTATACCGGGATTAGGTAGGTGTGTGATTACTTCCGGGATTAGGTTGTAATCGTTTAACACATTTAGTGGATTCGAGGTTCGAGTGTGGCTCACTTACATAGCCCGTGGTTTTTCCCGTGAGGGTTTCCACGTAAATATCAAGTGTCTTTTAATTTCCGCACCATATTACACTTGCTATTCTATATTGACTAGTAAAGGGTATTTTCGTAATCTTGACCATTAACGAAAATTTGGTAAAATTGGATAAAATCTATTCACCCCCCCTCTAGATTAATATTGAACACACCATAATTTGTTTCACAATCCCCCGAACAAACTTACGTTTGTCCCTCAAGGTAGCCTTACATACAACACAAACAACACGGAATTATACCATGACAAGTTAACATGTGATCATTTATACATTGTCTAAGTATCAACAAGTTGTATGATGTATAAAGAGAATACAAAAAAAAAAAAAAAAAAAAAAAAAAAAAAAAAAAAAATACAATTAACAAGAATACTTGTATATCAATATATGTTCAATCATTACAAGTATATACAAATATTGCTATACATAAAATTCTAAACAATATACAAATGAAATGTAATTACAACTCAAATAATCCTAGATGTCAATCTAATCACAATACAACTCTCAATCATGTGAAAAACAAAGAATCCAAGAATCTAGTCCACATGTGTCTCTAATTAGACTTTTCAATTAGATTGATTGTGAAGCTATCTTTCTCAATAGCATTCACCATACATACACATACATATAGAAGAAGAAACCCCAAGCAAATTGAAGGTTCAAAAAGATGAAATCACCAAGATATGAACTCTACCTTGATTTCTCGAGCTGGTTCGGTTTTCTGAGTAGATCACTCCGAAAATCAATCAACCAGCTGCAAGATCACTTGGAAAAGGTAGAGGACTCGATTATGAACAATCTCCAACTTGAATCACTCAATTCCGACTTCGTATGAGAAAGTTATGGTGTTTGGAAGTTGAGAAAATTGGAGAGAAAATTCTAGACGGGATTTCAAACTTTTTCTTCTTGAAAACAAATGGAGGGAGATGGAGACATTTAAAAAGAAGGAGAGAAAAGGGCATTTTTGGCCAATAAAAATAGGCCACATCAGCCCAGTCCCCGTGTGGGGTGCGTGTGCCACACGGGACCAGAGGGCCGGTTGGCCCGTGTGGCACACGGCCTCCACACGGGGTGGCCATGGTGCTTCTCCCGCGCACCTCTCATGTTCTTCAGTCGTATTCGGGCATCCGAACTCCGATTTCGAATCTGTTTTCGGATTACGAATCATGTCTCCCTCACGCACAATGAAACTTTGACAAATGGTTGAGAATATATCTCGGAAAATGACGACGAACACAACTCAACGAATGAGAATGAAAAGTAGCGTAGCTACATCGTTTGGACTCGAAACTAAATGAATGAGTGACCGAAATGACCGGGACTCAATGAGGAATCAATTAAGATCATGTACAAGTCCAAAACACAAGATAAACAAACATACAAACACAAGTTCACATATGAATGCCATTTCCTAGACATAGTCTTAGAACATGCAACTCTAAAATGTATGAGCATTTGAGTTCAATGCATGAGCATACAAAAACATGTGAATGTGTTATATAAATGGTGCACAACGATGCAGGGACACTTATGAATGATTTTTGTGTATGTGCCTATGCCTTGTAAGAGGAATGAGGTCAATTATACCTTTGATGAGCAATGAAGCTAATTCCCCTTAACAAGCCACCATCTTGCATGTATTGTAGTTGAGTCTTTCTTCGAAGCTTTGAATCATCATCAATATGACCACTAAACAATACAAGATGAACAACGTTTTGATATGGAATATATGCCAACACAACTAAAAACCTAACACTATCTTTGGATTATGAATTGTGACTCCCTCACGCACAATGAGAACTATAAAACTTTAACAGAAGGTTGAGAATTCATCTCGGAAAATGACGACGAAAACAACTCAACAAATGAGAATGTAAAGTAGCGTAGCTACATCGTTTGGACTCGAAACCTGATGAATGAGTAACCGAAATGATCGGGACTCAATAAAGAATCATAAGAGATCATATTCAAGCCCAAAATACAATAAACACAAACAAATAAACACAATGTCACACAAGCATGCCATATCCAAGTGATAGTCATAAAACATGCAATTCTACAATGTTTGACAATACGAGAATAATGCATGTGCATACTAAAATGAGTGTAAATGAGTTATACCAAATGTTTGAACTATGACGCAGGGACACACATGTATGAATTGTGTGTGTGTGCACTTACACCTTGCAAGAGGAAGAAGAATCTTGATACCTTAGCATCCAAGTACGCGATTTTCCTCTTGAAGACGATATTTGCATGAGAAGTTGCTTTTCTCCTTTGAAGCTTCTTTTCGCCAAGAATCACCTGAGAAACTAACCAATACAAATAAAGAGTGTTTTGCAATGGAATCAAGCCAATACAAATCAAGGATCTTACACCCCTTTCTCAAAAATTATTGACCTTTGTAAATCGTGGTGGTAGGTTCACTTGATCCATGGTGTTGTTCACTTCACCAAACGAATATGAATTGGATCCAGGAATAACCCAAATTGTTGCATTATCGGAAGTAAGAGATTCACATTTTTCGGGACCTCGGATGTCCCCGGCACATCTGATGCACTACCACAGGGACGGTCACCTTGTACACACCTTCCTTCAGTTTGATGTAGTATAGGTTTTTCAACTACGTTTTCACGGTCACCCACGTGATCATTATTCGGCTCTACATTCAGCTCAATATTGGGCTCAAATTGAAGTCCAAAGTAATCGTCAAAATGAGGTTCAACATCACCTACAAGGTCAACTGTTGCAAGCGGGACAATGCAAATGTTTTCTAGACCTTGAGGATTTCCATCATTATACGTTGTACTCTATTGTGTGAATATTTGGTTACTACCGCTGAAGGATGCATAATGTTGGGGATTTCCATGAAAAGGGATGTCATCACCCATTACACCCTCCACATCTCATTTCAATTAGGCTAACACATGCTTGAGGAATCACTCTATCTTCCCCTGGCATAAAATGAACATCATCATCGTTTGTTATAAATGAGCGACATGTAATGCCAGGAACAATTGATATCGATAGATCAATATTATATTTGTTTGAATCATATTTCACAATGGACTGCATGAGCGCCAACAATTCTTCAAAAGTCATATTCTTTGTCACATATATTTGCTAATTATCAAAGCCAACAAACCTCTAGCGTCCATCCAGAAGTTGCACCTATCAACCGTGAAAGTGTACACAAATACTATGTACGAGCTCGGGTGTCTTTTAAAAATGACATAGAGGGTGTGTGAAAGGATTGTTAATCCGTTATTACCAAATTTTCGGATTAGTCAATAATACAAATATAACCCAATTCACAAAACAATAATCAAGTGTAATAAGGTACGGAAATATAAACGACACTTGATTTTTACGTGGAAACCCTCAACAGGGAAAAACCACGGGCTATTATAGTGCGCCACACTCGAACCTCGAATCCACTAATTGTGATAGCGTATACAACCTAATCCCGGTTTGATGGCCTAATCCCGGCCTATATCCCACTACCACTACCCGCAGGCCTGTAAAAGTGGACCTAGTCCAATTTGTTTATGTGACCACCTAATCCCGGTGTACGACCTGATCCCGGTCTATCACACAAGACTTACCTCTCCGAAGAGATCAACACCCTATGTGAATATGCAATGATATCCAAATATGCAATAAGAGCTAGGGTACTCTAGATGCTTACCTAGGATTATATGATGACAATAAAATCAATCCTAGATATGAATGGCTAAATGACATGTCAAATAGCTTAGCAAATCATAGATTAAATAACCTAGATGTTGCTATCAAAATACAACACACAAACATTCAATCATGTCATCACAACCAATCTCTATTTTGAATATAAGATATTAATCTAAGATCATTCAAATAATAAAAGAGATGCCTTGATAAATACAACACTAAATATCAATGATAAAAGTGAAGAACATACCAAGGGAAGTGTGATGACCAAAACCCATGCAACTAAGCAAACTAACTATGCTAGAAAATGCTTAGATGATCTTTGATGCACATGAATGTTTATGGCATAGCTTTTAGGAAATAATAACCTAATCAATAAAGCTATGTAAAATATAAACCCAATCAACACATAATCTCAATCATGTATGTGGAAATTACTCAAGAACATACAAGTGATAAAAGAGATAAAATTGATAAGTAAAAACACTAAAATAAGATGAGATTAGTGTTTAACAAATCATACCATGTGTGTTGAAGAAGACCCATGCATTAGCAAACACTAGATGATCCTAGATGATGCTTAGATGATGATTTATGCATGTGGAAATGGGTTGAGAGGCATAAAGATGTGATCTTTAAGTTTTTCCTCTCAAGTCTCTCTAAATATCTCTCTGGGGTTCTTAGGATCAAAGACTTGGTGTTGGGAACCAGAGATAAGAATGTATTTATAGAGACCAAAAACAGGGCAGGTGAAAAGTCATTTTTGCCCCTAAAAACGCACGATCGGCGGTTTCATTCTGCGGTCGGGGCCGCAGAACAAAACCGCCGAATTGAAACCCGAGAGCCTGGATTTCATTCGGCGCTTTCATTCAGCGGTTACAAACTGCCGACCTAACCGCCGTTTTGGACTCGAGACATTTATAAACCAGGTCTTGATCGGCGGTTTCGATTCGGCGGCCAGGCCGCCGATCTCAACCGCCGTTCACCAAATATGGTGAATCCAAAGGAGAAGCCAAGGGCAACTCCACCAGCGATCATCGCGCTAAAACATGCACACCAACATGCATGCGCAGACGTTTCCGAACATCCTTCGGGAAACGAATTACACCACACTTAACGCTAATCAAACATGAAGTGCAAGTGTGGGAATTGAATGCATCCTAATGCCTATCATGTCATGGCATTATCATAGAACAAGATGCAATCAATTCAAACAAGCATGAATACAATTCATGACTTTGCATCCTAATGCCTAAACATGTTATGGCATTTTAATGACCTAGATGCAATCAAATAAAACATGCTAGAAGAGATGTTCAAGAACATGCAAGCACTCATATAAAACACACAACATACAAGAATAAGATTTATGCATGAGTTGTGTGTGTGTGCAACTATGATCTCTTCAAAGCATGTAAGCACTAGAATTTACCTTTGGTGCTTCTTCTCTTGAGGTCTTGAAAGGGCCATGGATGTTAAGCTACCCTTACATCAACCCCAACATGTGGTTTGTCCACGAAACAAGCCAATCAACAAATGGGAATCCTTACAAACCGTTATAAATTATAACTATTACCGAAAAATCGTCACTGAGTGAATTTCCAAATAATGACTTTAAGGATCGAGATCAAGGTGGATCTTGGTCAGATGGGTATCAAGTTGTTCGATACCTGTAATGTTCTTATCAGAGCAAACAAGAATTCAACACAAGAAATAAGTGGAATGAATCAGATTTTTTTTATTGATAATATCATTTATAACAACAGATACACTAAATATTTCTTCTACCTATGGCGATGATCGGGAATTTCCATTGGTGGAGGAGATGGCGGTGGCGTTCTCATGCATGTCGATAAGTGGAATAAATTGTAGGTTTTAGGGTTTTTAGAGTCGATCTTCTGGCCTTTTTTCTTGTAGATTATAATGTCATATATATAGGTCCTATCGCTTGCCATGCACTCCTACAATTTCGATCTAGGGTTTCAGCAATTATGGGACTTTCCTTGGCGATCAACGAGATTGTCATGGAATATGATCCCTAGAATCAAGTGATTCTTTCCTAGGAGGATTCTGATAGAGTTGACTCTTTATTCGAATGGAACTCTCAAATAGTGGGAAGAAATCTACCTCATTTGTTTGACTACACGACGGCGTTTCAGTACTCTTCCTTGGAGCTTTAATCCGGCTTTCTGGGCGTACAAGTCTTACCTTTTATAAATTCTTTGTCTGGAATCCTAATTGCCTGGAGAGCCAGTTCTAGAAGGTGTCTGAGTTTTTGAGTACTCCACCCCTTACTAGCTTTGTGATTTCTATAAGTTACTCGGTCGTCTGGGAATCGAGATACCAACTGTGGCAGCAGCGGGGTACCTGGATGACGCAGTAGCGGGATACTACATGAAGAACTTTGCATCAGGATACTTGGTAGAGCTCCGTATCGGGATACTTGGGTAGAGCTCCGCATTGGGATAATATCAGGCATATGTGAAGTTCGGAAACTGCTAATATTGGTTTTTCTGAAGGAGGTGTGTATCCGGATTGATCTAGATCTCTCTCTTGAAGTAGCCGGATGGTAACCGAAAAATTATTTCTCCCTTGCATCTGGGTGGAAAATTCTTCTTTGGTCCTTTGCCAATTTTGGAGGTTAACAGAAGTCCCCCCTGACTTGAACACCGATACCTTGTTGGGGTTGGAGTTAGGATTTCGATTTTGCTTGAAGAATTTTCTACCTTGTCCGTCTATATACCCCTTGTCTGGCTGGCTTCCATTGCCAAGGAGGAAATCTTCCTTGGATACGTCGGTATTTATTACACAGTCCATGTGTCAGATGATGATTGCCCTACAGATTTCAAACGAGCCGTATTTGGCGCGATTAATGTGAAACTGTCTCTAGCATGTCTCCAGTCATTAATTATGGATTCCTTGTGCATTCCAATAACCGCCTACCTCTCTCTCTAAATAGAACGATATTATTGCCTCCTATATACCACATCTTGAATTCCAAAAGAAAAAAAATAAGAAATCTAGGGCTCTTCTTTTCTTTCTTCTTCTTGCTTCATTAATGGCATCTCCATCTAAACTCCCTACTTACTCACAAGAACTTCCAACTAGCCAAACTCACCCCGACCCAGCCTCCCCAAATCTTTCTGGCAGTCTTGACGCCTTATTCAATATGGAGAGGGTCAATTCGGGGGAGGTTTCTCTGACATCGAGAGGTTAGAAACGAGGTTGAAGTGAAGGTGATGCGGCTGTTGATACTACTCCCTTATAGTGCCGTCATTCTTAGAGAAACCCTCGAATCGGGTCGGGTTTCAACAAAAAACTAGAAGACCCGGTTCAAATCATTGATGAAGAAGATGTTATAGATGCCAGTGGTGATGAAGAGGATGGTGATGTGCCGGGAGTCACCTTGGTCAAGGTACAAACTGGCTCATTTGCCTCCTTCCATGATGGTAGGATTATACCGGACTCTGTGTGTACTCCGGATACACTTGCTCAACTGAAAAGGGACTACAAGATCCCTGATTCTATCACCCTCTCCCTTCCTCACCAGGGTTATGATGTATATACTCCCCCTCGAGATCGTCTTCTTATCTACAAGGTGACCTTTGAATGCAAGGTCCGGCTTCCTTTTCACCCCACCCTTCGCCAGGCCCTCGTCGCTTTGGAGCTAGCCCCCACTGCAGATCTCACCGGGGTTTTGGAAGCACTTGACCAGATTCTTGGTGCTCTGGAAGGAGCAATATGAGCGGGATAAGGTTGAGAGAGAGCCTGATCAAGCCAAAATTGGTATGATTTTGGCCCTCATTTCCGATTCTTTTTGCTTGATTCTCAGGCATTTCCCCGTGTTTAATGTTGTTAAATTGAGTGTTTCAGGTTTTATTAGGTTTCAGAAGCAATTGAGATGAAGGTGGAGGACTTGTGCGAAAATATCTCACAAATGGGAAGGAACAGGGCATTTTCGCCACTTGGACATAAAAGGTCGATACATGAGTGCCATGGCGACAGAGGATTCTCCAAAGACATCAGAAGGTTGCCACTTGAGCGCCACTTGAGTGCCATGGCGACAGAAAGTCCACAAATCAACCAGGTGAGGTCGCCATTTGGGGTCGCCATGGCGACCTCCCTTGCAAATGGCGACCTAGTGCACTCAAGGCATGGTCGCCACTTTCGCCATGGCGACCTTGATGTTGCAAGTGGCAACCTCCTCACTTTTGTAGGGTCGCCACTTATGGTCGCCATGGCGACCTAGAGGTATAAGTGGCGACCTCTACAGAAATTGCTCATGGTCGCCACTTGCCAAATAGCGAGAAAGATGGTTTTCATGGTGACCTTCTCTTCTAACTGTTTTACGCACCAGGGTCGCCATAGCGACCAAGACTCCACCTCAGCAAATCAAGCAGTTATTAGTACATGTCAAAGAGTGCATATAAATAGATCGTCTCTCCATTTTCAAAAGGATCGCAAAATCAGAGAAGAATATACAAAGAACAAATCTGAGATCTAGCTCAAGCATCCATGGCACACTATACCTCATCCTCCATTTCTCTCCTTGAACTCATCTAATCCATCCAACCCTCAACACAAAACCTTGATTACTTCACTACATCATTCCTCATCCCACCATTTCTCCACCAAAATCCTTAGTAACTTTCCACCAAAACACCCACATTCTAAGACATTTCCTCAACCTCCATTCCTTGCATCTAGGAGCTTAGAGGAGAAGAAGGATCAAGTTTAAAGAAGGTGACCCAAGGGTTATTTCCTTATCATTTACTTCTTTTCATTTATTGCAAATATGTGTTACTAAACCCCTAATCTAGGGGATAGATTTGAGGATCAATTGGTTGTGGGTTTAGTTTAGCTTGTAATGAATCTCTTATGTGTTCTATTCATTCAAATTAATTAGATTTCATTCATTATAATTGACTTGTATATCACTTGTTGATTGCTATCTTGAGTGGAGTAATTTGTTATATATTTACATGTGGATTGACAATCCTTGTGTGATTAAGAACCCATTGGATAGGATAGATTAGTGGTGGGTATACCAACCCCACTAATCTAAGCCTCTAAGTGGTTAACATAATGAGATTGGTACATTAATGATGCTAGTTAGCTTACCCACATTCAATTGTTAATCGATCTATTCCCTAGCTAACTCATTAATTGATTTCTATCACAATTCTTATCAAGGTGTTGAGTATTCTATTTTTCATATCATATTTTGTGTATTTTCATTTGAGTAGTTAGCATTTGTGGTTTTAGAAACCACACATCTATCAAACATTATGATTTACTTTATTGCTCTAAGACTAGTCAATTTATCTAATTAACACTCCATTCCCTGTGGAACGAACTTGCTCACTATTTTGCTATCAAATCACATTTTAAAAGGATTAAGTGGCTTTAAAAGAGTTTTCAAGAATCAACCATAATCTATATTATTACTATTTTGTTAAGTACACAAACGACCTCATCAGAGCCGAGATTCGACGAGCTCTGCTATATATTCCAGATAGTGAACCTAGTACCCCGGGGTAAATTCTATCTGAGGGCGTACAACGTGATGAAGTTCCTTGTTCCCGGGGCAAACGTGAAGTACGCCACACCCTAGAAAGAGGAGTGGATTGTGGTTGACGGAGAGTGGAGGCGTACAACCTTCTGATCAAGCCAAAATTGGTATGATTTTGGTCCTCATTTTTGATTCTTTTTGCATGATTCTCGGGCATTTCCCCGTGTTTAATGGAGTTAAATTGAGTGTTTCAAGTTTTATCAGGTTTCAAGAGCAATTGGGATGAAGTGGAGGACTTGTGTGCAAAAAGGCTCACATTTGGGAAGAAACATGGCATTTTTGCCACTTAGGCAAGAAGAGGTCACTACATGGTCGCCATGGTGATAGAGGATTTTTCAGAGCATCAGATGGTCGCCATTTGGTCGCCACTTGGTCGCCATGGCGACAGAAAGTCTCTAAAAGCATCAGGTGGGTCGCCATTTAGGGGTCGCCATGGCGACCCACCCTTGCAAATGGCGACTTCACTCTTTAAGGCAGGGTTGCCACTTATGGTCTCCATAGCGACCTTGATGTGCAAGTGGCGACTTCTTCACACTTTGCAGGGTGGCCACTTATGGTCGCCATGGCGACCTTAATGTGCAAGTCCCGACCACTTCATGATTTGCTCTTAGTCGCCACTTGTTAAATGGCAAAAAAGATGGTTTTCATGGCGACCTTTGCATCTAACCATTTTGAGCACCAGGGTCGCCATAGCGATAAAACAGCGAACTTGGCGCCACATCAGTGAATCAAGCAGTTATCAGTACATGTCCAAGAGTGTGTATAAATAGAACGGCATTTCATCTTCAAAGGGATCCGAACCTTAGACAAAGAGCACGAATTTGCTTCATTGAGATCTAGTTTTCTCATCCATGGCACATCATTCCTCATCCTCCATTTCTCTACTTGAACTCATCTAATCCCATCCAAACCTCAACAGAAAACTTTGACTACTTCCCTAAATCATTCCTCTCCTACCATTTCTCCACCAAAATCCCTTTATCACTTTCCACCAAAACACCTACATTTCAAGACATATCCTCTACTTCCATTCCTTGAATTTAGGAGCATAGAGGAGAAAAAGGATCAAGCTTAAAGAAGGTGACCTAAGGGTTATTTCCTTACTATTTACTTCTTTTCATTTATTGCTAATATGTGTAACTAAACCCCTAATCTAGGGGATAGATTTGAGGATTAATTGGTTGTAGGTATTCGCTTAGCTTGTAATGAATCTCTTATGTGTTCTATTCATTCAAATTATTAGATTCTATTCATTATGTAATTGACTTGTATATCACTTGTTAATTGCAATCTTGAGTGGAGTAATTTGTTATATATTCATATGTGGATTGACACTCGTGTGATTAAGAACCCATTGGATAGAATAGATTAGTGGTGGGTATATCAACCCCACTAATCTAAGCCTTTAGTGGTTAACATAATGAGATTGGTATGTTAAAGTAGCTATATGGCATTACCCACATTCAATTGTTAATCGATCTATTCACTAGCTATCTTATTAATTGTTTTTATCACTATTCTTATCAAGGTGTTGAGTATTCTATTTTTCATAACATTTGTGTATTTTCATTTTAGTAGTTAGCATTGGTGGTTTTTGAAACCACACATCTATCAAACACTATGATTTATTTTACTTGTTCAAGATTAGTCAATCTATTTAATTAGCACTCCATATCCATATGGAACAAACTTGCTTACCATTTGCTATCAAATCACATTTCTTACGATTAAGTGGCTTTAAAAGGGTTTTCAAGAATCAAACAAATTTATATCATTTTTGTGAGTGCACGATGGCTCATCACCTTCATTAGGGGTGTTGAATACCCTGTCCCCACCCAGTTCACCGTAAAAGACAAATGGGCTAAAGGGGTGCTTTCTCCGGAATCCCGGGATATCCTAAAGAGGATTATAAGGAAAGGCTATACAAACAAGAAGTATCCTACTTTGGATGCTTTTGAAGGAGATCGGCTGGAGAGATACCTAAGGATCTCTATTGCTCTTCCGAGTATGTAGCTTTATTCGCCTTTATTACTCATATGTATGCATATCTTCTTTTCTTTTTTTTCTTATTATGTTTCCTTCTTCTTGGCAGTTTCCTCTACCCCTATGAAGCCTGAATCTCCATCTTCCTCCGGGCCGGAAGATATTGGTCTACTCCCTTCTTCTTCTTTTCCCTTCCCTTCTCCTTCTCATTCTCCTTCTCATTCTCCTTTTACAGATGCCAAAGTTACGTCTGAGTCTACACGGCCTACTACAGCTCATGCTCCTCCTCCTACTTCTATGAGGTCGCCTGCCAAGACATATATCTATCCTCCTACAACATACCCCTCTCTAAGTGCGATGCTGGCTTGGGTGGCCAAGGCTCGGGGTTCACCAAGCCAGCCACAGAGGTAGACGCGTAAAGTTGCTACTCCAAAGCTTGATATGACTACTCCCCTTGTTTCTCCTCCTCCAGCAATGCTGCCAAGGCTCAAGCCGAGGTGGAAAAGAAGAAAGAAACTGCTCCTACCTCTTCCCAGGTAGCCAACATTCCTTCGGGATCGGGGTCAGGGGGTGTCATCCACGATGAGGTGGTATCCCGATTCATCGCTTCCTATTCGGGAGGGAGCTTGGCAAGCATGGCGAAGATACCTTCAAACATCTTGGCTGCCAAGGGTGCCTCTTTTTTAGGTGAGGTAGAACCTTGCCTTTTATCTTGCTATTATCTTTTTCACTTTTCGTAAGTACTAACTCCTTTTTTTTTTTAGGGTTTCAAGTTTGCCTTAGTTATGGAGAGGCAGTTGTCCACCTTGAAGGAGACCTACCTCAAGTTTCAGGCCAAGTTGGAGGATGCCAAGTAGGAGTTGTCCTAAGCCCAACAGAATGTGGCTCCCTAAGTTCAAGCTGCAGTCGAAGCTGAAGAGGTTAGGTAGGCCGAAGCCAGACGCTTTGAGCATTGCTTGGACACTGAGACAATTCGTTCATTGCGTCGCCGCGAGGAGAGGGAGTGTTTGAAGAGGGAGAAAAAACTACTGCAAGATGAGAACCAACTTCTGCGGGATACGATGCATGACTTGGAGACCAGGGAGGGCTCCTCTTTTGAAGATGGCTACTTCACTGCCTGTTATGAAGTGGCCACAGCTCTGCCTCCTCCTTTTGACCTCCAAGCTACACTGAATTGGGACCGGGATCAGATCATGGTCAAAGCTACCCAGTTATCAGGTGGTGATCCAGACTAGGGGTTCCTCTAAAAAATATTTCAGATCTAGATCCTATCTCCTCGTAGGGGCCTGAACTGCTTGCTGATGTTCAAGCTGATACGATTGAGAATGTGGCTTAGGACCCTCCTATTACTCAGGAACAGCAGATGCTAGGTTCCACAGCTCCTTCTGAGATTGTTTCAGTGGAGGAAGTAGATGATCCAGAGGAATCCGGGGTTCTAGATGCTGAGGGGATTCAAGCTTGGTCTACAGCTGTGGTTGAGGGGGCAGAAGTAGCCAAACAAGAGGAAAACATAGAGAAGAAGAGGGATGATTGACTTGCTTATTCTTTTATGTACCTTTTTTTTTTTGTTTATATACATCTTTGTAGCCTAGAAATGGGGGTTGGGCACCCTGTTTGATCAATGTAGCTTTTTTTTTTTTTGACTTGCACAATGTCTTGCTTTCCTTTCTAATAGAACTTAGAGAAAATTTTGATGCCACATACTAATGAACAGTCGAACTTAACTCGGATATTTACCTCCAGATAACATAATTAAGGTACTTAGTGGTTAGATGTTGGGCGTTTTTGTACCATGTTGCTTCAAATACTAACGGAATCTATTAAGTAGCCAAGTCTTCTTCCAAAATCGGGCTTTTATGAACATGTAATAATTTACTGTTTTGGGTATTCTGGCAAGATATCCTGAACCTTCTGATGATTTGTCCTGGTAGGCAACTAAGGCCATTTTAGCACCGGGTTTCCTTTGAGATATGGCGAAGTAAGGTACTAGGTACCCTGACAAGGTATCCTGATCCTTCTGATGATCTTTCTGTTAGGATTATGCTTAATAGCAAGAGTGTAATGTTGTACTTGACAATCTTTTCATATTATTAAAGTGATTTCTGTTTGTTAACAAAATCTTATATAGCATTTATTATTATAATTGTCAAAGTAAATAATCATAAGGTCAAAAGACTATGAGAAAAGAAGAATTGTTCGTACATCTGGATATGTATGAGGTGGACACAATTCTTTAGTTAGTCTTGAATAACGTTCACAACTTAAGTTAAAGGTTGGGCACATTTATCTTGTTAAAGTTGTAGAATTCTTTTGCTAGCATTTGAGTGGGATCAAATGTGTTATGATGAGTCTAAAATCATCTAAGGGTCTTCGAGTAAAAGAATCTAGTGCAGTGGGTGCATTGAACTGGATCACAATGAAATACTTTTTTCTAGAACCGTCAATAGATAAAAGTCTTTTCATTATCAGGACAATTGGAGAGTCTATCTTAATCCTGAGATAAATGAGATGGTTGCAAGTGTTATCATTTGAGCTATCAATGAGTACGATTATATAGCATAGTCTATCCTCGATAGTTTGGTGGTATTCATTTGTTAATCGATAAAGGACTTCATTTATAGATATGGACATCATGGCTCCATTTATTAAATGTGAGTAGAATATCATCATATGGATGCTCTATGGTTTAGGATATTAAATCTTAACGTTGAGTTTTCAATAGTGTCTATTGAAAGATGACTTCTGGACAAGTCATAATATATATATCCAAGTTCAAAGTGTGGTCATATGAGTAAAAATGGTAACTTGGAGAGCTATAGGCGGTCTATGAGCTCTTGGCGATTATTGATTTTCTTCACGAGGATTCACTATCTCCTATATTATTGTGTAGGGTATGAATGAGAATCGTTGACTTATTCCATCTTTATTTAAGAGTGCAATTTTAGTTCTTTAGTGGAATGAACTAAAATTAATAGATTAAACCTAAGTGAATCATTTGTTGATTGTGATTTGGTTATATCTATTGGAGCTTAAATTTAGATAGGCCCGCCAAGATCCTCAATCCGCACGGACTTGCATGAATCACTTGATATATTCTACCAGACTATTTGTGGACCCATTTAGAATTGTATTTAATATATTAAGAATATAATTTGCACATTATTTATCTAATGGGCTATTTAATTATATTAATATATTAATGAAAGGCATGTGGGTTTGTTTCTTTTAGTAAGAATGATTCTAGTTCACATGTGGGCTTTTTATTAAAGTCCAAATGGATTAAATAAAATAAGAAAACAATATGTAGGCCCAAGTTTTTAGTCATGGGCGGCAATGGCTATTTGATAGCCCATTATATTGTTTTATTTTATTATTTAATTAAATTGAAATTAATTAATATGTTGATTAATTATTTAATTAAAAATCAAATCTTTTTCTGATTAGGAAATATGTTTCCTAGTACTATACTACTATTAGTATTATATTAAATGTAAAAAACTTTATTTGTTTAGTCAAATTAGGAAGTCTTTTATATAGTCACAAATACACTAAAGAGTTGGATTAGGGTTTGAATTCTAAGAAGTCTTTTGTGGAAACACAAATCCTATTTGGAAAAAGACTTTGGTGATCACCTTGTTGGACAAGGTAAGAATTCGGCCACCCTAAAATAAATTAGGGCAAAAATTCGGTCCCTATATAACACTAGGGATGATTTTCGGCTAGACCTAATTTTAGCCTTTGAAGAATTATTTTTCTTTTGCTAAAGTGAAAAACAAAATCCTACTCTAAGACTAGTGAGTGATTCGGCCAAGAGGGGTGTGAGAAAAGAATTGTTCTTGCTTCGATAGTGTACTAGTGATCTTAACATCAAGAGATCTTGTACACACTTTCGAATTAGGTTCACGCGAATTTCAATCTTACGATTGTGAATTCAAAAGTGACCGGAACATTCTTAGCAACCTTTTGGAGATTGTAGTGACTAACAGAATCAGAAAAGTTTTTGTTGCCCATTCTCAGGTTCACAATTCAAAAAAGGGAGACCATGCTCCTAGATGATTCACGTTCGTGATCGGTTTTGGAAGATCTTACGGATTACCATTGACGTTAGACAATCGGATCACGCGACAAAGGTATTTCATCTTTTCGTATGTATGTTTGATTAATTAAAGGGTTAAGGTTCAATATGGAAATTTTTTTAAAATCTACTAAACTCTCTTTTAGTCTCGCTTCCGCTGCGTGCACGTATTTTTTCCCTACACTGTCCTAGTAAGCAACTAAGATCACTTTAGCACAAAGTTTTCTTAGAGATATGGTGAAGTAAGGTATCAGGTATCCCGTTAAGGTATCAGGTATCCCGGTAAGGTATCCTGATCCTTCTGATGAATTGTCCTGGTAGGCAACTAAGGCAATTTTAACACCAGGTTTTCTTGGAGGAGGGTATACCCCGACCAAGGTAGCAGGAGCGCCATATGGCTTTTTCCTAGTTTTAAGGATACGGCGGGCAACTAAGGCCACAAGTCTGGATCTTTAGTCTGGTAGGCAACTATGCCACTTAGGCACTTATGTACCAGATCCTTCTTGGAGGAAGGTATACCCCGACCAAGGTAGCAGGAGCGCCATAAGGCTTTTTTCCTGGTCTTGAGGAAACGACGGGTAACTAAGGCCACAAGTCTGAATCTGTAGTTTGGTAGGCAACTATGCCACTGAAGCTCATATGCACCAGATCCTTCTTAAAGGAGGGTATACCCTGACCAAGGCAGCAGGAGTGCCTTAAGGCTTTTTCCTGGTCTTGAGGCGATTCAATTATGGTTAAAATTTTGTAGGATGAACACAAGTGAGCCATGAAGGAGAAAAAACTAACTTTATTGAATTTTTTAGAAAATACAAAGTGAATTCGGGGTATGCATGTCATCCGACATAAGCCTTTCATAAAATTTCTACAGATAGAACTTCCTGAGGTGATCATCATTCCATGTGTGGTCAACTGGATAACCCTCCATGTCTTCCAACTTGTAGGCGCCACCCCGGAGCATTGCTTTAATTAAGTAGGGACCTTCCCAGTTGGGTGCTAGTACCCCGTCAGACCTCTTTCGTGTGTTTTGAGTTGCTTTCCTTAGAACCAAGTCTCCTTCTTTGAATTTTTGGATCCTCATCTTCCTATTGAAATGTCGGACTATTTTACTCTGGTAAACTACCACCCTTTTAGCGATTCTGCTTTGCTTTTCCTCGAGAAGATCCAGGTTGGCCCTAAACTTGGTCTCATTATCTCCAGGTTCGTAATGTTGGACCCTGAAAGATATAGGCTTGTGCTCGATAGGCAGAACCACTTCAGTCCTAAATACCCGCGAGTAAGGGGTTTTCCCTGTTACAGTCCTCTTGGTTGTCTTGTATGCCCATAATATGTTGGGTAATTCTTCAACCCACAAACCTTTCTTCTGTTGGAGATTTTTCTTCAGGAGCTTCTTAATGGTCTTGTTAGTGGCCTCAACTAGTCCGTTAGTTTGAGGATGGGCTACTGATGCAAAACAGAGATCAATATTCTGGTTTTCGCATAAATCCCTGAAGTTGGCGTTATCAAATTGCTTTCCTATATCAGTTATAATGGCCATCAGAGTATCGAAGTGGCAAAGATGTTCTCTTTGACAAAGCTGGTGGTCTTTTCTTCAGTTATCCGGGTAAGAGGCTTAGCTTTTACCCACCGGGTAAAGTAGTCTTTTGCCACTACTACATGCTTAGCCTGGCTAAGTGTAGTAGGGAGTGGTCCTATTAGATCCAGTCCCAAGATAGCAAATGGGTATGGAGTTCTGATCGAGGAGAGTCTTTCTCGAGGAAGATGATAGAGGTTTGCTGTCTTCTGACAAGCTTCGTAGGATCGTGCAAACAGCTTTACATCCTGATGTATAGTCGGCCAAAAATAACCCATTCTAAGTATCTGGTAAGCAAGTGTCTCACCTGATGCATGGTTACCATAGTCCCAGAGTGTACCTCGTTGAGTGCCCAGTGTGCATCATCTGGATGTAGGCATCACAATAGTGGAAGGGACTTCCCCTTACAATAGAGGTATCCGACTACAAGGCAGTATTGAGTAGTAGTTCTCTTTAGCTTGCGTGCTTTATCTGGGTTAGCAGGGAGAATGTCACTTTGAGGGTAATCCACTATCGGATCCATCCAGCAAGGGAGTCGGTTGACCGGGTGAACCTCTGCACCATTGGCTATGCTGGAACTGGATATTAGCTGGAGCGGTTCCCCCTTTGGTAGGGCATGTCCTTAACCTGTCGTAATCTTGGCTTGGACGTCTGCTCGATGGTTCTTCTCTCTAGGCACTTGTTCCATCCTGACGCCTTTGAATCTCTTCATTGCTTCTCTGACTTTAGCTAGATATGCTGCCATGTTATCACCCTTTGCCTGGTATAATCCCGACACTTGATTAACCACCAATTGAGAATCGCTCTTGACTAGGAGGAAATCAGCCCCTAGGGCTTCTGCTACTTCCATTCCTGCTAGTAATGCTTCATATTCTGCTTCGTTATTAGTGGCTCTGAACTCAAATCTGAAACAATGACTGCATTCGACCCCCTCAGGGTTAGTTAAGATGATTCCTGCTCCACATCCAGATTGACTTGATGCCCCATCAGTGTACAGGACCCAGGTATTGCTATTTTTGGGCCATTCTGGATTGGCGGGATCTAAATCCGGGTCTGCTGAAGTATCCAGGTCTGGAGTCATACTGAACTCTATTATGAAGTCAGCCAGGGTCTGGGCTTTGATCGTGGTTCTCGCTTTGTATTTGATGTCAAACTGGGTGAGTTCTAGGGCCCATAAGACCAACCAACCTGATACATCTGGCCTTTGGAGGAATTGTCGCAAGGGATGGTCAGTAACTACCACGATGGTGTGTGCTTGAAAGTAGAGCCGGAGCTTTCTGGCTGTAGTTACCAAGGCATAGGTGAGCTTTTCCAGAGGGGTGTAGTTCTTCTCAGATTTAGTAAAAGCACGGCTCACGTAGTAAACTAGCCTCCATACCCCATCATTGCACTCCTTCATTAAGGCTCCACTCGTAGCAGCTTCTAAAACCACAAAATGGAGTAGGAGCTCCTCCCCTGGGGTGGGTTTTACCAATAAAGGCGGGCTAGCTAAGTACTCCCTCAAAGCTTGGAAGGCCTGTTCGCTTTGCTCATCCCACTTCATCTTCTTTCCCTATTTGATTACTTTGAAAAAAGGAAAGCACTTATCAGTGGAGCGGGATATGAACCGGTTCAATGCTGCTATCTGACCAGTTAACTGATGCAGTAAAATCTGTATTCAATTTACTAAGAAAGTTCGTTCACTGGGATCGGCGATTCTATCGGTCGAATGCCAATTAATCTAGCAAGGATTTACTCTAAATGCGAAAACCTAAATTGCATATTGCTTTGTTTTGGAAATTTGATGAATTCTAATATTAAACTAAATTATGATAATCTAAACTAAAGACAAAAATCAAATCACACAAGGGATGAATAGATGGAGAGAAATACTAGGGAATCGATGCACCTTTCTTAGACACTCAATGCTCTCAATTAATCTCAATAAACACTTCAATCTAGTTTAGGGCTTGTTTTGATGATAAACAATTAAGAACGAATCTCCTTCCCACCACTCACACAAAGGCCATGTGTCAAGTGACGGTAAGGAATCCTTTAGAACAAAACTCTAAGCCAAATCAATGCAACAAGGCCATGCAAACATTAATTTTCAAGTCTATTAAGCTTATGATTATGGTTTAGATGGAAAAGGTCATTCACATCTAAACCCTAATCTCATGGATAAACTAAATCACAAACCCATATCAATTGAGGCCACAAAATAATATGAATAAGTAATGTAGAATAATTAATTCAATAGACAAGACTAAAACCCAATTGATTAGCAAAAGATAGACTAATTGTTCACATAGAGTTATCCAAAATTGGTTACATCAATCCCCTAATAAAGGTTTAGTGGTGTGTTCTAATATCAATATAGAGGGGGGGTGAAAAGATTTTAACGATATTACCCAATTTTCGCGTTAAGTCAATATTACGAAAATACCCCAAACTAAACAGTAACAAGTGTAATATGGTGCGGAATTATAAATGACACTTGATATTTACGTGGAAACCCTCACGGGAAAAACCACGGGCTGTATAGTGCGCCACACTCGAACCTCGAATCCACTAAATGTGTTAAACGACTACAACCTACTCCCGGTATATAATCACACATCTACCTAATCCCGGTATAAGTGAACCTAGTCCAATTGCTTGTATGACCACCTCATCCCGGTGTCCGACCTAATCCCGGTCTATCACAACAAGACTTCAATTGCTTGCGATCTAAGCAACCTAATCCCGGAAGCTACACGCAAGACTTACTTCTCAATGAAGAGATTACAACCTATGTGAATATATAATGATATTCAATGAGCAAATAAAGATAGGAAACCTTAGATGCTTATCTAGGATGATTAGATAACAATAAATGCAATCCTAGATGTCAATGGCTAAATGACATGTCATAAAGCTTAGCAAATCATAGATAAAGTAACCTAGATGTTGCTATCAAACTACAACACACAAACATGTCAACAGAACAATCTCTATTTTGTATCTAGAATATATTCTAAGAGCATACAAATAATATAAGAGATTTCTTTGATAAGTAAAACACTAAGCTTAGATGAGATTAGTGAAGAACATACCAAAGGATGTGTGTTGACCAAAACCCATGCAAGCAAGCATCCTAACTATGCTAGAAAATGCTAGATGATATTTAGATGCATATGAGAAAGGTTTTGAGTGTGTAAAAATGAGTTCTTTATTTGATTTTCTCTCAAATATCTCTCTTTCAAGTTTAGGGTTCTTTTGAGTCAGAGAACTAAGTTAGAGAAATGAGAAAGTGTGATATTTATAGGCATCAAGAACAGGGCAAGTGAAAAGACAATTTTGCCCTTGAAATCACCGATCGGTGGTTTCATTCTGCGGTCGTGGCCGCAAAATGTAACCGCCGAATTGAACCTGAGAAGCAGGGGATCATTCGGCGACCAGATTCGGCGGTCGGTCGAAACCGCCGATCAAAACCCAAAATGACACCGACCTTAAAATATCTAATTCGGTGGCCAGGCCGCCGATTAAACCGCAGAATCAAACCCGAGAATAATAAATGCATCAGGTCTAATTTGGCGGTTTCGATTCGGCGGCCTGACCGCCGATCGTAACCGCAGATCCAGTCCAGAGCTTTCTGGAATCAAACGGCAGTTTCATTCGGCGGTCATGGCCGCCAATCAAACCGCCGTTTCATCAATGATGGTGAAACCAATGGAGAAGCCAAGGGCATTCTCCGAAGGCGATCTTCTCGCAAAACCAAGCACATTATCGTGCGAGCGCGGACATTTCCGAACATATTCGGGAAACGAATTACACGTCACAAACAAACACACAACAAGATATAATCAAACAAAGTGCTAGTGTGTAATGTGACATGTGAAGAGAATGCACACATATGCAAGTATGCTAAGTGTGTGTGTGCTTCTAGATCTCTTCAAAGAAAACTAAGCACAAGAAATATACCTTTGAGTGCTTGTCCACCTTGAGGTCTTGAAGAGGGCCTTCGATGTTGGTCTCCAATCACCTAATGTACCCTTACAATTCAAACCCCAACTTGTGGTTTGTCCACGAAATAAGCCAATCAAAAATGGGAATCCTTACAATCTCCCCCTTTGGCTATTTCGTGACAAAACCACCACTCACATTGATCCTCACAAGATAAATGAAGCTACGGGATATTCTACATTACAAAGTACAAAGAGATAAGAAAATAAAAAAAACTTCAAGTCTTCAATCTCTTGTAGAATTACCAAACCTTCAAAACAATTAGATTACACTTCCAAAGCAAGTGTATGTGAGATGATCAAGTGGAAGTAAAACAAGCATTTGCATATTAAACATTTAAACACAACATCATGCAATGAACGAGTATGCAATGCTCCCCCTCAATGGGTTACTCTCCCTCAATATGTACTCTCTCCAATATGCACAAATGCTACAACAATTTAGCATTTCCCCTCACCACATTCTACTCCCCCTTTTTGTCATGATATAGGCAAAGGAGTAGTCCCCAACAAGGTCACTTAAGGCAAAGAGATGTAGTCGCATACAAGATATTTGCATAGTCATATAAGCCACTTTATGCTAATCAATTAATTGAAGAGAAACAAGCAGATTTATTTTGATTAAAATGTGTGAATCAAAGATGCTTTGCATACAAGACATGTAGCATTCAAGTTCAAAATACAATGGTATTTGGCAAAGCAAATGACAAAGGTTTCTAATAAGAATTCAAACCAATTTCACCAATGTCATGAGAGAAGCAAAGATATAGAGAATTCATTTATTTTCAATTTAATAAACACTATATCCAACTTTATAAGCAAAACATGGCATGAGCGACTTTGCACCCTATTTGATTTTTCTGAATATGAAACCCGTATGATAGTAACCATGTTCAACAAATAAAGAAAGAGAGACATTTGGATTGTAAAATCCTTTGACCGGATACAAGATCCTTTAATCAATTTGAGTTTCATAAGCTTTTTCACACAAGTTTTGCATTTAAGAATTATGCAATCATCAATTCATGCTTTTTCATTTTAGCATGTCATTTGAATTTCATGCTTTTCATATGACATTAGCATGTCAATTAAGAATCATCATGTCATGGAAATAACTATAGGTCATTCAAATCATACTTCCTATGTAAATTTCCTAGTCCAAAAATGCATGTTTGAACATAAATATGACATGGATTGAAAACAAAGCAAGGTTCACACTTATTGAATAGAAAACATATATACATATGTGCAACCAAGCTTACTCAAGCAATCAACAAAGAAGCATAAGATCTTTAAAATATTTTGCATGCATCAAGTATGCAAAAACTCTCTTTGCTTGAGTTCCCCATATGGGGTCAAAAACCACCCTTCATCAATGAAGGTCATGAGGTCCTATGGACCTTCCAAGCCCATTGGACTTGGTTGAACCTTTATAAGTCTTGTAAGTCTCGTAGCAAGCGGGTTCATTATTTTTAGTCCACTTAGGTGACAAATTTTCTATCCTAGTGGTCAAAGGTTCAAGAGTTCTAGATGTCATAGGATCATCTAAATTAATTTTATCTTTCCTATGAACATGCAATCTAGCTCTTGCCTTCTTTTTCTCAATCATGCTTTTGGCTCTACATAATTTAACGTAATGAAAGCAATTTGGTCTAATATGACCATCAATACCACAAAAATGACATGTAGGGTTGAAGTTAGAAGTCATACCATGTCCTTGAGCATGCATAGGAGCCTTCCCATGTCTTTGTGGTTGTTTTGGTTGTTCGATAGGATCTCTCCTTCTTTGTTATTGACCAAGACTAGGTTGCTTCCCCAAATGAGCTTGCATGATTGGATTCTTCCCTTGATGAATTTGAGCTTGAGGGAAGTTAGTGTGAGGAAATCTTGTAGGTTGACTTCTTGAGGCTACCTTCACTTGTGCATTTTGAGAACATTGTCCTAGATCAATCTTCTTCCTAGGAGTGTGCATGGATGAAGTTTCTTTGTTGCCATGGCTCTTGACACTCATAGTCTTGTTAGGAGTGGGAATCTCCTTGTCATCTTCAAAGCCAAGACCTCTCTTGTCATAGGGGCCTTTTCCAATACTCAACATGTGGTTGAGTTTTTCTGTGCTAGAGGTCATCTTATCCATTAACTTTCTAGCATCATCAAGCTCCCTTTTCAACCCTTCTTCATTCCTCTTAGACAAAGCTAGCTCATCTCTTAGCTTGTCTTCATCCACCATGGATCTCACCACTTCTTTACTCAAGTGGTCCACTTGTGTTGAAAGCTTAAGATTTTCTTCCATTAACTTTTGAATCTCCTCTTCATTCTTTATCCTATAGCTTTCAAACCTTTTCAAGTAGTCTTCATGATCCATATTCTCCACATTTCCATTTGTGGAGTGGGATAACAAGTTCTCAACAATTGAGTCATCCCCTATATTCTCCATCTTACAAATGGAGTCATTTCCCAAATCCTCCATCTCACCAATGAAGTCATCTCCTTCATCAAGATCATCAAATTTGTCTCTTGATGACATGTGAGTCATATCCCAATGAGTAGCTACATCAATCTCTTCTATAGCTACTTCTTCATCTAATCCTTCTATGGGATCACTAGTCAAGTCATCCTTGCCATCAACTTCATTTTCTACATATGTGACTCCAAAAGCCGTGTAGTTAATGGCAAGCTCCTCATCACTTGACAACTCATCTCCCTCATGGGAGTTATCACAACTATCACTCCACGAGGCGGCCATCACTTTTCCCTTCTTCTTGTCCCTGCGATTTGCACAATCGGGGGCGAAGTGTCCTATACCACCACACTCATAGCATTGGACCACTTTCCTTTCGGCCTTCTCTAGCCTAAGCTCAAACTTGTTGAAGGAACCCTTTTTCCTCAAGTCTTGGCCATTTGATCCAACACCACTCTTCTCGAACTTGGCAAACTTCTTGAACTTTTTCACAAATGCGTTAAGTTCATCGTCTGAGTCATCCTCCTTCTTGTTATGCTTCGACATCTTCAAAGCAATATTCTTCTTTTTCTTAGGAGGTGAGGTGATAGCCTTTCTTGACTCATAGGCTAGAAGTCTTCCAATGACTTCACTCGGCTTCATATCCTTGTACCCATCATTCTCTTCTAAAGCCGTCACTTTTGATTCGAACCTTTTGGGGAGAGATCTCATAATCGTCTGCTTGATTCTCCTATCCGAATATGGGTCTCCTAGTTGATGACTTTGATTCACAATGTCCATCAACTTCACTTGGAAGTCATTGAAGTGCTCATGCTCTTCCATC
The DNA here is from genome assembly GCA_954870605.1 of Acer campestre. Lineage (NCBI taxonomy): Eukaryota > Viridiplantae > Streptophyta > Magnoliopsida > Sapindales > Sapindaceae > Acer > Acer campestre. The sequence continues at coordinate 1,785,445 of OX940807.1, forward strand.
CTAATGGTCTCAAAACTAGTTTGGAGGACTTGTAGTTTTGAATCCTTGACCACTTCGGTTCCTTCATGAGCCGTCTCTAGGATTTCCCACGCCTCTTTGGCGATCCTAGTAATTTGAACCAACTTGTACTGGTTCTCATCCATGGCACATAGGATGGCATGCATTGCCTTCCTATTCCACTTTGAAGTCTCAAACTCTCCATTAGTCCATTGTGCCTTGGGCTTGAGAACTTCTTCTCCTCCATCCGTGGGAGTCATCATAGGAGGTGCGTATCCATCTTCAACCGCCATCCATGCCCTATCATGGATTTGGCATGAGTACGTGATGAGCGTCGTTTGTGTACTCAACAAAATGATATTTAGATGTGATCTTTTAGAAAACCGATTTTTCACCACTTAGAGAGAAAATTAGTAAAGTGACAAGTGGGATTCGTTCCACAGGGAATTAGAGTGATTAGTTGAATAAATTAACTAATCTATATGCAATAAAATAAATCATAAAAATATGGATGAGTGAATGGGTTGTCAAGCCACCAAACATACATGAAAAATAAACCTAATAAACTAATAAAAGAATACTTAACAAATCTAGATAAGAGAAATGGAATTAACAATTAAGAGAATAGCTAGGGAATTAATGGGATCACAAATGAATTACGGGAAATGCTTATCAAGCTACCTTAATGAACAAATCTCACAAATGTTAACCAATTGATTTCTAAAATGTGTTTAGGCCATTATTATGAACCTTAAACAACTTCCCACCGCAATGCCTAACCGATTAAGGAGAGGGGGTCACGGCGGGATCGATTTGTTACAATTAATGGCTTAGATTATCGTGGTTGATATACCCTCCGACAATCTATCCTACTCACTAAGTTCTCAATCCATCAAGGTTGTCAATCCAATCAAGATTATATAACAAATTATCCTAAGCAAGATTATAATCAACTAGTGGGTATACATGTCAATTACATAATGCATAGAATCTAATTATAAAATGAATAGAACACAAATAGAGATTAAAAATATATTAAAGCTTAAGCAAATCCCAATCCAAATATTCTCACATCAAAACCCTAGAAAGGGGATTTAATTACACATATTACAATCAAAGGGAAGGCAAGTAAAAGATTAGGAAATCACCCATGGGCCACCTTTTGTAAGCTTGATCCTTTCCTTGCCTTTGATGCTCCTTGTGTAAAGAGTGGATGATGAGGAGGTGTCTAGATAGGTGGAGTCAAATGGGAAGTGACTAAGGAGATTTGTGGAGAAGATGGGAAGAAAAGGAATGATTAGGGGAGGTAATCTAGATGTTAAGTTTAGGTAGGAGAGAAAATGGAGAGAAAAGGAATGGTGGAGAAAGGAGGTTTCTTGGTGGTCAAGAGTTGTCCAAAAGAGGAAAAATGTGATGAATTTATATGATTTTCAAATTAGGTCTCGGGTGGCAAATTACCAAAACACCCCCTGACCATGGCAAATTACCATTTAGTCCAACAGAGGGGGTCATTGTGTAATTTGCCCCACCAATCAGAATTGCACAGCAAAGAGGTCACTTGATGTTCAAATGGCGACCCTTAGAGCGACCCTAAATGGCGACGAATCTGGAGCCAAAACAACTCCCTGTCGCCATGGCGACCTCGAAACACAAACCGCGACCTCGATTTACGCAGTTTGGTCGTGATTTGGGACTAGGGGAGACCTAAGGTAATTTTGGGTATGAAGAGGGTGGCCGGAATCCGGCCATTTGGAGCGCCGAAATTGGAACGACGGAGGAGCCGGTCACCTAGCCGTTGATTTCGGTCGGAAACCGACCGACGGTAGCCCGGTTTAGTAGGCATTCCGGTCGGTCAAGGGTTTGGGGGGGTTTGGCCATGGCTGATTCACGCATGGAGAAGATGATGAATAGGAGGTTTGGGTGTATTCAGCAGGTTATAGGGGTGTAGTGGGCTGCTGCAGTTTAGACTCAAATGGGGTGCAATTAGAGTTGAAACGGGGTGCAGTTGGGCTTTGGTGATCAGTCTTTGGACAATAAGTTGGGCCACGAGTTGGGCCACGCGTGTGGGCTGCACTACATCATTGAAACGCACCGTTTCAATAAGTCTAAAGGATTGGGCTGCTGCAATGGGTCAGGCTGACGTGGGCCTGTTGACTTGGGCTGCTTCATTGACTTTGGGGTGCATGTAGGCGCTGGTTGGGGTGCATTTAAAAGCCCTTTTTATCTTAAAAACGCACCGCATCACTTATGCTGATGTGGCGCTCTTGTATGCTTTGCCTGGCAAATAACAATTAGGTCCCCTGCTTTCTTCAATATTTGCGATAACTTCAATTCTTCCTCCAATAATTACACTTTTACCCCTATTTCACCAAAATTACTCCAATGCCCCTGAACTTTATAAATACCTGAAATCACTTAATTTTCACAATTAAATCACAGGATAATGCCCAAGAATCAAGCAAAAGGAGAAGGAAATGAGGGCCAAAATCATACCAATTTTGGTTCGATCAAATACCCCCAAACCTATCTTTTGCTAGTCCTCGAGCAAAACAAACATAAGCACACAATGGACATGTATCTAAAAATCAAATACTCATATTAAAGCACCAACTCTTTGCAAAAGACTCAAAAGCCAATATTTCGACTTGCAAAACCAAAAGTGAAAAGATTAAACCAACGTTGTGCTCATTAGGAAATAATGCATGTAAGGGATGCTAAGTAAAGATTAAAGCCATGCCACTCTAAGTACACATTGCACGCAACGCGATTCCACATTCAAGATGAGTAAGCTTCAAAACTAAAGTGCCATTAGGAAAAGAATGTAATTCGCCTCGACATCTAATCCTTACCGGATTCTCTCATTTTTCACACGAATTCCTAGGCTTCACTCACAATCCATATGCAATATGAGTTTATGTTCAAGATATCAAATATAATTGCACATGATCATTTTAAAAACACAATTTCTAAAAATTTTTGCCTCATGAATGGAATTGAAAACCATGAACGGAAAGAACATGCATCAACCAAAATTTCCAAAGTGGACATCCCTAAAGATCAAATAGGTCTTTTCATTTGGTTGTAATGGGGCCAAAGGTGAATGGTGAGTCAATAAATAGGAAAAATGAATTTCAAACACCCAATGGTCACACTAAGGCATACATTCTAAATTAAGCACAACTTGCTTATTACAACTTACATATTCCACACTTAGGCGTCTAGGCTTACAATTTACTTTGTGCATTTTTCTACTCTTAATTTTCTTTGAGTAGCTAATTTGATTTCACATAATTGATCTAGGCATTTTGTGCCTCATTCATCATCATTTTTTTCTTTTTCTTTTCTTTTGCTATGCTTTTCTTTTCTTTTCTTTGCTTGTCTTTTCTTTTCTTTTTCAAGCATTGCATTTCATCTTTTTCATGTGTTTGCACATACATACTTGCCTAGGTACACGCCTTACATTTTAATACACCTCAAAGCTTACATTCAACCCCTAAGCCTTAGCAAACCATTTGGTACAAGGTATGTCTAGTGTTTAGGCTATATGGTTTCATGTTGATGTGGTTCATGAATGAAAAGCTTAATTGTGTTTGGCTTCAAATGGGCTATGGAGCACACACATTAGAGGGATAGGAAGTATTTAGGCCAATTTGGTGGTTTTTCACATGCAATGCCTAAAATCATTTCCAAAGGTTTGTCCACAAAGTCAATCAAGGCATCCACAAGCAGTCCATATGTTCTATGGCAAACAACATTTAAGTGTGAATGAGACATTTTAAATATGCATAACATGTGTGTTTGAATGAGTGTTTAAAGAGTGAAAACTTTCCCTCAAAATACGCTTTTTAGGCCGTGTTTGTGAACCTCACGGGAAGTCTCCACTATTAATTCCTAATCTTCAAGCACAATTGAAAATTCACTCTAACATCAAGAGAAAAGAACTAGCGCGCTTTGAGCAATGCAACCCTAAATGGCATGAAGTTAATCTAAACTAAGCAAGGCAAAGATACACAATTCCTCACTTGCACACACAAGGGCACAATCTCAACAAGCAAAATATGCTCAAGCATGGCATTATCACAAGATTTTTGAAAACTTTTGAAAAATTTAGGCTCAAAATATTTGCACACAATTTGCAAACAAGAGACGATGTTGCGCACACACCCCCAAACCTAAATTAGACATTGTCCTCAATGTCTTTGGGGCATATACCGGTAAGTTCGGCGCAACACATCCTCAATCAAAGAGTTTAAACACACATTTCAATGTCCATTTAAAAATTATCCCAAAAAAATTAAATCAAGTGTCTCAAGAATATCCTATATGCTCATAATCAACTCAAGAGATATATCAATACAAATTCATCAAGAGTTATCATCACAATCCATGTGGATAAAATATGATCATTGAAGCCTAAATCCACTATCACAAACAACTCACAACCTTATTCTAAGCAAAAAATAAAATAAAGACAAAAACAAAATTTAAACTAGGAAAAGAAATGTACCTAAGTGGGTTGCCTCCCACCAAGCGCACGATTTAACGTCTAGGCAAGACGTGGCATGGTGCTCCCACACATTGAACTCTCACAATGTTGCTTCCTTAGGATAAGGTCCTTGCCCTTTTTATGAGCACTCTTGGCTTGCTTGTCCCTCCAAGACTTGCAAGTTGACTTTGTTTCTTTCCAAGAGATAAAGAACCTTGCCTTGCCGCACAAGCAACACACATTTGCTTCCTCAAGAAGCAATAGAAAAATCTATACACTCACAAAACATATTAGAAAGTTCCGGCAAAATATAATCAATATAAGCAATTGCCAACAAGAGTTTGGAACACCATTTATTCAAAAGAAATAAACTCAACAAATAAAGCATAAAAAATTAAAATGCACCAAAAAGAATTTTTCTAAATTATGTACTTGTGCTAGGGGTGTCATCAACTAAAGGAGGTTTTATCAAGTTTGGAAATATGTTCTTTTTCACAACCCAAACAAGTTGAGTTGATTTCCCCTTTTCTTTTCTTTTGGGTCTAACTTGTTCAACCAAGTCTTTTCTTACCCAAATTTGCTTGACTCTAGGTGGACTCTTCCTATTCCTAGACTTTTTCAATTTTTCATGCTTATGGAATTTAAAACATTGAGCTTTGAAGTGCCCTTTTTGAAAACAAAAATAGCAAGTAGGAGGATGGTTAAGAAAACTCCCTTTTGGTTGGTGACTATGTGGCCTTTGATGTTGCTTCAATTGTAGCTCCTTGACCTCTTTTTCCACCTTGTCTAAATAGACAATGTAGTCACACTCCTTCACTTTTGCTATCTCGAGGGCTTCATCCTTCCTACCAAGTGCCTCCTTCGTTTCTTCCAAAGCCTTTGCTTTCCGCTCCGCTTCCATAAGCAATTTCCTTGTCTTCCTTGCACATTCTTCTTCGAATTCTTCAAATAGTCTTGCAAGGTCTTCGAACTCCTTTGATGTGGAATTCCTCTCAACTTCAAGTCTCCCAACTTGTATTTCCAACTCTTTGTTCTTGTTGGAGACTTCTCCTACCTTCCTCCGTAAGGTAGCATTTTCTTCTTTGAGCATGTTTACTTCAAGAGTGAGCTTCTCATTTTTCCCTTCAAGCTCTTCAATCTTCACCTTCCCCAAGGCCTCTTTTTCTTCCAACTCCTTTTCCATGAGTTGTATTTTCCTTTCCAACTCTTCCTTTCCTTGGGAGGTTTTCACCAACTTCTCTTGAAGCAAAGACATCATTTCTTCCAAATTTGTGCCTCGCTCTCGGTTCCTTAGCGGTTCGTCCTTGGTTTCCGCTCCATTCTCAAATACTTGCACAAGAGCGTGCACACGGCTCCTTGTCCTCCCTTGCTTGGGATTATCCGATTCTATTGATTGATCCGGCCAACTAGGGATCACATGGTTGGACATCCTCTCCTCATGTGCTCGTTGTGCGGATTGGAATAACTCCATGGTCTTTCGTTGAGAAGCATGGATGCTCTCAATCTCCCGAAAGTGATCCTCCATGAAATTTTTCCTCTCATCATCAAAGGCATTTGATTGGAATGATGAGAAGGAATCTTGGTTAGTCCACCAATCCGTATTGCCGCTATTCCCATGAGTCTCGTAGCTAGGCCCTTTATTTTGCATGAAGAAATCCATAGAATCCTGAAACAAAAGAAACAAAAACTACCAAAGAAGTAAAAAGAAACTAAAAGACTAAAAACAACTAAAAGACTAAAAATTAATAAAACCTAAACAAAGAAAAGTTAATTGATTCAACAACCGCTTTAATTCCTCGGCAGCGGCGCCAATTTTGATGAGCGTCGTTTGTGTACTCAACAAAATGATATTTAGATGTGATCTTTTAGAAAACCGATTTTTCACCACTTAGATAGAAAATTAGTAAAGTGGCAAGTGGGATTCATTCCACAGGGAATTAGAGTGATTAGTTGAATAAATTAACTAATCTATATGCAATAAAATAAATCATAAAAATATGGATGAGTGAATGGGTTGTCAAGCCACCAAACATACATGAAAAATAAACCTAATAAACTAATAAAAGAATACTTAACAAATCTAGATAAGAGAAATGGAATTAACAATTAAGAGAATAGCTAGGGAATTAATGGGATCACAAATGAATTACGGGAAATGCTTATCAAGCTACCTTAATGAACAAATCTCACAAATGTTAACCAATTGATTTCTAAAATGTGTTTAGGCCATTATTATGAACCTTAAACAACTTCCCACCGCAATGCCTAACCGATTAAGGAGAGGGGGTCACGGCGGGATCGATTTGTTACAATTAATGGCTTAGATTATCGTGGTTGATATACCCTCCGACAATCTATCCTACTCACTAAGTTCTCAATCCATCAAGGTTGTCAATCCAATCAAGATTATATAACAAATTATCCTAAGCAAGATTATAATCAACTAGTGGGTATACATGTCAATTACATAATGCATAGAATCTAATTATAAAATGAATAGAACACAAATAGAGATTAAAAATATATTAAAGCTTAAGCAAATCCCAATCCAAATATTCTCACATCAAAACCCTAGAAAGGGGATTTAATTACACATATTACAATCAAAGGGAAGGCAAGTAAAAGATTAGGAAATCACCCATGGGCCACCTTTTGTAAGCTTGATCCTTTCCTTGCCTTTGATGCTCCTTGTGTAAAGAGTGGATGATGAGGAGGTGTCTAGATAGGTGGAGTCAAATGGGAAGTGACTAAGGAGATTTGTGGAGAAGATGGGAAGAAAAGGAATGATTAGGGGAGGTAATCTAGATGTTAAGTTTAGGTAGGAGAGAAAATGGAGAGAAAAGGAATGGTGGAGAAAGGAGGTTTCTTGGTGGTCAAGAGTTGTCCAAAAGAGGAAAAATGTGATGAATTTATATGATTTTCAAATTAGGTCTCGGGTGGCAAATTACCAAAACACCCCCTGACCATGGCAAATTACCATTTAGTCCAACAGAGGGGGTCATTGTGTAATTTGCCCCACCAATCAGAATTGCACAGCAAAGAGGTCACTTGATGTTCAAATGGCGACCCTTAGAGCGACCCTAAATGGCGACGAATCTGGAGCCAAAACAACTCCCTGTCGCCATGGCGACCTCGAAACACAAACCGCGACCTCGATTTACGCAGTTTGGTCGTGATTTGGGACTAGGGGAGACCTAAGGTAATTTTGGGCATGAAGAGGGTGGCCGGAATCCGGCCATTTGGAGCGCCGAAATTGGAACGACGGAGGAGCCGGTCACCTAGCCGTTGATTTCGGTCGGAAACCGACCGACGGTAGCCCGGTTTAGTAGGCATTCCGGTCGGTCAAGGGTTTGGGGGGGTTTGGCCATGGCTGATTCACGCATGGAGAAGATGATGAATAGGAGGTTTGGGTGTATTCAGCAGGTTATAGGGGTGTAGTGGGCTGCTGCAGTTTAGACTCAAATAGGGTGCAATTAGAGTTGAAACGGGGTGCAGTTGGGCTTTGGTGATCAGTCTTTGGACAATAAGTTGGGCCACGAGTTGGGCCACGCGTGTGGGCTGCACTACATCATTGAAACGCACCGTTTCAATAAGTCTAAAGGATTGGGCTGCTGCAATGGGTCAGGCTGACGTGGGCCTGTTGACTTGGGCTGCTTCATTGACTTTGGGGTGCATGTAGGCGCTGGTTGGGGTGCATTTAAAAGCCCTTTTAATCTTCAAAACGCACCGCATCACTTATGCTGATGTGGCGCTCTTGTATGCTTTGCCTGGCAAATAACAATTAGGTCCCCTGCTTTCTTCAATATTTGCGATAACTTCAATTCTTCCTCCAATAATTACACTTTTGCCCCTATTTCACCAAAATTACTCCAATGCCCCTGAACTTTATAAATACCTGAAATCACTTAATTTTCACAATTAAATCACAGGATAATGCCCAAGAATCAAGCAAAAGGAGAAGGAAATGAGGGCCAAAATCATACCAATTTTGGTTCGATCAGTACGCCTCCATCTTCCCCTTCCATGAGGAGTAATTATCGCCGGTGAGCAATGGTGGCCTCACGCTCGACGCTCCCTCTTTGCTCATCCCAAAATCACTCATAGTGTTTGGATGAATGCAAATGAGATGAATGCAAAATGTATGAATAAATCAAAAATCACACACAATGCAAAACACACCAAAATGAGCAAGGATCACCTATGTATGTCTAGGAACCTGATCTGATACCAATTGAAACAAATAACACGGTGTGTTCTAATATCAATCTAGAGGGGGGGTGAATAGATTTTAACGATATTACCCAATTTTCACGTTAAGTCAATATTACGAAAATACCCCAAACTAGTCAAAACAGTAAGAAGTGTAATATGGTGCGGAATTATAAATGACACTTGATATTTACGTGGAAACCCTCACGGGAAAAACCACGGGCTGTATAGTGCGCCACACTCGAACCTCGAATCCACTAAATGTGTTAAACGATTACAACCTACTCCCGGTATATAATCACACACCTATCTAATCCCGGTATGAGTGAACCTAGTCCAATTGCTTGTGTGACCACCTAATCCCGGTGTCCGACCTAATCTCGGTCTATCACAACAAGACTTCAATTGCTTGTGATCTAAGCAACCTAATCTCGGAAGCTACACGCAAGACTTACTTCTCAATGAAGAGATTAAAACCTATGTGAATATAAAATGATATTCAATGAGCAAATAAAGCTAGGTAACCTTAGATGCTTATCTAGGATAATTAGATAACAATAAATGCAATCCTAGATGTCAATGTCTAAATGACATGTCATAAAGCTTAGCAAATCATAGATAAAGTAACCCAGATGTTGCTATCAAAATACAACACACAAACATGTCAACACAACAATCTCTATTTTGTATCTAGAATATATTCTAAGAGCATACAAATAATATAAGAGATTTCTTTGATAAGTAAAACACTAAGCTTAGATGAGATTAGTGAAGAACATACCAAAGGATGTGTGTTGACCAAAACCCATGCAAGCAAGCATCCTAACTATGCTAGAAAATGCTAGATGATATTTAGATGCATATGAGAAAGGTTTTGAGTGTGTAAAAATGAGTTCTTGATTTGATTTTCTCTCAAATATCTCTCTTTCAAGTTTAGGGTTCTTTTGAGTCAGAGAACTAAGTTAGAGAAATGAGAAAGTGTGATATTTATAGGCATCAAGAACAGGGCAAGTGAAAAGACAATTTTGCCCTTGAAATCACCGATCGGCAGTTTCATTTTGCGGTCGTGGCCGCAGAATGTAACCGCCGAATTGAACCTGAGAAGTAGGGGATCATTCGGCGACCAGATTTGGTGGTCAGTCGAAACCGCCGATCAAAACCCAAAAAGAAACCGACCTTAAAATATCTAATTCGGCGGCCAGGCCGCCGATTAAACCGCAGAATCAAACCCGAGAATAATAAATGCATCAGGTCTAATTCGACAGTTTCGATTCGGCGGCCTGACCGCCGATCGTAACCGCAGATCCAGTCCAAAGCTTTCTGGAATCAAACGGCAGTTTCATGGCCGCCGATCAAACCGCCGTTTCACCAATGATGGTGAAACCAAAGGAGAAGCCAAGGGCATTCTCCGAAGGCGATCTTCGAGCAAAACTAAGCACATTATCGTGCAAGCGCGGACGTTTCCAAACATATTCGGGAAACGAATTACACATCACAAACAAACACACAACAAGATATAATCAAACAAAGTGCTAGTGTGTAATGTGACATGTGAAGAGAATGCACACATATGCAAGTATGCTAAGTGTGTGTGTGCTTCTAGATCTCTTCAAAGAAAACTAAGCACAAGAAATATACCTTTGAGTGCTTGTCCACCTTGAGGTCTTGAAGAGGGCCTTCGATGTTGGTCTCCAATCACCTAATCTACCCTTACAATTCAAACCCCAACTTGTGGTTTGTCCACGAAATAAGCCAATCAAAAATGGGAATCCTTACAACATCAATGGAGAAGATAAAAACATAGAAGAGAAGAAGAGAAAACCCATAATGGTGGCTGTCGGAGTGATGGGGGATGGCCCCCTTTGAGGCTGGAACCTCCCTTGGCTGTCTCTTTTCTAGCCTCCTTTCATTGAAAAGAATAGGAAGTATTTATAGGTGATTATTCCTTGTGAAACCCCAATTCTTCTTTAGATTAGGAAATCCACCAAGTGGGAAAGTAGAATGAAACAAGGAATGAGAATCCTTTCCTAACTTGGATTTCCTATCTTGATGATTGACTCTTAATTTGAGTTGAGGAAGTTTCCCAAACATGTCTTGATCTTCTAAAGTTATTAGGATTTGATTTGGGAAGTTTTGGAACAGTTCTAGACCAAATCGGAGTTGAAATCCATCAAAAATACGTAATACCGCTCCTTGGGTTGCTCCCTAGACAAATTGCCTCCATAGCTGCACACTAGGTAGGCACTCGTGCACGACCGGCGGTATAAGCAGCGTTGGACTTTTCAGCACTGACCTTTGGTTACTAAATCGGCTATAACTTCTTCTAGGAATATCGGAATTACGATCCGTAAAGTGCGCCGGAAACTAGACTTCTAGGGCTTTCAATCCATGGGTGGTATGACACACAAATCTATCGTACCTGAGAGATATAGGCCCCGAAATATGGCTGTTCTGCACTGGTAAAACTTCACCTTTCCATGGTTTCTTCCAATTTGCTCTTTTTCTCCATCTTTCGATTCCTTTTCTTCCGAAATAAGATTTAACACCACTTTTATGGAACGAGACCTACACATGCTCAATAAACACATTAAACAACCTAATTAACTCAAGAACAAAGCATAAATAATAGGAAATAAGGGCCTAAAACATGTATAGAAATCGACCGATCAAATATCCCCAAACCTATCTTTTGCTCGTCCTCGAGCAAAACCAACTAAAAACAAAAACTAAAAAACTAAAAACAAAAAATAAATCTAAGCTAGGCCACTTTCGTAGGGAACACGATTGCATTAAGCGTATGCTACAAGCCTTTAAACCTCTAGGTGTCCCTAGTAGGAGGAGTGTTGTCTCCTGAGGGTTTGCAGTTATGCTACCCACAAACATAGTTCTACGAAAAACCAAATAATCAAGATGCAAACTCATATGTACCATTCAAGCCAATGCATGCTAGAGCCAATAAGTAAAGACTAAAGTTAAGTCACAATTTTGAATGCATTGCTCAATTTTGAATGAAAAGCCCAAGCTCAAGACATTCTAGCTTCAAAAACACATTCGCCAAATGCCATAGATATAATTCGCCTCAATTCTAATTCTCATAAGATATCGCTCATATTTCACACAGAACCTAGGCAAATACACTCATCAAGCATATGCGAAAGAAGTTATGCACAAGAAATTTCAAATTATAATCGCATATGAATATATCATTGAAAGAACGCTTGATTTGTATGCAAAAAATCTCATGAAAGAATCAAACATTTAGAACAAGATAGAGCACATGTTTACCTTACTCTTGAGCTAGCATCCCCAAAAGATCAATTAGGTCTTTTCTTTGGTTGTAACGGGGCCATTGGTATAGGTTAAGAAAGTCCAGGAAAAGGATAGCAAACAAACCTAAGATCATATCGAGAAATTCTTCGGCAAACTTCATACTCGGCCAAATTTCTTTGAATTCTTCATTCCACTTGCATCTAGGCTTCTTGAACAATTTTTGTTCATCCTCCTTCTTGAGTTGATTTTGATTTCTCATCACTTCATTGTAAAGCTCTATTCCTTTTCTCTTTTATTTGATTCATCATCTCATTCATTTATCTTTTTCTCTTTTTTTTTTTTTTTTTAATATAACAACTTTTCAATATATTTTTTCTTGACACCACTTTGGTGTTTGTTCTCTTGCTTTTGCCTTGGTACATGCACATCACGAGTCACCAATTTCGAACTCCCTTTAATCATCTTCATCACTTCCTCTATATGATCCTAAGCTATATGGTATGGCTAAATTATGGCTTATTGGGGTTAAGTTAATGTGGGTGATGAAAGAAAAAGGCTTATTGTGTTTGGCTTCAAACAGGGCTATGGAGCACACACATAAGGTAGGAAATATTTAAGGTCTTTTAAGTGAGTTCAAGCACACATTGCCTATATCACTTCTAATGGTTCAACCAAAACAAGAGCAAAGCCCACATGTGATATCTTTTTTATGAGAATCGTTCTTTAATGCTCAATGTACAACCTATAGAGATCAAATCTAATGCTAAGAACCTACTAAGTGTTTAAAGAGTAGAAACAAAATAATCCCCTCATATCATGTCATTTATGTACGTTTTTTGGCTTAGTGAACTCACAAGGGTAGTCTCCACTATTAATCATGACAATCCAACTAAGCATCCTATCCACTATCACGTCAAAAGCATGTCATAAGTTTTGAAAAATGCAATGCAATACTCTAAGTGGAAAGAAGTTAGTTTAAACTCAGTGAATAAATCATATATTACGGCTCTTAAAGTACAAAAAATAAGCATCTCAACATGGAGGACAAAAATTCAAAAACTGATGACTTTTGAAATTGACCTACATCTGTTCATTAATGCATATCTCTCAAATGACTCAACAAAAGTTAACCAAATTTTAACAAAAGATAAAAGACATGAAGACGCACACTTTTCATTTAGAAAACATTTCAAAATTCGAATCATAAAAGTGAGAAAACAGAAGACGAAAACAGTGCACGCACCATTTCGCAACAACAGGGCATTGCCCATGACCTTTGGTCGAAGAAACATTCATAACTTTTGAACCACCGCCCAGAATTTTTCATTATTTATATTGTTGGATTCATATCGAAAAAACAAAGAACCCAACATGGGCGGAAAAATTTATTTCCTCACCAATCAATATAGTTTTAACAAAACGTTTGCCCCAAAAATTTCAAAACAGGGGTCACTTTTCGCAGATTTGACAAGGAATGGAACAAATCAAACAAACACGAATTCACACCCCCAAACCTAATCTAAACATTGTCCTCAATGTTTGTATGACATTAAAAGCATGGAAAACGAGTAAAGAAAAAGCATGGCATGTATGAACTCAACACAAAAAACTAGAAAACTAAAAACTAAAACTACAAAGAAAGTACCTGGGTGGGTTGCCTCCCACTAAGTGCTTAATTTAATGTCTCGGCAAGACGGGTGCAAGGACGACTCAACCAAAATCCAATGTCTCAAATTTGTGCCTATATGTGATTAGGCCTTGGAAAAAAATTTCGCGCACCGGTATGTTCCTACACACAATAAGCAAAGGCAAGTAAATGTTCACTATAAAGTGTGGTGAAATAAGTTCAGAAAAACACTTATTCCACTTGCTTTTTTGTAGGCGGCTCGGAAAAGTCATGGGAGGGACATAAGGCTTCAGTTCCTTGTATAGGAGCAGTTCCTTGAAAGGTACATCTTCTGCTTCCTTTGCTTTTGCTTTCGTCTCCTCTTTTTCTACTTCTTCACTCTTTAAAAGGAAAGTGGCAACATCTTTTTACTCAGCTGGTTTGCTCAGGAAAGTAATGGGAGCGACATAAGGCTTGAGTTTCTTGTATAGGAGTGGTTCCTCGAGAGGTACATCTTCCACTTCTTTTTTTTCAGTCTCCTCATTTTCTACTTCTTCATCCGCAACACAAGAAAAATCATCAAAAAGTACATGGCTCACTATGGTCTCGTCAATCTCACCATATAAAGGGATGGTGGCTGCTTCTTCTTGCTCTGGTTGGCTCGAGAACTCTTCATACTCTCTCCTTTGCATAGCTTTAAATATTTTCTCGTCGTGCACTTCTGATGAGCGTCGTTTGTGTACTCAACAAAATGATATTTAAATGTGATCTTTTAGAAAACCGATTTTCACCACTTAGATAGAAATTTAGTAAAGTGGCAAGTGGGATTCGTTCCACAGGGAATTAAGGTGATTAGTTGAATAAATTAACTAATCTATATGCAATAAAATAAATCATAAAAATATGGATGAGTGAATGGGTTGTCAAGCCATCAAACATACATGCAAAATAAACCTAATAAACTAATAAAAGAATACTTAACAAATCTAGATAAGAAAAATGGAATTAACAATTAAGAGAATAGCTAGGGAATTAATGGGATCACAAATGAATTACGGGAAATGCTTATCAAGCTACCTTAATGAATAAATCTCATAAATGTTAACCAATTGATTTCTAAAATGTGTTTAGGCCATTATTATGAACCTTAAACAACTTCCCACTGCAATGCATAACCGATCAAGGAGAGGGGGTCAAGGTGGGATCGATTTGTTACAATTAACGGTTTAGATTATCGTGGTTGATATACCCTCTGACAATCTATCCTATTCACTAAGTTCTCAATCCATCAAGGTTGTCAATCCAATCAAGATTATATAACAAATTATCCTAAGCAAGATTATAATCAACTAGTGGGTATACATGTCAATTATATAATGCAAAGAATCTAATTATAAAATGAATAGAACACAAATAGAAATTAAAATATATTAAAGCTTAAGCAAATCCCAATCCAAATATTCTCACATCAAAACCCTAGAAAGGGGATTTAATTACACATATTACAATCAAAGGGAAGGCAAGTAAAAGATTAGGAAATCACCCATGGGTCTCCTTTTGTAAGCTTGATCATTTCCTTGCCTTTGATGCTCCTTGTGTAAAGAGTAGATGATGAGGATGTGTCTAGATGGGTGGAGTCAAATGGGAAGTGACTAAGGAGATTTGTGGAGAAGATGGGAAAAAAAGGAATGATTAGGGGAGGTAATCTAGATGTTAAGTTTAGGTAGGAGAGAAAATCGAGAGAAAAGGAATGGTGGAGAAATGAGGTTTCTTAGTCGTCAAGAGTTTAAGGTGGTTTGGCCATGGCTGCTCGTGGGTTTGAAGAAGAAGATGAATAGTGTAGGGGTACCTTTAGCAATCAGATAGGGTGCAATTGGGTGCTGAAAGGGTCAGGTTTGGGCAAGGGAGTGGCATGTTTGGGCCACGTCTGATTTGGGCTGAATTCATGTTGGTTCGCTGTCTTGGGCCAAGCTGACTTATTGAAACACACCGTTTCAATTAACCAAAGAATGGGCTATTGAGTGTGGGCCTGTTGCAACGCACCGTTTTGGGGCGCAAAGCAGGTTTGGGCTTCAATTTGGGGTGCGCTTAACAGTGGCCTGGCGTGCATTAAGAAGTCCAACAATCAGCTACGTTCAAAATGCACCGTTTAGCTGTTACTGACATGGCGCCTGCTAACTGGTTTGCATGGCGAATTGCAAATAGGACCCCTGATCTCTTCCAATATCACAATAACTTCAATCTTGCTCCAATAATTACACTTTTACCCCTAGTTCACCAAAATTACTCCAATGCCCCTGAACTTTATAAATACCTGAAATTACTTAATAAACACCATTAAATCATAGAATAATGCCCAAGAATCAAGCAAAAGGAGAAGGAAATGAGGGCCAAAATCATACCAATTTTGGTTCGATCAACTTCCATTCTTTCCACAGAAGCTTCCATATCTAGACGGCTTTGAATAGTGGCTTGGCTGAATCTGTTCACGATTTCCTCAATATCTCGGGTTGTTTGAGCTAAGTTGTTCATTTTCTCCTCACATGATGGCTTTCTTGGTTGGTAGGGCGGGATAGGCTGCTCATAAGTATTAGGAAATCCACCTAGTGGGAAAGTAGAATGAAACAAAGAATGAGATTCCTTTCCTAACTTGGATTTCCTATCTTGATGATTGACTCATAATTTGAGTTGAGGAAGTTTCCCAAACATGTCTTGATCTTCTAAAGTTATTAGGATTTGATTTGGGAAGTTTTTGAACAGTTCTGGACCAAATCGGAGTTGAAATCCGCCAAAAATACATAATACTGCTCCTTGGGTCGCTCCCTAAACAAATTGCCTCCGTAGCTGAACACGAAGCGGAGCACCTCTGCTCTTTTCCGCTGCTTCTACCACTAGGTAGGCACTCGTGCACGACCGGCAGTCTAAGCAGCGGTATAAGCCGCGGTGGACTTTTCAACACTAACCTTTGGTTACTACATAGGCTATAACTTCTTCTAGGAATATCATAATTGCGATCTATAAAGTGCACCGGAAACTAGACTTCTGTGGCTTTCAATCCATGGGTGGTAGGACACACAATTCTATCGGAGCTGATAGATATGGGCCCCGCAATATGGCTGTTCTGCACTGGTAAAACTTCTTGCACCTTTCCATGGTTTCTTCCAATTTGCTCTTTTTCTCCATCTTTTGATTCCTTTTCTTCCAAAATAAGATTTAATACCACTTTTATGGAACAAGACCTACACATTCTCAACAAACACATTAAACAACCTAATTCACTCGAGAACAAAGTATAAATAATAGGAAATAGGGGCTTAAAACATGTATAGAAATCGACTGATCATTAACCATTGTTCCTAATTGAGAGTTGTGGGGGACTTGAGATCTAGGATAGCTTTGATCTTCTCAGGATTGGCCTCGTTCCCTCTTTCGTGCACCATGAATCCCAAAAACTTTCCCGTTGCTACCCCGAAAGCACACTTTACGGGGTTTAGTCTCATCTGGTTCTCCCTGATCACCTAAAAAGTTTGGCGCAAGTCTTCTGTATGTCATTCAGTCTACTGGGATTTTGTAATCATATCATCTATGTATACCTCTATAGTTTTTCTATATGCTCCTTGAACAATTTGTTCACCATGCGCTGGTACGTGGCCCCTGCATTTTTAAGACCGAATGGCATTACCTTATAAAAGTAGAGGCCCTGCCCGGTGATAAAGCTGGTCTTGTCTTAATCTAAGGGGTGCATCATGATCTGATTATACCCTGAGAAAGCGTCCATGAAGCTTAAGAGTTTATTCCCAACGGTGGAGTCAATTAGTTTATCTATCTTGGGTAGAGGGAAGCTGTCTTTTAGGCAAGCCCAATTGAGGTCGGTATAATCCATTCACATTCACCATTTCCCATTTGGCTTGGTCACCATGACCACATTGGCGATCCATTCAGGGTACCGGGATTCTCTGATGAACCTGGCCTTTAGGAGTTTGTTTATTTCTTCCTAGACTGCGGCATTCCGTTCAGCGTTGAAATGTCTTCGCTTCTATTTTATTGGCTTGAAGGTGGTATCTACTGCCAACCTATGAGTGGCCAAGCCTAAGGGGATGTCAGGCATCTCTTCGTGGCTCCAAGAGAAGATATCGTTGTATTCTCTAAGGAGTTCTACTAAGTCCCTCTTGACTTCGTGATCTAGTCTCCCTCCAACTTTCACTGCCTTAGTTGGATCATCTTCCCTGATTGGCATTTCTTCTAACTGATCTGCGGGATGCCCACTGACCCATCCCTGCTTTTCTTCCTCCGGTTCTTCTATGATTATGTCTGGTACCTTTCCATCTTCCAAGACATAATGATCCTGTTCCGGAGTCCCTTAGCTTGGTTCACCAATCACATGCGCGCACTATTTAGTAAGCGCAGCAGGATTGGTTGACACCGCGTAGCAGTTACGAGCTACCTGTTGATCCCCCCTGACTTCTCCTACTCCTGTTCCTATTGGAAATTTCAAGACGTTGTGGTAAATGGATAATACCTCCCCCCCCTCCCCCCCCCCAAATCCCTGACAGGAATGGTCTACTCAGAATTGTATTGTACACAGACGAGGTATTTACCAAGATGAATTTTGTCATCACGTTCTACTGAATAGGAGCTTCTCCAACTATCATGGGTAGAAGTTTTGATCCCATCGGCATAATATAGTTCCCTATGAACCCATATAAAGGTGAGGTGTAGCTATTGTAACATGAATTCTTCAAGTTAAGTTGCTCATGTGCTCCCTTGAGCAAAATGTCAACACTACTTCCTGTATCGATCAAAATGCGGTGAACATAGCAATTGGCAATCTGTACCAAGATTACCATGGGATCATCATGGTGCTGAACTATATTGTAGACATCTTCCTCTGTGAAAACAATCCTGGTGGAGAAGGATGAATCTCGGGATCCATTGCTGACTTTGAGTACCTCATGACCGGTATTCAACCTGGGTATCTTCCTTGTGTGGTTCTTTCTCGAATTGTTAGAGATTCCGGCCAAGGTGGGGTCTCCACTAATGATGTGAATCACCTGGATCTGCTGAATCAGATCCTTTTCCCCATCCCTCTATCTTTCTGCTGCCTCTTGCATCTCGCTCTATACCTGCTTCCCCTTCTTGATGCTGTCTTGTACCTGCTGCAAAAATTCAGCTAAAAAGCCTCCTCTTACCAATCCTTTGATCTGGTTATGGAGGTTGTAGCAATTAGATGTGTTGTGTCCCACATCCTCATGGAAGTCCCAGTACTTGTAACGGTTTCTTCTATCAACTGGGACTTTTATGGGACCTAGCTTCCTTAGTAAGCCTTATCCCGGATGGTGAGGTAAATGGTCTCTCGCAAAGCGTTGCAGGGGGTGTAGTGGTTGTACCCCTCTTCCTCCCCTGCTATCCGGGCTACTTCCTTCAGAGGGGCAGTTCTGGGAGGTGTTCTTCTAGCTGGGTACCAATCCTAGTATGAAGGAAGAGGAGGCAGACAATAGGTTGATCGGTTTAGGGGCTAGTTCTAGAATCTTTTGGCTGGTGCAGGCTTCGAAACTTCCTTCTTAGGACGTGGTGCTAATCAAGCTTCATCATGCTCAACCTTGATCCGGAGCTGTTCTTAAATATCCATTTGTTCCAAAGCCCGGTTGTAGGCCTCCTGATAAGTCTTTAATGGATGTTTAGCAAATGACCGGAACAATCTACCAACCCATAGGTTTCTCAAGAAATTCGCCAATGTCTCCTTCTCGTCGAATACTCCCATCTGGATAACCTCCTTGTGGAATATTTTCAAATAGGATCTCAGGGTTTCACCTTGCTCCTGGATCACATACTGAAGCAAAATAGGGTCCTTGTGATAAGGCTTGATTCCCTAAAACTGTCCACAAAAGGCCGCGGTAAGTTTAGAAAAAGAATCAACACTACCTGATGGTAATTTTCTAAACCACGTCTTGGCACAGTCGGTCAGAGTAAAAGGGAACATATTGCACATAGCTGACCAGGTTGCATTTTGGACTTCCATCTGGTGGATGAAACTCTCCAAGTGGCTAACGGGGTCCTCTATTTCGGAATACTTTTCAGCGGGCATCTTGAACTTGGGGGGTAATTCCACCTCCATGATTCTCCTGGAGAAGGGTGCATTCATCTCTCCCAGGGGATTCTTCCGAGTTGCTTGGTGCTTTCCTTTCTTCAATTCCTCAAGCTCTTTTGCCATCTTGGCCATCTGATCTTCTAGGCGCTTGGATTTCTTGCTTCCAGATCGGGCTACCGAACCTTCTTCGTCTGAGGTTTCTGAATTGATCTACACTTCCTTCCGCTTAGCTTTCTGATGTTTCAATCTAGGGCTCCTTCTGGATTTGGCACTTCATTTTGAATCGGGCTACGGATTTTTCTCTTTTACCCTTGGCTTCGCTGAGGGTTGAGCTATCCTATGAGGAATCTAAATGGCGGATTTTACTAATCTAGGTCTGAGATCCACCTGATGGACTGGGATTGGGAGAGGTAGTCCCAGTCGGTCAAACACGAGTACTCGGGTACCAGGGCCAATATCTCCTGCGAGCCCGGCTACTTTGAAGGGAATTCCCTGTGCTATCATCCGGAGACAGATGGCTTCTACATATGCTGCTGCTTGCTGCTCTAAGATGCCCCAATCGATTTCCTGTCCAACTGGGTCTCGGGCTATAAGGCCCGCAGTTGGAGGGGGTGCTGGTGGCGGATTATCATTCATGGATCCTCTACCCCACCTTTAAGCTCTCTCGGTGGAAGCGAGGGACTAGGGTCCTGATGGATCGGGATGAACCTGAGAGGATCGGAGTCTCATTCTGAAGATCTCTGGGTGGAACTGGGCTATTTTAAGTGATTGGTTGGGAAGGTATTTCTCACAGACGGCGCCAAAAGTGTTATCAGAAAATTGTCACTGGGTGAATTTTCAAATAACGACTTTAAGGACCGAGATCGGGGTGGATCTCGGTCGGAAGGGTATCAAATTGTTCGATAATTGTAATGTTCTTATCCAAGCAAACAAGAATTCAACACAAGAAATAAGTGGAATGAATCGGATTTTTTTATTGATAATATCGTTTATAACAATAGATACACTAAATATTTCTTTTACCTATGGCAATGGTCGGGAATTTCCGTTGGTGGAGGAGATGGCGGTGGTGTTCTCGTGCATGTTGATAAGTGGAATAAACTGTAGGTTTTAGTGTTTTTAGAGCCGATTTTCTGGCCTTTTTCCTGTAGATTATAACGTCATATATATAGGTCTCATTGCTTGCCATGCACTCCTACAATTTCTGTCTAGGGTTTCGGCAATTATGGGACTTTCCTTGGCGATCAATGAGATTGTCGTGGGATTTGATCCCTAGAATCAAGTGATTCTTTCCTACGAGGATTTTGATAGAGTTGACTCCTTATTCAAATGGAACTCTCAAATGGCGGGAAGAAATCTACCTCCTTTGTTTGACTACACGACGGCATTTCAGTACTCATCCTTGGAGCTTTAATCCAGCCTTCTGGGCGTATAAGTCTTACCTTTTGTAAATTCTTCGTCTGGTATCCTAACTACCTGGAGAGCCGGTTCTAGAAGGTGTCTGAGTTTTTGAGTACCCCGCCCCTTACTAGCTTTGTGATTTCTACAAGTTACTCAGTCGTCTGGGAATCGGGATACCAACTGAGGCAGCAACAGGGTACCTGGATGACGCAGAAGCGGGATACTGTGCGAAGAACTCTACATCGGGATACTTGATGGAGCTCTGTATCGGGATACTTGGGTGGAGCTCCGCATCAGGATACTATTAGGCATATGTGAAGTTAGGAAACTACTAGTCTTAGTTCTTCTGGAGGAGGTGTGTATCCGGATTGATCTAGATCTCTCTCTTGAAGCAGCTAGATGGTAACCGGAAAATTATTTCTCTCTTGCATCTGGGTGGAAAATTTTTCTTTGGTCCTTTGCCAATTTTGGTAGTTAACAATAACTATTCTAACCTAATCCATTTTCCTATACAAAAATATTATCTACCAAAAATTAAACAACTGAACAAAACATAATAGCAGTCTGGATTATAATAAACATGATTAAAAAAATTGGTATCATGCAATAAGTCTTGAAAATGGGTTAATAAGTCTCGGACATAAAACAAAAGTCTCGGAAATATTAACCAGAAGTCTCAGAAATATAAATAAATAAAAAAGTCTCGGAAATTGAATGAAAAAATCTCAGCAATATAAAACAAAAGTCTCGAAAACTGAACGCAAAAGTCTCGGAATTTATGAAAACAAAAGTCTCGGAAATAGAATGCCAAAGTCTCGGAAATTATGTATTAAGTCTTGGATTCTATACAAAGAATAAAACTTTCGAAAATAAAATAAAAGTCTTGGAAAACAGTAGCCGAAAACTCGGTCTATGATCCATTACTAGAAAATCTCGAAAACAAATATCAAAAGTCTTGGAAATAATTACATAAGTCTCGAAAATAGGAAAAACAAAACGTACCATCAACACTCCAATGAAATTTCCAAGACTGTGCAACTCAACCTAACTACCTTAACAACTTTAACAACGGAAGATTCAAAACCAAAACAACACAAGAAATGAGATTACCTTACAAACACTTCAAGGAGAACAAGATGGACTTCGATTTTCAGCAACCACAAGTTGGAGAAGAAGATGAACTTCTATTTCAGTTTACACAACTTTTTAAAGTTAGAGAGAGAAGTAGGTTTTAGACAACTTCAAAGTAATAGAAAAGTTAAAGTAAAAAAAAAAAAAAATGTAAAGTAAGTGTATTTTGGAAGTCACTTACTTTGGTGCCTTTAAAACTTAATTTATTCAAGTGGTGACACTCGTGAATTACCACCTCAAAAGAGTGACATTCTTCACCAATTCCACGATTTAAAGGCACGTTACAAATGTGGCTAACCTTAAGATACTACTTACTCCAACCAACTGAGTGATGCAAAGAGCTAAGAAAATATGCATTTAATATCTTTGTGCACTAATGATTTAAACCACAACCACCGTCTGTGTCAATCTCGTCATAAGTGAATAGTGGTTTGTTTATGTAAGAAATCGATGAAACTCACATCGATACGGTCAAAAATGAAATTTATTATGCCAGTCAACTTTAAGGATATGTATATGCCTTGACATGCATTTTATAAGTGGAGAAAAACTTGGCTCCATCCGATGCACCACACTGAAATCTGATGGTGGTGCATCGGATGCACTCACTGAGGGACGCGTGTCACTCAATTTTTTTCTCCCTCCACCTCATTTTCTTTCTACATCTTCCCTATCTATCATACACTCACTCTCCCTCCCTCGTTTTCAGACCCATCGGTACGCGTTGCCAATCACTGACCGCTAGAGCAAGTGAGTTGACACCACCCACACCATAAAATATCGGAAAAAGATGAGAAATTATATTTATTTATTAAAAAAGATTTTTTTTAAAAAAGCAACTGATGTATAAAAGAAAAGAGGAGTGGTAAGATATCTAAAGGTTGATGACAATGAAAGATTCTCAATAAATAATAATAATATAAAAACTTATTTTGTGAAGTTGGTATTTGTACGTAGAGTAATGCTACATTGCCCAAATTTGGTGCCCAAATCTGGTGCCCAAATGATGTGGCAACACTCTAGTCCATTCATTTAAATTGTATTAGATTTGGATGATTTAAATGAATGAACTAAAGTGTTGCCACTTCATTTGGGCACCAGATTTGGGCACCAAATTTGGGCAATGTAGCATTACTCTTTGTACGTATTATCATCTTGGTTGTGACTTCTTAGGATATTAGTTGCCGTGAAGTAGATTACGGTAACTTAACAAAATAAACTAATTAAAAGAAAGTAAAGAATGAATTATTAAATATATGGGTTGCATGAATATTTTATTTTAAGCAACTCAAACTAAACCATTCTTTGATCGGTTTGTTATTGGTTAGTTTAATAACAAACCAATTAATATTTTTTTTTTATATGTGTAACTGAACCAAGTAACCAACCCATAAAGTATGGGTTAGGTTAGGCGGATTGGTTCAGTTACTAGGTTTTTTGCATGCCCCGATCCACAACAAGAAAATTGGTCATTTACTACGGGCGATGCCTGTAGTGGACGCGTATCGACTACGGGCATCACCCGTTACAACACCCGCTATATGCGACGCTGTGATGGAAAATGTCACGTTTCAACTACGGACGCTGTCCGTGATAAATAAGCTCAACTACAACGGGCATCGCCCGTAGTGAATCACTTTTCGACTACTGATGATGCTCATGATAAATAACCTCAACTACAACAAGCATCAAGCGTAGTTAATTTGCTACTTATAACAAGCTGTTTTACTGACAACACTGGTTGCCCGTGATAAATTGTGTTATTTAAAACAAACTATGTCTGTAGTGGATGAATTTTTTAAATAGTAGCCACCTATTGATTTTGGTATATATAATTGTAATTTGAATTTTGTGGAATCTATTATCACATTAAAATTGTTATCATTCTAGACATAGATCTATTGATAAAAGACCGCATATATATATATATAATAAAAGTAATGTCACAAAAACATTCAACTAATTACATCATAGTTAAGTGTTAGATGTCCTAAAATTATGTTTACACAAAAAATATTCAATGAAATCCTAATATGTAATGCATTTTGATGGCCAAGCTATATAGGTGCCTCTAGCATCTTCAAGTGTTTGTAATTCACTAGTATCACGAATCAACGGAACATCACTCACCATTATCTTCTTGACACAAACTCTCCAATAATCCGAACCAAGAAGCTTGTGATGAACAGATGCTTGGGGATTGGTGCAATCAATTTCAGCTTCTACCATTAGTTGTCCATTACCAAATAGTTTTTGAGCCTCTTGATATGGTCAATCTTCTAGTATCTGGTACCTGGAAAATGAAGTAGGTAACTGATTACGAAGATGTTCACCTTTAACACAAATGATTGTATATGCAGACCAATCAATCTACATATATAGCCTAGCAGCTTACAGATGTTTTTAAGTGAATAATCACACCAACTATAATCCTATAATAGACTGCAGATTATCTTTCCCACATTAGAGAAATTAGACCAATAATAGCAAAATGTGAAGTATTTTATGTAAAATCCGTATCAAACTAATCAATAAGCTTGCAAAGGACAACAACAGTCCAGTCTAGAAATATCAATGGTAGTCTTAAGTCTAAAATGTATGTGAGAAATTGAGATCGCCAACATCTGAGTAAGCATGCTTTCAACTATTTACTATAATTGGACCAACAAAATGAAATAATGATATTTGAAAAGTATAATATTCAACAATTTGATAATTTATCCAAATCACATTCATTGAAGTAATTTCATGCAGTCACAAGTATGGGAAACAGATGTGCAACCATGTAGAATCACAAACACTTACCTGTCTTTTATTTATGTTCTCTAGTATATCCTCTATAGAGCCATGTTGATAGATGAGCTTCAAAGCAATCTGTCCACCAATACATGTATCGGATAATTATAGTAGCAAATATTGAATACATTATTAAACTTTTGGCTAATCACAAAATTAAAGTTCAATTTAAAATTTGAAAACTATCCATAAGGACCGACTCTATAAATAAATATCTCAAGTACCTCGAATGCTTTCACAATAATCATATCCAGAAAGAATACACGAGTCAATGAATTGATCCATAGAAAGATTCAGTTCCTCCAAAATCCAGAAAAAAAATCATCATTAGAATAGTGAATTAGACACTCTTAAGCAATCATATCTCTGTTTAATGTTTAACACACCTTGGCAACTTCAAATTCCATGACAGGTATTTTTCTTGAGCTAGGATCCATCAAATGGCAAAGAAACTTAGAAGCACCAAAGGTTAGTGAATCCATATCTTCAAAAGCCACGGCATAAACCTGAAATAAACCCGAAGTCTGAATCAAATTGGTAATGGCCATAAACTATGGATAGCTTTAGAGAATTCCTTGGAAAGGGAATGATTCTGCTTCTGAAAAGAAGTTGAAAGCATGATCCTGATCCAACCCATGACACTATTGCAAAAAATGGAGTAATCAATACAAGGCTACAAGCAAAGTTAAAGAAGATAAATATAAAACAACAAAGCAAATAATGTTATTCAAGGATATTGTCAAAAAAATTATATGCATATGAACAAATCAAAAAGGCAATTTGGGGAAAGAAAAGGCACATGAGTTTTACAAACCGTGGATAGTTTGATGGAATCATTTATTTTTAAAGCAACATGCCAACAAAACACAAACTAACCAACTAATCATAAATATAGGAGATATGTGCCTTTCCTGATTTGCAGAGAGTAGCACGTTGAGCTTCTGCTTCAGAAGGAGCCTACAAAAAGGAAATAGAACTTACAATATTCAATTCCTTTCATTGCATTTTTGGCTAATGATCTCAATACATTTCATCATTTGCCAAGAAAGGGAACTTAATATATGAAAGATTAAGAGAGACATTAGTAAATTGGAAGAACGAATGCATTGGTACATAATTAACCCACACAAACAACAAAATACAGCATTTAAAATGTCACCTCAACTACAGGCACTCCCATGAGTCTTAAAAGTCTTTTACAATCATCATTGTGTTGCTTCGTCACCTACAATGACAGCATATGGCCTCAATAGCTAGTACAAATATACATGAACCTTTCTATTCAATCAGATTTCTCACATAATATGGAAACAAAAAAAAAATCATAAATTCTGTAATGGAACCACCTTCACAGTCCATTTACTGAATTTTTCTATGTCTTCCTTATTACCAGCCTGCAATGGTAAAACAATGGAAGCTGTAGAAACAAAACATTTTTGAAACTAATTCCATGGCATGATCATTTTACCAATAGTTTAATCAACTTCTATTACTAAATTAACTACAACACAAAACATATTCAGTGACAAAATTCTTGAACCCATGTAGATACAAACTATAAAATTCTGGAAAAAATAATCTAAAAATATATAAAGCCCAAACACAATCGAATAGAACATTTTCGAAACAAATTCCATGGCATGATCAATTTTCCAATGGCTTAATCAACTTCTATTACTACATTAACTACGACACGAAACAAAATTAGTGACAACTTGCTTGAACCCATATATGTAGATAAAAACTAAAAATTTCTAGATAAATTTATCTGAAAATATACAAAGCCCAAACACGATCTTGAGGTATTACAAAGAAATTTTTAGAAATTTATCAAAAAATTGTAAATTATACTAGAAATTAATTGATTGAGAGAGTAGAGAGTAGAGACTTGGAGTTACTAGTAAAGATATCTTACCAGAAATTAGATTAACAAAAGAAACATAGAGTGAAACATGCGTACTTTGAAGTTGCTTGAACCAATTTGGGGATTTAGGGATTTACTTTCTAAGAGAGAAAGATGTTTAGAGCTTTAGGTAAACATGAGAGGGATTTTGGCAGAGAGGAATCAGAATAGTTAGGGGATTTTGGCAGATAAGCGGGATTATATTTTTATTCCCTCCAATAATATAAATACTTTCCAATACAGACTTTGCCCGTAGTGAATAAATTTAACGACTACGGACGAAACCCGTAATGCATATATTATTCACAACAAGCCCATTTGTGCTTGTAGTAGCTAATTATTATCCTTCACGGGCTTTTAAAGGCCCGTTTTTAATGATTTTATGAAACCAACTTTACTACGGGCTTTTAATTGCTCGTAGTGAATAATGGTTTTCCATAACAGGCCTCCTAACCCCGTAGTGAATGGCATGTAATGGATGACCAATTTTCTTGTAGTACCAAAAACTGCTTCAATTGCTTGTATATCGAACCAAAAATTGTTGCAAAAATAGAATTACTGCTGCAATAATAGTAGTTTCAAGACACGTTACAAATGTTGCTAATATATTAAAACACTATTTACCCTCACTAATCGAGTGATGCACATGAGTAGGCAAATATACCTTTAGTGTTTAATATCGCTGCATGTGCACAAACAATTTAAATCAAGCTTGTGAAGATAACATGCACTATTGAGTCATTGCTGTTATAGGGGTTTTTTGTCAGCATGACACATCAGCAAGGATAGCGGGTAATGCGGAAATATAGTGATTCCACATCATCAAAAGTCAAATGTGAGACACGTTATCAAAATGGTCAACATGAATACATGGCAGCACCATACGAGGGGCTATCTGCAGATGGAATCCGCTCGGCCAAGATTCCACTAGGCCAGGATTCTGCTCGGCCAAGGTTCTGCTCGGCCAAGTTTGTTCGGCCAAGGTTCTGCTCGGCCAAGATTCTATTAGGCCAAGTCTGCTCGGCCAAGGTTTTGCTCGGCCAAGGTTCTGCTCGGCCAAGTCTGTTCGGCCAAGATTCTGCTCGGCCAAGATTCTGCTCGGCCAAGATTCTGCTCAGCCAGAAATGGGAAATACAATCTTACCAAGATACGTCATATCAGGAAAAGATCTGGACAGATACAGAATCTTAGGATAATATTTCAATAAAGAAATATCCTTATTTCCTCTCTAGTACCAGAGAAGTCTAATCAGGAAAGAAATCTAAGCTTCTAGAAGGATAAACACCAAATAGGAAACAAGTCATAATCAATCTACTCTACCTAAATCTTAGCAGGATTCTAATTAATGAATCCACCACCTATACTACAAGAACTAGGGCAACCCTAGATCAAACCATATAAATACAGCCATGTATTCATTATAATGGGAATCAACATCATGAACAATTGATACTTACAAGAGAAGAAAGTGAGCATTGTGTGTGTATTCTCAAAGAATTCATAGTGATATTTCTCTGCCTTCATAGGCACCGTGGTTTTTTTTCCCTTTCTAGGGTTTTCCACATAAAAATCTGTGTTTTGCATACATTATTATTATTTTGCATTCATAAACATATTATTATTGTTGGACCCGTGGCAATCCAGAAATCACCATCAACAATTGCAATTAACAGAATTAGGGGTGAACAAAAAAACCGAAACCGAATTAAATCGAATCGAACCAAACCGAACCGAAAAAGAGTGTTCTATTCGGTTCATAGCTTCTATTTAGTTCAAACCATTTTGAAATTTGA
Organism: Acer campestre; assembly: GCA_954870605.1. Classification (NCBI taxonomy): domain Eukaryota; kingdom Viridiplantae; phylum Streptophyta; class Magnoliopsida; order Sapindales; family Sapindaceae; genus Acer; species Acer campestre. The sequence goes on from OX940807.1 coordinate 1,814,125, forward strand.
AAACCGAATTCAATTCAATTCGGTTTTGGTTTTGGACATACAAAACCGAACCGAACCGAATAAATCGAATTGTCTTAATTAATTATTTTGTAAGGTTTAATTTTATTATGGAATGTTTGTTGATGATGTTTTATTTTAGACTACATTATGTACTATATTTTTTAACATCTATTTTATAGAACTTATGAATATTTTATATTTTGATTAAGTATGTAAACTTAATATGATTGAAATTTTAGATTTGGATTGAAAATTGGGCTGAATTTTGTTTAATTTCTTCTTTTTCTCTTTTTTTCTTTTTTGAAATACCGTTTAATTTATTTTTTACATATTATGATTTCTTAAAAAAAGTTTAAGCCTAAATGCCAAAAATGCAACTTAATTAAAGGCCCCAAAAATTAAAAAACATATAAAAAACCTTCAAAGCTCAATAGGCCTAAAACCGAATTGAATCGAACCAAATCGAACTGAGATAAAGGTGTTCAGTTCAATTCGATTTTCAGGTTTAAACCGATTCACATTTTTGAAAACCGAATATATGTCGATTTAATACGGTTTTGGTCAAAACCGAATCATGCCAACCCCTAAACAGAATATGGGTTTATTTACTGATGAAAACAATATGATAACATGTATTTGTTTTATGAGAGAACTTAACCAAACTAATATCAAAGTTGCAATTAATTAATTGATGCAACTTTTTGTTGCTTTGCACACTCGTTAAAAAAACAATGTATTATTACAGAAATAGATGGCATCCATCTGTTTTAAATTTTCTCGAGATAAGGAAAAAGGAAAGAATGAAGATTATCTATATGAATAGAGAAATAGAAAATGATGAGGAAGTCAAAAGAGATAGAGATAGAGATGAGAAAATAGACAGCGATCCATGCACGAAACAAATGGTGAAGAGCTAAGTGATGTACGTGTCAAGGAAGATGCATGAGTAAATCACAAATCACAGGTGTCCAAAGTCACTCCAAAAGTTGTTTGGTCGTTTTAAGCCATTACACTTCCACTTAGCAACCATGCACACACCCATCCACCACCTTCTTTATTATCATCTTTTCATTTTCAACAGTTAATAAAGAAACATCCTATAATCTTGATCCCTCCTAGCTACTACTCCATCACTGCAAATTAACTACCATGCCACCTCGTAGATATGCAATTGGGAGGAGTGATGAAGCCGCCCATCCGGACACCATGAGAGCCACCTTGGCTGAATTCCTCTCCACCCTCATCTTTGTTTTCGCTGGCGAAGGATCTGTTCTCGCTCTAGGTACATGTATATTGCTTAGCTTGTGTTCAATATTTCTCTTTACATATGCCGTTGTTGATGATGGGTGCATATGCATGCAGACAAGGTATACAGCCTTCACTCGACATCACCGACTGATCTGGTGGTGATCGCACTTGCACACGCCTTGGCTCTGTTTGCAGCCGTGTCTGCGAGCATCAACATATCAGGGGGCCATGTTAATCCTGCTGTTACCTTCGGAGCCCTTATCGGAGGAAGAATCTCCCTCATTCGTGCCCTTTATTACTGGATTGCTCAGCTTGTGGGTGCTGTTGTGGCTTCTCTCTTGTTGAGATTTGTCACCAATAACATGGTAACTTGCCCTTTATTCACTCTATGATCATTATTGACTCTCTCATAATACATTTGCTGTTTATTGCAGAGGCCAGTGGGGTTTCATGTGTCATCTGGGGTTGGGATTGGACATGCGGTTGTTCTAGAAATAGTGTTGACATTTGGCTTGGTTTACACAGTGTATGCCACAGCAATTGATCCCAAAAGAGGAAGCTTGGGGATAATTGGACCTCTTGCTATTGGTTTCATAGTTGGAGCAAATATTCTGGTAGGTGCACCATTTGATGGAGCATCCATGAATCCAGCTAGGGCATTTGGGCCGGCACTCGTTGGATGGAGATGGAACAACCACTGGATCTACTGGGTCGGTCCTTTCATCGGAGGAGGCCTCGCAGCACTCATATATGAGTTCATGGTTATACCAACTGAGCCTCCACACCACACTCACCAGCCCTTGGCTCCTGAAGATTACTAGTTTTCTACTACTTTATTTGTTACATTTTCAATTTGTTGAATGCTTGGTATTTGTCTGTGTCTACTGTCTAGCTTTGTAAGTGGTCTGTGTCTTCTTTTTTGTTGTTTATCTCTTTAATTGGGTCGGTACTGCCCACGTGTGCTGCTGTTATGTTATTGTCTCACTATTTGAGTCTAGATCTTTCCTTTTCTCTCTCAAATGAACTTCAGTAGATGTTCTCATAAAATCACTTAAATAGATAGCAGCAAATGGCAACTACACATCTTATGCTGAGATGATTGTTATAAAAAATAATAAATAATAAATAAAAATAAAAAAATACTGCAGTTGTGACTACACTAAATTGGTTTATAAAATCTGGCAGCCCAGGGAGCTAGTTGAGTGTTATGAGGTGCTCTTGGGTTGACTGCATAATAGTCAGACCAGTAATTAACAAGGTGAGAGTTGATTAGCAAATCTGCCATCAGAATATATACAAAATGGCAGCCAATTTTCACCACCATTCATTCATCTCTTTCTCTCTCTAGGGTATGCCAATGGTGCCTGTACATACCAGCACGCCATACTCATGCATCAACAATAATGCTCCGAATTCATTCGGCTGCTTTTACTAATCAGGAATCTTAGCATGGAAAAAAGAACTTAATTACTGATTTGTGATTATTCTATTTATTAAAATCAATTGGGAACATACAAATCAGGAATTAATTTCATCCACCTAAGGAATTAAGTTCTCTTTTTGAATTTCCTTTTTCATTGAATTTGATTCCCTTCCATTTCACTCCTGAATAGTAAACACACCCTCATTTCCAAATGACGTAACTAACAGTGGCTTTTGTTTATCCTATTTAGGTTTCCACATATTGAATATGAATAGGAGCATTGGAACATTTTTAGTCATAAGTAGGATAGATCGCACACCACTTGAATCACTTTGAATAGGACCCTTTGAATCATTTCTAAGTCAATAGTGAGAAGAGGTATAAATATAAATATAATACCTGATACCATCAAGCACAGCATCCCAGCAGAAATGGGTGTGGCCAAACACATGGCATGCAGATGCACTCCCTTCGCCTCCATTGATAGACCTTACACGATTCTCAAGCCAAAGCCAAGGCTTACTGGTTTTTATGGGTTCGGAAAACTAAGATATAAAAATTATTTACCAGCAATCAGGAAAAAAAATTAAAACAGATTAGCTAGAGAAAACACAACACCGTGCCATCAATGCCATCAACTTCATGAACTATTGAATGAAGATTCTATCTTACAAATGATTAAGGCTATGTTTGAGATTGCTTAAACTTAAGAAATAATCACTTATATTATAATTTAGGATCCATGAAGTGTTTGGTCAACACTCCATTATCAACTTATTTCAAAATTTACTCCTCTAATAATCAGCTTTTAAGAAGTTGGTTGGGGGTAGCTTTTGGAAGCTGATTATTGGAGAAGCATGTTTCTTATCATTGGAATGTCTATAATACCCCTACGAATTTAATATAAAGACAATAATACCATTGTATTTAATAGTGATATTTTTTTGAATTAATAATAATTTTAAAAACTGAAAAAGTAAAGAAATAGAAAATATTTTTTTTTGAAGACCGGCCACCACTGCTCATCGGTGCCACCAACGATGATGAAGGCCAGATGACGGCCGACTACATCCAACGATGTCGAAGTCGTCTAAGGATGCCGGTCCTCCTCCATAAGTGGAGGAGGTAAAGGCCGATTCTATCGATTCCGTCGCGATTTACCACCAATCTGCTCTTTGCAATCCACGATTCCACCAAGAATCCAATCGCGTTTCCGACGCAACAGTTGGTTCTTCTCCAGTGATGGATAGAGGACTTCCTCCTCCATTTTTTCGATTGGTTTCAAGAGGAATATCGTGATTTCAATCGCAAAAAACTCGGCGGTGAGAGAAGAGGTCTGCAGTCATGCAACAAAGGTTGGCGATGCGCTTGAGGTGGAGAATCTAGTGGATCGGCAGAGGGAGGCGGAATCAAAGAGGCTGACAAAGGAGGAGGATGCCGAGTTTCAGATGTGGATCTAGTGAGTCTAGAAGGAACGAGTTGACTAAGTACGAGTCGACTCAGTTCATTTTTTAAATTTAAATATAATTTTTTAGTAATTTAAAATAAATTTGGAGAGTCTTGAAACCCTAAAATACATAGAACCAGTTGAAAAAAAAAAAAAGCTGGAAAAAAGAGATGAAAAGGAAAAATAATAAATAAAAAAACTGGAAAAATGAAAACAAAATTCAAATATATTACATTTTAGCACTCATATCCTCTGAATCTCCTTGATTGTATCTTTATTCTTTTCATTCATTGCATCAAAAAGTACAAGGAAAGTGAGGTGTCTCGGTTTGAAAGATCTGTAGGCCAGTTGCAGGCATGAAAGTCCTTACATACCTACATGTAAAAACAAAATTATGGGTGCTAACAAAAAACAAAAACAAAAAAACAAAACAAAAAAAAAAAAAAAAAAAAAAAACGAGAGGAAAAAAAAAGTGAAAGAAACCAAAAAAGCAGCATTAACAAAACTACTGAGATGTTGCTTGAATATAAGCAAGAAGCAGAAGAGAACCAGATTCTGTGCCGTAATAAACAAAGTTCCATTATTAAGTTGGTGTATACTAATACCATTGCAAAATTTGTACGAATGTCTACCACTTCATGCAAGTAAATTAACAAATTAATAGAAAGGAATGAGAGCAAAAAAAAAAAAAAAAAAGTGAAAGAACCTGAAAAGCAGTAATAACAAAAGTATTGAGATGAGCATTAACGAAAGTCATGAGACAAGTGCTTGAACAGAAATTAATCACTAGAGAGAAGCTACAATATCAAATGTTTATTCAGACACCTGGTTTATACTTTACAAATGAACTGATAGTTTATACAATTGTCTAGCAATATCAAGCAACATCAATGGGTGACTATTCCACGACAACAAGCATGATAATGCATTTCTAGTAAAACAAAATAGGATAATCGGCACATGCATCATCAAACTATCTTCAAAGGCAAGAGATGTTAGACATTATGCACCTGATGCAGACCAGAACGGAACTCACACGCGTTCAACACACAAGGTTTTCTAATTTTTTGTAATCCCGCAGTAATGCAGAAAATAAGAGATAGGTTGAGTTTAAACTACTCAAAAAGTTTTTAATTCATCAAAATCTGCCTTTCACAAAGCGAATACAACCAAATAAATAGAGGAACAAACCTCGTTGACTCCTAAAACACCTCTACTAAATCAAGAAACAATCCCGGATTATTTGCGAAAATAAAAGCTAAATGAAAAAGGAAAGAAAAACCTTAATTGTCGCGTGATCAAGCCAAAATTGGTATGATTTTGGCTCTCATTTCCAATTCTTTTTGCTTGATTCTCGGGCATTTCCTCATGTTTAATGGTGTTAAATTGAGTGTTTCAGGTTTTATCAAGTTTTAGGAGAAATTGGGATGAAGTTGAGGACTTGTGTGCAAAAAGGTTCACAAATGGGAAGAAACAGGGTATTTTCGCCACTTAGGCAAGAGGAGGTCGCTACATGGTCGCCATGGCGACAGAGGATTGTTCAAGAGCATCAGAAGGTCGCCATTTGGTCGCCACTTGGTCGCCATGGCAACAGAAAGTCTCTAAAAAGCATCAGGTGGGTCGCCATTTGAGGGTCGCCATGGCGACCCACCCTGGCAAATGGCGACCTCACTCCTTAAGGCAAGGTCGCCACTTATGGTCGCCATAGCGACCTTGATGTGCAAGTGGCGACCTCTTCATACTTTGCAAGGTCGCCACATACGGTCGTCATAGCGACCTTCATGTGCAAGTGGCGACCTCTTCATGATTTGCTCATGGTCGCCACTTGGTAAATGGCGAAAAAAATGGTTTTCATGGCGACCTTTGCATCTAACCGCTTTGCGCACCAGAGTCGCCATAGCGACAAAATAGCGAACTTGGTGCCACATTAGCGAATCAAGCAGTTATCAGTACATGTCCAAGAGTGTGTATATATAGAGCGGCCTTTCATCTTCAGAGGAGATCCGAACTTTAGATAAAGAGCACGAATTTGCTTCATTGAGATCTAGCTTTCTCATCCATGGAACACCATTCCTCATCCTCCATTTCTCTACTTGAACTCATCTAATCCCATCCAAACCTCAACACAAAACCTTGACTACTTCCCTAAATCATTCCTCTCCTACCATTTCTCCACCAAAATTCCTTTGTCACTTTCCACCAAAACACCCACATTTCAAGACATATCCTCTACTTCCTTTCCTTGCATTTAGGAGCATAGAGGAGAAGAAGGATCAAGCTTAAAGAAGGTGACCCAAGGGTTATTTCCTTACTATTTACTTCTTTTCATTTATTGCTAATATGTGTAACTAAACCCCTAATCTAGAGGATAGATTTGAGGATCAATTGGTTGTGGGTATTAGCTTTAGCTTGTAATGAATCTCTTATGTGTTCTATTCATTCAAATTATTAGATTCTATTCATTATGTAATTGACTTGTATATCACTTGTTAATTGCAATCTTGAGTGGAGTAATTTGTTATATATTCATATGTGGATTGACACTCCTTGTGTGATTAAGAACCCATTGGATAGGATAGATTAGTGGTGGGTATATCAGCCCCACTAATCTAAGCCTTTAGTGGTTAACATAATGAGATTGGTACATTAAATTAGCTATATGGCATTACTCACATTCAATTGTTAATTGATCTATTTCCTAGCTATCTTATTAATTGTTTTCATCACTATTCTTATCAAGGTGTTGAGTATTCTATTTTTCATAACATTTGTGTATTTTCATTTTAGTAGTTAGCATTGGTGGTTTTTGAAACCACACATCTATCAAACACTATGATTTATTTTATTTGTTCAAGATTAGTCAATCTATCTAATTAACACTCCATATCCCTGTGGAACGAACTTGCTTACCATTTGCTATAAAATAACATTTTAAAGGATTAAGTGGCTTAAAAGGGTTTTCAAGAATCAAACAAATTTATATCATTTTTGTGAGTGCACGACGGCTCATCATCGCGCAAGAAACTTAAAGTGCACGTATGACAATCTAAACGACCTTTTTTGGGCCTCTTTCAGGCTTGGTCATGGAAAACAAAGTTTCGGTGATAAATTCTAGAGCACGTCCTGAGCTTTCCGAAAACATATTATAATAGTCATTTGGAGCCTGTATGTGAAAGTTATGACCCGTCAAAGTCAGGCTCGTTTTGGGTGCTCTAAGCAACCCAAATATGAACTTGCCAACCGGTCCGCATCATTCTCCCCAGGCTGAGTAGAATTCGACCACGAATTCGGCAGGTCTTCATCCTCTGATGACGAATCCCCGTGGAAAGGAACTAGGTGCTTCACATTAAAAACATCTGTCGTGCGAATATGGCTAGGTAGCTTGAGGCGGTAAGCATTTGAATTAATCTTCTCAATAATTTCCACTTGACCAATCTTCCGTGCAGATAGTTTATTGTACTCACCTATAGGAAAACGATCATTTGTAAGCATAGCCCAAACAAAGTCCCCCACCTTAAAATCGACAAGACGCCGCTTCCGATCAGCATCACGTTTGAATTTGGCAGTAGATTCCAGCAAGTTATGTCGAGTACGGTTGTGAATGTCTTGCAGCTAGGTGACAAAATCCTCTGCCTTATGATGAACCTTGGCATTGCTCGGGAGAGCAGCCAAGTCAAGTAGACACCGTGGAAGAAACCCATACATGATTTCAAACAGGCTTAACTTGGTGCTACGGTTGACTGCATGGTTATGAGCAAATTCTGCCTTGCCAAGTTTCATGTCCCAAGATTTTAACTGATCACCCACCAAGCTGCGAAGAAGGTTACCCAAAGATCTGTTCACCACCTCTGTATGCCTATCCGATTGAGGGTGGTAAGCACTAATAAAGTTCAGGTGAGTATTTACCATCTTCTAGAGACTTCGCCAAAAATGGCTCAGGAAACGAGTATCCCTATCAAACACAATTGACTCTGGCAGCCCATGCAACCGATAAACTTCTCGAAAGAACAACTCAGCCACATTAACAGCATCTGTCGTTTTCTTGCACGGGATAAAATGAACCATTTTGAAAACCTGTCTACTACTACAAAAATGGAATCGAGTCCCCGTTGTGTACGCGGGAGGCCCAGAACAAAATCCATGTTGATGTCAGACCATGGTCGTGTGGAACAGGAAGTGGCATGTATAAACCAGCATTTGTGGCTTTTCCTTTGAAAACCTGACAAACTCGACATCGCTCAACAAACCAACCAACCTCCTTCCGCATTGATGGCCAGAAGTAAGATGCGGCCACCAGCAATTAAGTCCGGTCTCTTCCCAGATGTCCCTCTCCATGCAGCTCTTGTATGATCTTGGTTCGAAGACTACACTCAGGTATACTGAAATTCCCTTTAAAGCAATAGTGTTTTATACCTAGAGGGAGGGGTGAATAGGTATAGTCCCAAATTCTTCCAATATTAAAAAATGCGGAATATAAGAATGAAATGAATACTTGAAATGATATAACAATTGTATAATATGAATCAATTCATGTAAGCATCAATATACAAAAGAATCAATACAAGTGAACATATGGAAGATAAGGAAATATAAAGCAAAAATGAGACATAATGTTTTTACGTGGTAAAACCTCAAAGAGGAAACATCCATGGGTTGAATCCACAACCACCGGCAAAACAAATCCATTATACGAAAAGGACTTACACACTCAAAGCTATCAACACTATGATATCCACTTCAAGCTATCAAATCCTAAACAACCCTCGGGCTAGTGATTCACAAAGCCTACTCTCTATCCAAGATGTGTCCTACACCTCTAGAGAGCAACTCCCTATCCAAGGCTCTCAAGCCTCTAGGAAGATTTCCTCGCTAAGCAATCTAGATCCCTAGGATCTTAGTTAAGCTATCCAAGCTCAACCATCCAGAGTACAAAACTCCTTGCTAAGACTTTTGCTTAGTTATCCGGGTCCCCTTGATCCTAACTATGGCTTCTTGCTTGGCTATCCAGAAACCTTTCCTAGCCAAGTCTTCTTGCTCAAATCAAAGGCTTCACTCACCTTGACAAGAGACTTCAACCTATTACAAGGCAATGATCTAGGTGATGCAAATGATGCAAACACACACAAATAGAGTAAGTAGATCAAACACACTCTATGAACATGCTTAATGATAATCTAGAATATACTATCAACACACAATCACAAATCTATCAAGAAATCAAAGCATGCCAAAAAACAATAAGAACAAGATTAGAATATTCAATATATGTCACACAAACCTTAGTTCTTATATCATGAAATTGAGTCTAGAAGATAACATGAAGCACATCATACAATCAATTTCTAGAAGAAATTTCAAGCAAAATCAAGTCTAGCAAAAATATGTTCAAGAGAGATTACAAAGCTAAACTCAATTGACTAATCAATCATACAACCCTAGCATATGATCTAACATACTTCTCAACATATTTCAACAATCAAATAGAAAGAATCATAAAGATGATCAAGTGAAATTGAAAGAGAAGAAGTTTCACATACAACCAAAGAACCTCGGACTGAAATCAAAGTGCTGTGAAACATAACGAAATCAAATTGCTCTGAAAATGCTTGGGGTTTGTAGCTCTCGTCGAGACCAACAATTTTGGCTTTTGAATCACTCAATTTCGAGTTCGTATGAAGAGGTTATGATCAAAGTAAGAAAACAAAAATCATGAACAATTATGCAGAAATTTCCAATTTGATGTTGTTCAAGTTGTTGGAAATTGAGGGAAGATAGGGTATTTAAAGGAAGGAGAAGGAGGACATTTTGGATCAATCAAAAGAGGCCAAATCACCCTCTTTCCCATGTGGAGCATGTGTGGCACACGGGAACAGAGGGAGGTTCTGGCCGTTTGGCACACGGCCTCCACATGGGGTGGCCTAGCCAATGCCAATGGCCATGGCTTCTCCTCTCACGCACCTCGCACGTTCTTCGACCGTATTCGGTCCTCCGAACTCCGATTTTGAATCCGTTTTTGGATTACAAATCATGACTCTCTCACGCACAGGGAAGACTACAAAACTTTGACAAATGGTTGAGAATTCATCTTGGAAAATGACGACGAACACAACTCAACGAATGAGAACGAAAAGTAGCGTAACTACATCGTTTGGACTCGAAACTAAATGAATGAGTAACCGAAATGACCGGGACTCAATAAGGAATCAATTAGGATCATGTACAAGTCCAAAACACAAAAAAAAAAAAAAAAAAAAAAAAACAAATAAACACTATGCAACACAAACATGCCATATCTAAGCGATAGTGAGAAAGCATGCAATTCTACAAGATTGTCAATAATGAGATAAATGCATGTGCATGATAAATGTGTGTGAAAGTGTTATACCAAATATTTGAACAACGATGCAGGGACACACATGTATGAATTGTGTGTGTGTGCGCTAACGCCTTGCAAGAGGAAGAAGAATCTTGATACCTTAGCATCCAAGTAAGCGATGTTCCCCTTAAAGACAATATTTGCATAAGATGTTGCTTCTTCACCTTTGTGGCTCCTTTCTTCAAAGAAACACTTAAGCAATTACTAATACAAATATAGAGAGTTTTGCAATGGAATCAAGCCAATACAAATAAAGGATCTTACATATACACAACTAGGTGCCCTTGAAAAGAAACCCGTCTTGAAGAACAAAGTCAATTTGTTTGTTGTTCTGAATTTTCTCTATCACAGCGGCAAAAAAAGGGTCAGATGAATACAAATTCTGAAAGCAGTCAAAACCCAATACCTTGACACACATATCAACCAGTAAATTTCTTCGACGGCTAAGGGCGTCAGCCACACGGTTCAGTGTACCCGCCTTGTGCTTGATAACAAATGTGAATTGTTGCAGGTATGCAGCCCAAGATGCATGTCGAGATGAAATCTTATCTTGACTCCCCATATGGTTGAAGGCATCATGATCGGTATACAGAACGAATTCCTAAAGAAATAGATAATGTCGCTAATGCCTCACCGCTTGAACAACCGTATAAAATTCAATGTCATAGGTGTTGTACCGTGATTTTGCCCCTGAAAGTTTCTCACTGAAGAAGGCTACAGGTCTACCGTGTTGACTCAGAACCGCTCCAATTCCTAACTTCGAGGCATCACAATGTAGCTCAAATGGATTTGAAAAGTCTAGCAAAACAAGTACTGGGGCAGTGATCAATCGCTTCTTGATTTCTTGAAAGGCTATTTCGGCCTCAGGTGTCCATGCAAACTTGTTGTCACCTCTTATACAATCAGTCACTGGGGCCATTATACCACTAAAGTGCGAAATGAAGTGGCGATAAAACGATGCTAAACCATGGAAACTTCTAACATCAGTCACAGTCCGTGGCTGTGGCCATTGTTTGATTGCCTCAATTTTCGAATCATCTACTAAAAGCCCTTCAAACGAAACAATGTATCCCAAGAACAAGACCTGATCAGTTAAGAACACACACTTTTTGGTTGCAGCGAAGAACTTCTCCCTGCATAACACAGTCAAAACTTCCCGAAGATGTTGTAGATGCATCTCAGGATCAGTGCTGTAAATTAAGATGTCATCAAAATATACCACCACACTCTTACCAAAATAGGGTCGCAGGGCTTGATTCATCACTTGCATGAATGTGCTTGGGGCATTAGACAACTAGAATGGCATGACCAACCACTCGAAAAGTCCCTCCCGAGTCTTGAAGGCTGTTTTCCACTTATCTCCTGGTCGGATGCGGATCTGGTGATACCCTCTTTTCAAGTCCAGCTTCATGAATGTTGTGGCTCCACTCAACTGATCTAGCAAGTCATCTAATCATGGGATCGAAAATCTGTAACGAACCATAATCTTGTTGATGGCTCTGCTGTCAACACACATCCTCTAGTTCCCATCTTTTTTTAAGGCCAGGAGGGCAGGCACTGCGCATGGACTGAGACTCTCTCGAATGTGCCCTTTTGCTAGCAATTCCTCTACTTGGCGCCGTAACTCCTCATGCTCCTTTGGACTCATCCGATAATGCGGCCTGTTGGGCAAGTTGGCACCTGGACCCAGATCTATTTGATGTTGAATGTCCTTCAGCGGAGGTAGGTTCTCAGAGAGCTCAACTAGAAATACATCTCCAAACTCCTGCAGTAACGGCTCCATATTACTCAGAATAGTACCAGCCTCATTCTCTGTTCTTCCGATCAGCACGTAAACCACTCCAGATTCCCTAATTTCTGCCTCGAATTTAGCCATTGTCAGCAAATTACTGTTCTCACCTGTCGGAATGCCGCCTGTAACTTCCCTCCTCGGTAACAACACAACCCTGATTGAATTGAACATGAAAGTGCACGTATTCAAGAACCCATCGTACATCACATGTCGGTCATATAACCATGGCCTCCCCAATAACAGATGACAAGCATCCATGGAAACCACGTCACACCAAATCTGATCTTTGTATGTTGCACCAATTGCAAAAGATACCAAGCTACGTTTAGATATTATCACATCATTCTTCTTATCTAGCCAAGTCATTTTATAAGGACGAGGATGTGATTCTGTAGCCAGCTGTAGTTTATGAACCACCTCATTTGACACCACATTTTCGCAGCTACCTGAGTCAACAATGAATCGGTATACTTTTCCGCTGATTGTGCAAGTGGACTGGAATACATTAGTACGCAACCAGTCATCCTCTGCTCCACGCGGTGCTAAACAACTACGTCAGATCATTAACATCGGCCCTGTATCCCCTTCCAAACACTCCTCGATTACCTCTGTATTACCATAAACTGTCTTAGATTCGACATCAACATCTTCATCAGCTAGGTAATATCCCAAACACCTCTTGTGAATCATCAACAATGGACCATCGTCTCCCTCTAGACGCTCCTCCTCATCATAAACTGGTTCTGTCTCGACATCGCCCTCTTGATCCTTGACAATTTCTTCGACGTCCGCAAACAATCCCCTCCGTGGTCCTTTCTTACACTCTATGAATCTGTGTCCTAGTTCTCCGCAATTAAAACAACGAAAACCTAAGGTTGGTGTTGTTGTGTTGGGAGGCATAGTAGGTTTTGTGATTGTAGATGGTGGAACGGTTGCTCGTCCGCTAATGCTACTTGTACCACCTGTACTGGAACCCCCAAAATTCACACCCCCTGTTCGTCCGCTGCTATTGCTTGTACCTACACCAGAACCCCCAAAATTCACACCCCCCATATTTCTGCACACTAGTTATTTCTCCAATTGCACTGCTCTCTGGTGGGCATCTGACATACTCACCACATCAAAAATGTTAAGGACATCTTGGAATTGAATCCGCAGCCCCTCAATATATCACGCAACTCGTGACTCCTCGTCCTCTGCAATCGCATCCCGCGAAACTAACTGATAGAACTCCGCTGTGTAGTAATCAACTAAGCGGTTTCCCTGTCTCAGATTTTGTAACCGTTGGTAGAGTGTCCGTGTGTAGTTGTATGGTAGAAACGCCGAACGCATGTGTTTTTTTCATCTTTTCCCAGGATATGATCTTCCCTTTCCCCTTCAGAGTCCTCGTTTTCTTTGACTGTTGCCATCAAGCCCTTGCTCGGCCTCTGAGCCTCATTGCAACCAGTGCTACCCGTCTATCTTCCAGAACTTGCTTGAACTCTAAAACCTCCTCTACCGTATTAATCTAGTCGAGGTACTCATCCACTTGCAAACCACCATGAAACTCTGGTATGTCAACTTTGAAGCCTGACTCCTAGTGCCTCGATTCATCACTAGCCGGTCTCCTTTGCGTTGGCTGAAGGGCGAATGGATTGTCGTCACCTTCGGACCCCTCTTCCATGTCTTGCGGATATGGATCCCGATGTTGAGCCGTCGACGCTGCCAACTACTGCGTTAACGTCTCGACTTGCTGTCATAGTCATGCAATCTCATCGCGCTCGTAGACTTCATCTAGTGGTTGTTCATGAAGGTTCGATAGGTTCGTGTGTCTCTTTGGTGCCATAACGACGATAACTGACCAAACTCTGATACCAACCTGATGAAGACCAGAACGGAACTCACATACGTTCAACACACAAGGTTTTTTAATTTTCTATAATCCCGCAGTATTGCAGAAAATAAGAGATAGATTGAGTTTAAACTACTCAAAAAGTTTTTAATTCATCAAAATCTACCTTTCGCAAAGCGAATACAACCAAATAAATAAAGGAACAAACCTCGTTGACTCCTAAAACACCTCCACTAAATCGGGAAACAATCCCAAATTATTTACGAAAATAAAGGCTAAACGAAGGAAAGAAAAACCCTAATTGTCGCGCAAGAAACTTAAAGTACACGTACGACAATCTAAACAACCTTTTTTGGGCCTCTTCTAGGCCTAGTAATGGAAAACAAAGTGACGGTGATAAATTCTAGAGCATGTCCTGGGCTTTCCAAAAACATATTATAATAGTCATTTGGAGCCCGTATGTGAAAGTTATGACCCGTCAAAGTCAGGCTCATTTTGGGTGCTCTTAGCGACCCAAATATGAACTTGCCAACCGGTCTGCATCAGCACATCATGGGGAATAAAAGAAAAACTGAATGCACGATAAACTTTTTCAAATATCATCTAGACGAACTCTGTTACCATGCTAAAAAATTTGAAGTTGTCTAAAACACTTACGAGGAGAAAAGAAAGTGAATCACCAACTCCAAGGATGGAATGCGGATGCCAGTAACATCCTCCTCCCTATCAAAGCTCTACAAAACAAGCAGGATACAAGCAGGGTACATTAAAGTAGTCATAGCATGAAACAAGCATCACTTTGATCAATCCAACCAGCTGACATAAGAAAATAAGATCTGAAACAGAGAATCATTAACTAATCACCTCATGGTACCAAGAATACAAAGGAATTATTCCCAAGCCATCTATATTTGCTGGATTTGTCTCAACTCCAAGCTCTCAACATGCATCAAGCAATGTATCCAGCTTTTCAAAAGAACGAAGCTGATAACATAAGCACCAAGGAACTTAAAATCGATAGATATACCGAAATATCTACCGATATATCCGCATTTTGGAGGGACTAATATCAAAACAGTAAGGATTCCCATTATTGATCTGCTTATTTCGTGAACAAACCACAAGTTGGGGTTTGAATTGTAAGGGTAGATTAGGTGATGGAAGACCAACATCAAAGGCCCTATTCAAGACCTTAAGGTGACAAGCACTCAGAGGTATATTTCTTGTGCTTAGTTTTCTTTGAAGAGATCTAGAAGCACACACACACTTAGCATACTTGCATTTGTGTGCATACTCTTCACATGTCACATTACACACTTGCACTTTGTTTGATTAGATCTTGTTGTGTGTTTGTTTGTGTCGTGTAATTCGTTTCCTGAATATGTTCGGAAACGTCCGCGCTTGCACGATTATGTGCTTGGTTTTGCGTGAAGACCACTCTTGGTGAAGGCCTTGGCTTTCTCCTTGGATTCACCACTTTTGGTGAATCGGCGGTTTAATCGGCAGCCCTGGTCGCCGAATAAAACCGCCGTATTGGACCAGAGGTCTCTGGTCTGATTCTATGGTTAGATCGGCGGTCTGACCGCCAATTTGAAACCGCCGTTTCATACCTAATGCATTTATTATTCTCGGGTTGTGTTATGCGGTTTACTCGGCGGTTTCGAAACCGCAGTTTTCTCCCCTGTTCTCGGGATGAATTCTGCGGTTATGATCGGCGGCCTGGCCGCCGAATGAAACTGCCGAATTAGATATTTTAGGTCGGTTTCTTTCTCGGGTTCAATTCTGCGGTCAGATTCTGCGGCCTCGACTGCAGAATGAAACCGCCGATTGAGCGCTTTCAGGGGCAATCTTGTCTTTTCACATGCCCTGTTTCTTGATGACTATATATATCATACTTTCTCATTTCTCTAACTTAGTTCTCTGATTCTAAAGAACCCTAAAGTTCAAAAAGAGAAACTTGAGAGAAAAGAAATCAAGAACTCATTTTTATACACACAAAACCATTCTCATATGCATTAAAAGATCATCTAGCATTTTCTAGCATAGTTAGGATGCTTGCTTGCATGGGTTTTGCTCAACACACTTGCTTTGGTATGTTCTTCACTAATCTCATCTAAGCTTAGTGGTTTATTTATCAAAGAAATCTCTTATATTATTTGTATGCTTTTAGAATATATTCTAGATACAAAATAGAGATTGTTGTGTTGACATGTTTGAGTGATGTATTTTGATAGCAACATCTAGGTTATTTTATCTATGATTTGCTAAGCTTTATGACATGTCATTTAGCTATTGACATCTAGGATTGCATTTATTGTTATCTATTCATCCTAGATAAGCATCTAAGGTTACCTAGCTTTATTTGCTCATTGAATATCATTTTATATTCACATAGGTTGTTATCTCTTCATTGAGAAGTAAGTCTTGCATGTAGCTTTCGGGATTAGGTTGCTTAGATTGCAAGCAATTGGACTAGGTCCACTTATACCGGGATTAGGTAGGTGTTTTGATTATTGATCAGGATTAGGTTGTAATCATTACACATTTAGTGGATTCGAGGTTCGAGTGTGGCGCACTATACAGCCCGTGGTTTTTCCCGTGAGGGTTTCCACGTAAATATCAAGTGTCATTTATAATTTCATACCATATTACACTTGTTACTGTTTTGACTAGTTTGGGGTATTTTCGTAATATTGACTTAACGTGAAAATTGGGTAATATCGTTACAATCTATTCACCCCCCCTCTAGATTGATATTAGAACACACCGTGTTATTTGTTTCAATTGGTATCAGAGCGGGTTGATCGAACCAAAATTGGTATGATTTTGGCCCCCATTTCCTTCTCCTTTTGTTTGATTCTTGGGCATTATTCTGTGATTTAATGGGTTAAATTAAGTGTTTTCAGGAATTTATAGAATTCAGGGGCATTGGAGTGATTTTGGTGAAATAGGGGTAAAAAGGTAAAATATGGAGGAAGAATTGAAGTTATCGCAAATATTGAAGAAAGCAGGGGACCTAATTGTTATTTGCCAGGCAAATCATACAAACGCGCCACATCAGCATAAGTGATGCGGTGCGTTTTGTATGGATAAAAGGGCCTAAAGGCACCCCGCCCAGCATCTAAATGCACCCCAAGGTGGACAAAAGAGCAGGCCGGGTGCAACCCGGCCCAAACCCGAGTGCAACCCGGCCCAAAACACTTCATCTTCTTCCTCCAGCTTCCTCACGCCATTGACAACCCTCCAAGCTCGCTGCACATCGCCGGAATTCGTGATCCCGTCACCGTCGTCGGTCGATTTCCGGTCCAAATCAACGGCAACATCAACGGCAACATCAACGGCAACTTCAGCGGCTGCTCCATCGGCCGATTACCGGCCCTCCAAACGACCAAAAATCCGGTCGAAATCCAAACCCCAATCACGCCTATGTCATCGCTTTTGGTCGCCATTTTGTTGATTCGAGGTCGCCATGGCGACAGGAAGTGAAATCCCACACCTGATTGCTTCGCCACATGGTCGCTCCAAGGTCGCCATTTGAATCAAATTGCGACTGCCTCTCTGTTCATCTCTGATTGGTGAGAATTGGTAGGCAAATTGCAAAAAGGTCCCCTTGAGGGGCCAAAGTGGAAATTTGACAAATAGAGGGGATGTTTTGGTAATTTGCCATCCGTGACCTAATTCAAAAATACTATAAATTCATCCCTCTTTTCAATTTGAATTCCAAGTCTTACCAAACCTATTCAATCCCATTCTCTCCTCCCAATCTCCCTTTTCTCCATTAATCATCTCTCAAACTCCTCCATTTCTATACTTGGACTTATCTTTTCCATCCAAAACCTCACACCAAATCTTGATTACTTCCCTAGACCATTCCTTCCCTACCATTTTCTCCATCACAAATCCTTTGTCACTCACCATAAGCCATCCATCTATCTAGACACATCCTCCTCTTCCATTCTTTGCATCTAGGAGCATCAAAGGAGAACAAGGATCAAGCACTAAAGAAGGTGGCCCAAGGGTGATTTCCTTACCATTTACTTGTTTCTATTTGATTGCTACTATGTGTAATTAAACCCCTAATCTAGGGGATTGATTTGATAAACATTTGGTTGTGGGTTTTTGCTTAAGCTTTGTAATGAATCTCTATATGTGTTCTATTTATTAATTCATTAGATTCTATTCATTATGTGATTGACTTGTATACCCACTTGTTAATTACAATCTTGTTTAGAATAACATGTTATATAATCACTCTTGGATTGACACACTTGAGTGATTAAGAACCCAATAAATAGGATAGATTAGTGGAGGGTATATCAACCACATTAATCTAAACCTAAATTGGTTAACATGTAGAGATTGGTCCTTAAAGTGGCTTAAAAAGCAATACCCATACCTACTTGCTAATCAATCAATTCCCTAGCATCAACATTAATTGTTTACATCCATTTTTCTTATCAAGATTGTGAGTCTTCTAATTTTCATATCACCATATTTTTAGTTAGGTTTATTTTGTATGTATGTTTGATGGTTTGACAAACCATACACTCATTCATCATTTATGATTTATTTTATTGTTTTTAGATTAGCTAATTAAATCAACATATTTCTCTAATTCCCTGTGGAACGAATTCTAAGTTTACCACAATACTCGTTTTCAAATCTTAAAATATATTGCGTAAAGATTTATTTTACAACATTCTTTTGGTAATTCGCAATTTGGTAACGACACAAAAAGCGAGTCATCAAAATGGCGCCGCTGCCGGGGAATTAAAGCGATAGTTGATTCAATTAGCTTTTCTTAGTTGTTTTTAGTCTTTTTAGTTATTTTCATTTCTTTGTTAGTTTTTATTAATTTTTAGTCTCTTAGTTGTTTTTAGTCTTTTTAGTTTCTTTTTACTTCTTTGGTAGTTTTTGTTTATTGTTGTTTCAGGACTCTATGGATTTCCTTATGCAAAACTCGAGGCCAAGTTACGCGTCAATGAGAAGGTCATCGGAAGATAGGAATGACTATACGTCATCTAGTTGGCCGAACCAAGGAATAGAGTCCACATTTGAAGAAAATTTCAACAACTCCATCAATGCCACAACTCAACACAACATAGAAGTCTTGTATCAATCGAAGGAGGAAGATCTATGCAAGATCACACTAGAGATGAACAAGAAGATTTTGAGCATGAGTGAAGACCTAGTGATGGCGATGGATGTATTGAAAAAGGAGAATGCTCTACTTCAAGAAAGAATCATGACAACTTCCCTCCAACATGAAGAAATCACCAAGGATTATGAAGGGAAGATACAACTCTTGAAGAAGAAGTTAGAAGGCAAGGAAGCCTTAGGAACAACAAGGGAGAGCATGCTTCAAGAATTGAACAAGAAAATCATTCTTGAAGTAAAGATGCTCAGAGCCGAAAATGGTACTCTCAAGAAGCAAAATGGCGAAGTCTCCACCAAGATCAAAGAATTCGAAGAACAAATTGAGAGACGTGAGGCCGAAAAGAGTACATCATTGAAGGAGCTTGAAGAGATCAAGGAAGACTTTGCAAAAAGGATGCGGCTAATGCAAGCCGAAATTCAAACACGGGACAAGGCTTTGGAGATAATGAAGACGAAGGAAATTGACCACCTTGCGAAACTTGCAAGGTCTAAGCAAGAAAGAGAAGAAATGCTCTACTTGAGTCAAGCATCTTCAAGTGCCAAGGTCAAGGAGCCGAATCCTAGCAAAGCAAGGAGGAGAAAGGCAAAAAGGAGGAATGAGAACCCTCCACCTACACCTCCAACAAAGAACCACCAAGAAGGTATCATTCCTAACTCTATCACCATGTGCCATCATTGCCATAAGATAGGTCACATTAGACCACCAAACCATGAAAATGAGAGGCAAGGCACAAGAAGGAATTTTAGACATAGAGAGACATATATGCATGTTAGGAAGGTATGGGTTGAGAAGCCTAGGAATAGGAGGAGTCCACCTAGGATAAGAAAAATTTGGGTGAGGAAAGAATCAATGAACCAAATGAGAAAGAAGGGAAAGGAAATGATGGGGAAATCATCTACATTTATTTGGATTGTTAAGAAGAGTGAATTTCTCAACTTGATCAAACCACCCTTAGTTAATCTTCATCCCACCCCAAATGCACAACATTGAAAATATTGGTGCATGTTACTTTTATGTTTTTTATTTTTGATTGCTTTATTTGTTTATTTCTTTTGAATAATCGGTGTTTCAAGCTATTGTTGGCAATTGCTTGAACTGAGTATATTTTGCCGGAACTTTCTAATGAGTTTTGTGAGTGTGTAGATTTTCTAGTGCTTCTTGAGGAAGCAAGTGTTGTTGCTTGTTCATAAAGAAAGGTTTCTTTATCTCTTGGAACGAAACAAAGTCAACTTGCAAGTCTTGGAGGGACGAGCAAGCCAAGAGTGCTCATAAGAAGGGCGAGGAGCTTATCACTTAGGAAGCAACATTTTTGGAAGTTCGAAGTGCGGAAGCACCATGCCACGTCTTGCCTAGACGTTAAATAGAGCGCTTGGTGGGAGGCAACCCACTTGGTATATTTCTTTCATAGTTTAATTTTTAAGTAGTCTCTTCAATTTTGATTGCCTTTATCTCTATTTCGTTTTTGCTTAGAATAAGGGTGTGAGATGAATTTTGGTAGTGGATTTAGGATGAATGTGCTTAATTGTTGATTTTTGAATTATAGGATTATTGAGGTATATGCCATACATGATTGAGCATCTTTTTAGATGATTTTGTGCATAATAGGATGAGAGGGCACTTTGCCAAAATTTTGAAAATACATTGATTATTTGTGGATATATATGCATCTTTTGTTTTGGATTTGTTGGGTTGTGCCTTTTGAAAAATTTTGCCTCCCATGAACATTGAGGACAATGTCCAATTTAGGTTTGGGGGTACATTTGCACAACACCACTTTACTCACTTTGCTTGATTTTTCAAATTTGAGCCTAATTTTTCAAATTCTTGCGATAATGTCATATTTAAGCATAATTTGCTTGTTGAGATTGTGCTTTACATGAAGTAGTGAGGAATTGTGCATCTTTGCCATTGTTTGGTTTAGATTAACATCATGCCACTTAGGGTGTCATTGAACAAAGTGCGTAAATCTTTTTCTCATAATGTTAGGGTGAATAATCAATTTTGCTTAAAGGCTAGGAATTAATAGTGGAGATTCCCGTGAGGATCACAAACACGGCCTTAAAAAGCGTATTTTGAGTTGTCAAATATTCACTCTTTAAACACTCACTCTCAAACACTCTTTTAAGCATGTATAGGTCTCATTTGCACTTAAATATTGCATATCATAGAATATTATGGACTGCTTGTGGATGCTTTGATTTGCTTGTGGACAATCCTTTAGAAATGACTTTAGCCAATGCATGTGAAAAACCGTAAATTGGCCTAAACACTTCCATACCCTCTAAATGTGTGTGCTCCCAAGCCCTTTTGAAGCCAAACACATCTTAAGCTTCTCATTTTTGAACCACATCCACATGAACCATATAGCCTACATAATTGACTTACCTTAACCAAATGATTTTGCTAAGGCTTAGGATATGGTTGTAAGCTCTTTTAAGAGAAAATGTTGATACATGTACCTAGGCATGTAAAGTTGTGTTAGAGAGTATCAAAATGCAAGAGTGGGTAAGAAAGAGAAAAAGGAAAAGGAAAGAAGAAGAAAAGCAAAAGAAAAAGAAAAGCAAAGAAAAAAAGGAAAGAAAAAGATTGAAATAAAATATGTATGCAAAAGAAAAGAGAAGAAAGGGCAAAGCCAAATAAAATGAAAAAGAGAACCATGAATGAGGCACAAGTGGCCTAGATAGAGGGTTTATAATTGAATAGGCTACTCAAAGAAAAGTGAGTAGTGAATATGTAAGTGAAATGATATTGTAAGAAATGGGCGCCAAAGGGTGTGAAACAAATGTGTGAAAGCAATTGGGATTCATTATTAGAATGTATGCCTTAGTATAAATCATTGGGTTCCTTGTTATCCATTGCCCCATTTTATTGGCTCACCATTCACCTAAGCCCCATTACAACCTAAGAAAGACCTTCATGATCTTTAGGGATGTCCACTTGTGAGTTTTGGTGTTTGCATGTTCTTTCTAATTCATGATTTGCAATTCCATTCATGAGACCATTTTCAGAAAATTGTGTTTTAATGATTATCATGTGCAATCAATTAGATGCCCATAACATGAATTCATATTGCATATGTACTTTTGAGTGAAACCTAGGAATCAAAGTGAAGAAAAGAGAGAATCTAGTGAGGATTAGATCGAGGCGAATTACATTCTAAACCGAATAGCACATTTGCTTTGAAGCTTTGGCATTTTGAATGAAAGGTCGCATTACGTACAATCATATCTAGAGTGGCATGCTTTTAATCTTTACTTGACATCATCTTACATGTTTAAGTCCTCACTATGGCATCATTGTGTTAATCTCTTCATTGTTGGTTTCGCATGCTAATCATTGGATTGTAGATCCTTTCTAGAGTGGGTTAGAATTTTATTGAAAATATTTGAAATGGCTTGATGCATGTCTTTAGGGGGTTGATTTGTGATTGTTTTGCTCGAGGACTAGCAAAAGATAGGTTTGGGGGTATTTGATCGAACCAAAATTGGTATGATTTTGGCCCCCATTTCCTTCTCCTTTTGTTTGATTCTTGGGCATTATTCTGTGATTTAATGGGTTAAATTAAGTGTTTTCAGGAATTTATAGAATTCAGGGGCATTGGAGTAATTTTGGTGAAATAGGGGTAAAAAGGTAAAATATGGAGGAAGAATTGAAGTTATCGCAAATATTGAAGAAAGCAGGGGACCTAATTGTTATTTGCCAGGCAAATCATACAAACGCGCCACATCAGCATAAGTGATGCGGTGCGTTTTGTATGGATAAAAGGGCCTAAAGGCACCCCGCCCAGCATCTAAATGCACCCCAAGGTGGACAAAAGAGCAGGCCGGGTGCAACCCGGCCCAAACCCGAGTGCAACCCGGCCCAAAACACTTCATCTTCTTCCTCCAGCTTCCTCACGCCATTGACAACCCTCCAAGCTCGCTGCACATCGCCGGAATTCGTGATCCCGTCACCGTCGTCGGTCGATTTCCGGTCCAAATCAACGGCAACATCAACGGCAACATCAACGGCAACTTCAGCGGCTGCTCCATCGGCCGATTACCGGCCCTCCAAACGACCAAAAATCCGGTCGAAATCCAAACCCCAATCACGCCTATGTCATCGCTTTTGGTCGCCATTTTGTTGATTCGAGGTCGCCATGGCGACAGGAAGTGAAATCCCACACCTGATTGCTTCGCCACATGGTCGCTCCAAGGTCGCCATTTGAATCAAATTGCGACTGCCTCTCTGTTCATCTCTGATTGGTGAGAATTGGTAGGCAAATTGCAAAAAGGTCCCCTTGAGGGGCCAAAGTGGAAATTTGACAAATAGAGGGGATGTTTTGGTAATTTGCCATCCGTGACCTAATTCAAAAATACTATAAATTCATCCCTCTTTTCAATTTGAATTCCAAGTCTTACCAAACCTATTCAATCCCATTCTCTCCTCCCAATCTCCCTTTTCTCCATTAATCATCTCTCAAACTCCTCCATTTCTATACTTGGACTTATCTTTTCCATCCAAAACCTCACACCAAATCTTGATTACTTCCCTAGACCATTCCTTCCCTACCATTTTCTCCATCACAAATCCTTTGTCACTCACCATAAGCCATCCATCTATCTAGACACATCCTCCTCTTCCATTCTTTGCATCTAGGAGCATCAAAGGAGAACAAGGATCAAGCACTAAAGAAGGTGGCCCAAGGGTGATTTCCTTACCATTTACTTGTTTCTATTTGATTGCTACTATGTGTAATTAAACCCCTAATCTAGGGGATTGATTTGATAAACATTTGGTTGTGGGTTTTTGCTTAAGCTTTGTAATGAATCTCTATATGTGTTCTATTTATTAATTCATTAGATTCTATTCATTATGTGATTGACTTGTATACCCACTTGTTAATTACAATCTTGTTTAGAATAACATGTTATATAATCACTCTTGGATTGACACACTTGAGTGATTAAGAACCCAATAAATAGGATAGATTAGTGGAGGGTATATCAACCACATTAATCTAAACCTAAATTGGTTAACATGTAGAGATTGGTCCTTAAAGTGGCTTAAAAAGCAATACCCATACCTACTTGCTAATCAATCAATTCCCTAGCATCAACATTAATTGTTTACATCCATTTTTCTTATCAAGATTGTGAGTCTTCTAATTTTCATATCACCATATTTTTAGTTAGGTTTATTTTGTATGTATGTTTGATGGTTTGACAAACCATACACTCATTCATCATTTATGATTTATTTTATTGTTTTTAGATTAGCTAATTAAATCAACATATTTCTCTAATTCCCTGTGGAACGAATTCTAAGTTTACCACAATACTCGTTTTCAAATCTTAAAATATATTGCGTAAAGATTTATTTTACAACATTCTTTTGGTAATTCGCAATTTGGTAACGACACAAAAAGCGAGTCATCACGGGTTCCTAGAATTACATAGGTGATCCTTGCTCATTTTGGTGTGTTTTGCATTTGTGTGATTTTTGTTCATTCATACATTTTGCATTCATTTCATTTCATTCATATTCATAATGAGTGGAAACGGTGGCAACAACGAGGGTGCTTCTAGCACGCGTCCTCCTCTCCTCACCGGTGATAACTACTCCTCTTGGAAGGGGAAGATGGAGGCGTACTTATGCCAAATCCATGATAGGGCATGGATGGCCATTGAAGACGGATACGCTCCTCCCATGATGACTCCCACGGTGGTGGAGAAGAAGTTCTCAAGCCTAAGGCACAATGGACTAATGGAGAGTTTGAGACTTCTAAGTGGAATAGGAAGGCAATGCATGCCATCCTATGTGCCATGGATGAGAACCAATACAAGTTGGTTCAAATTACTAGGATTGCCAAAGAGGCATGGGAAATCCTAGAGACGGCTCATGAAGGAACCGAAATGGTCAAGGATTCAAAACTACAAGTCCTCCAAACTAGTTTTGAGACCATTAGGATGGAAGAGCATGAGCACTTCAATGACTTCCAAGTGAAGTTGATGGACATTGTGAATCAAAGTCATCAACTAGGAGACCCGTATTCGGATAGGAGAATCAAGCAGAAAATTATGAGATCTCTCCCCGATAGATTCGAGTCTCAGGTGACGGCTTTAGAGGAAAATAGTGGTTATAAGGATATGAAGCCGAGCGAGGTCATTGGAAGACTTCTCACTTATGAGTCTAGGAAGGCTCCTATCTCTACTCCTCCTAAAAAGCAAAAGGGAATTGCTTTGAAAGCATCAAAGGATGAAAGTGAGGTGAAGAATGACTCGGATGAAGACATGGCCTTATTTGTGAAAAGATTCAATAAGGTTATGAAGTTTGGGAAGAGAGGATTTGGTATGAGAGGCCAAGACTTGAAGAAGAAGGGTCATTTCAAGAAGTTTGAACCAAGGCAAGAGAAGACCGAAAGAAAAGGGGTCTGTTGCTTTGAGTGTGGTGGAATTGGTCACTTTGCTCCCGATTGTGCAAGTCACAAGGAAAAGAAGAAGGGAAAAGTGATGGCCGTGTAGGGAAAAATATACCGTAAAAGTACACGCAGCGGAAGCGAGACTAAAAAAAATATATAGTTTAGTAGCTTTTAAAATTTTTCCTTTTTATGAACCTTAAACCCTTTTGATTAATTAAAGATATATAATATATAACAAAAGATCAATACCTCTTGTCGCGTGATCCGATTGACTTACGTCGATGGTAATCCGCAAGATCTTCAATCCTAGCACGAACGTGGATCACCTAGGAGCATGGTCTCCCTCTTCTTTGAATTGCAAGCCTGTGATTGGATAAAACAAACTTTTCTTTTATTCGTTAGTCACAAAAACAATCAAGAGAAACCTAAGATTATTCCGGTCACTTTTGAGTTCTCAATCTTGTGATCGAAACTCGCGTAAACCTTGATCGATGTAGTATTCACAAGCTTATTGAAGAATAAGCAAAAAGAATACCATCAAAGAATAATCTATGTTTCCTTTTGTTTTTAGTAGAATAAAAATTCTCTATCTATGAGTTGAGAAGAAGAAGAAAAATAAAAATTCTGCACACAAAACCTTAGAGTGGCCGAAAATTATAAGTGGCCTTATATATGTGGCAAAATTTCTTTCCTCTTTTTTAACTAGGATGGCCGAAATCTGTAGTCAATTAGGGGTTAGGGTTGCCGCAATTCTCAAACCAAAAGGAGTTTGAATTGCACCATAATTCCTATTTTGTTATAGATTTCCAAACCCTAATCAAACTCATAAATCCTTTATTCTTTATTTTTGACTAAAATAAAAAGACTTCTTATTTGATTAAATAAATAAAATTAATTATTTATTTCCTTGTCAAACAAGTCTTTTAATTTCAGTATACTACTACCAATAGTATACCAATAGGAATCATATTTCCTAATCAGAAAAGATTTGTTTCTTAATTAAACAATTAATTCATAAATTAATTAATTCTTATTTAATTAAACAATGAAAACAAAATAATATTTAAGGTTATTAAGTCACCTTGCCGACCCATATGAAATATTGGACCAAATATTTTTTTCTTATTTCATTTAATCCATAGGACTTTAAATAAAAAGCCCACATGTGAACTAGACCCATTCTTACTAAAAGAAACAAGCCCACATGTCATCCATTAATATATAAATATAATTGAGCAGCCCATTACATAAATAATGTGCAAATTATATTCTTAATATATTAAATGCAATTCTAGATGGACCCTAAATTGGTCCGGTAGAATATATCAAGTGATCCATGCAAGTCCGTGTGGATTGGGGATCTTGGCGGGCTATCTAAATTTAAGCTTCAATAGACATAACCTAATCACAATCAACAAATGATTCACTTAGGTCCGATCCATTAATTTTAACTCATTCCACTAAAGAGCTAAAATTGAACTCTTAAATAAAGACAGAAAAGGAAGATGTTTCCTCATTCATACCCTAGACAATCATATTGGAGATAGTGTATCCTCGTGATTAATATCAGTAATCGCCAAGAGTTCATAGACCGCCTATAACTCTCCAAGTTACCATATTTACTCATATGACCACGTTTTGAACTTGGATATTTTGACTTGTCCAGAAGCCATGTTTTCAATAGACACTATTGAAAACTCAACGTTGAGATTTAATATCCAATTACCTCAAAACATCCATATGATGATATTATACTCTGATAAATGGAGCCACGATGTCCATATCTATAAATGAAGTCCTCTATCAATTAACAAATGAATATCACCAAACTATCGATGATAGACTATGCGATATAATCGTACTCATTGATAGCTTAAATGATATCACCTGCAACCATAAGTCCATCATTTATCTCAGGATTAAGATAGACTCTCCGATTGTCCTGATAATGAAATTACTTTTATCTACTGACGGTTATAGATAAAGTATTTCATTGTGATCCTGTTCAATGCACCCAGTGCACTAGATTCTTTTGCTCGAAGACACTCCGATGATTTTAGACTCATCATATCTCATTTGATCCCACTCAAATGCTAGCAAAATAATTCTACAACTTTAACAAGATAAAGGTGCCCAACCTTTAACTTAAGTTGTGAACAATATTCAAGACTAACTAAAGAATTGTGTCTACCATATACATATCCAGATGTATGAACAATTCTTCTTTTCTCATAGTCTTTAGACCTTATGATTATTTACTTTGACAATTATTAAACTATAAATGCTATAAGATTTGTTTAAAACAGAAATCACTTTATTAATATGAAAAAGATTGTTAATTACATTATTACACTCTTGCTATTGAGCATAATCCTAACAATCTCCCACTTGCGCTATAGCAAATGTGTCATATCTCTCAAGCCTATATTCTCTAGGTGCCCATCAAAACTCTTCTAAGGTAGAGCCTTTGTGAAGGGATCTACTAGATTTTCTGCTGACGCGATTTTGGTAATCGTCTCGTCACGTCACCTCTTTGAACAATCTCCCTTAAAAGATGATATTTTCTTTCAATGTGTTTACCTCTCTTGTGACTTCTTGGTTCTTTCGAATTAGCCACTGCTCCACTGTTGTCACAGTAGATAGTTATCTGCTTATTCGCACTAGGAACCACTTTCAAGTCAATCAAGAATTGGCAGAGCCAAACAGCCTCTTTGGCAGCTTCGCATGCAGCAACATACTCAGCTTCCATGGTGGAATCAGCAATACAAGATTGCTTGATGCTCCTCCATATAACTGCTCCTCCTCCAATAGTAAACACAGCCCCTGATGTGGATTTTCTGGAGTCAGAATCTGATTGAAAATCAGAATCTGTATACCCAACGGGAATTAAATCCCCTCCAGAGTATACAAGCATATTATCTCTCATTCTCTTAAGATACTTGAAAATATGCTTGACTGCCGTCCAGTGATCAGGACTAGGTTTCGATTGAAACCAGCTAACTATTCCAACAGCAAAACAAATATCTGGTCTAGTACAGAGCATTGCATACATGAGACTTCCAACTGCCGAGGCATATGGAACTCTACTCATGAATTGCTCTTCATGCTCATTCTTAGGAACTTGTTCCTTAGAAAGCTTGATTCCATGTCTGAAAGGTAACATACCTTTCTTGGAATCTTGCATGGAAAACCTAGACAAGATCTTGTCTATGTATGAAGCTTGGGATAATGCAATCATTCTATTCTTTCTATCCCTTATAACTTGGATACCTAGAATAAAACTTGCTTCTCCTGAGTCATTCATATCAAATTGTTTTGCTAACCATTCTTTTACTAATGTCAATACACCTACATCGTTTCCAATGAGTAGTATATCATCAACATAAAGAATCAGGAAAACCAACTTGTCGCCCTTAATCCTTTTGTATACACAAGGTTCGTCAAGATTCTGAATAAATCCAAAACCTTTGACAGCTTGATCGAACCTTATGTTCCAGGATCTGGATGCTTGCTTTAATCCATATATGGATTTCTGCAACTTGCATACCTTTTCCATTTGGCCCTTTTCAATGAATCCTTCTGGTTGCATCATGTAGATGCTCTCGTCAAAACTTCCATTAAGGAAAGCTGTCTTGACGTCCATTTGCCAAATCTCTAGATCTAAATATGATGCAATGGATAAGAGTATCCTAATGGATTTAAGCATGGCCACAGGAGAGAAGGTTTCCTCGTAATCGATACCTTCTTTCTGTGTATACCCTTTAGCTACCAATCTAGCTTTAAAGGTTTCCACCTTTCCATCCATACCTCTTTTCCTCTTGTATACCCACTTGCACCCAATGGGTTTTATCCCTTTAGGCAAGTCTACAAGGGACCAGACTTTGTTATCGAACATAGATTCAATCTCAGATTGCATTGCCTTTTGCCAATGGCGACTATCAACATCCTCCATAGCTTCCTTGTACGTATAGGGATCATCGTCATCCGGGAGATTTTCCACTGATTCTCCCAGACCGATGTATCTTTCGGGTTGTGTTCTAACCCTCCCACTACGACGAGGAATGGTAGGTTGTTGACCTTGTGTTGGATCGGAACTTACAATTGGGTTTGGTTGTGTAACCTCTCGTGGAATTGTATCTCCTGACATGTCATTCAGGACAATTCTACTTCTAGGCACTAAATCATTCATATAGTCATTTTCCAGAAATTTAGCATTTGTCGAAACAAATACTTTAAGATCTGAAGGACTATAAAAATAATATCCTTTAGTTTCTTTTGGATACCCTACAAATATACATGTTTCTGAACGGGACTCCATCTTTTCTGTCTTTCCTTTTAACATATGCGCAGGACATCCAAATATCCTTAAGTGTTGTAAACTAGGCTTGCGCCCAGTCCACAACTCATGCAGTGTTTTAGGAACAGACTTAGATGGTACATCGTTTAGAATGTATATAGCAGTTTGTAAAGCATATCCCCAAAAAGAAATAGGAAGTGTTGAATAACTCAACATAGACCTAACCATATCCAAAAGAGTTCTATTTCTCCTTTTTGCTACCCCATTTTGTTGAGGTGTACCTGGTGCAGAAAACTGAGAAACTATCCCATTATCAATAAGATATTGCTGAAACTCACCAGATAGATATTCTCCACCACGATCAGATCTCAAGATTTTTATGTGTTTCTCAAGCTGATTTTCCACTTCAGCTTTAAATGCTTTGAACATGTCAAAAGCATCCGACTTATGTCGCATGAGATAGACATAGCCAAATCTTGAGTAATCATCTGTGAAAGTGATGAAGTACTCATATCCACCTCTAGCTTGAATGCTCATAGGTCCACATACATCAGTGTGTATCAATCCTAAACATTCAGTAGCTCTGGCACCTTTGGCAGAGAACGTCCTTTTGGTCATTTTACCTTCCAAACAAGATTCACAAGTTGGTAGATCATCAACCTTTAAGTCACTCAAAGGTCCGTCACTTACCAATCTTTTAATCCTATTAAGGTTAATATGACCTAGGCGTAAATGCCATAGATAGGTTTCATCTTTTGATAATTTAACTCTTTTATGATCAGGTTCCGTTATTTCTGTGTCTAACGAGTGAGAGATATTTCTATGCAAAAAGTATAGACCGTTTTCCAATGTACCTTTGCAAATAACTTTGTCATTCTTACTAATAATAAAAACTTTATTAAAAGTAACCGAATATCCAAATTTATTCAAACAAGAAACTGAAATTAAATTCCTCTTGAATTGAGGTACATAATAAACGTCTATTAAATCTAAATGCCTTCTAGAATCCAAACAAACTCTAATATCTCCCACTGCACTTGCAGACACTAACGTTCTGTTGCCCAAGCGCAAATTGATCTCATTTTTATTCAGCCTTCTCCTTTCTTGGAACCCCTGCAAGGAATAACAAACATGATTAGTGGCTCATGAGTCTATGATCCAAGAATCTGTAGAATCAGCCAAAAAATATGTTTCAAGATAATTCAAATTACCTTCGTCCTTCTTGTTCTGGCACTTTGGGCAATTTCTCTTCCAATGTCGCTTTTCACCACGAAGGAAGCATTTCCCTTTGATCTTGGTTACTTTCTTGGTCTCCTTCTTGGTAGGCCCAAGTTGCTTTTTCTTCTGTTGTTTCTTGACCTTTTGACGGGCCTTAACAGTAGAAACTTTACCAACCATATGAATCTCTTGACTTTTGCCTTTCACAAGAATCTTTTCAGCATTTTGAACATCTTGCATCAGGCTCTGTAAGGTGTATTCCTTTTTGTTCAAAGTGTAGTCCAATTTGAACTGATCAAAGGAATCTGACAATGAATTGACAACCATATCAATTTTTGTCTCACCATCTATCTCATGGCCATGCAGTTCAGCAATGTTGAGATGTGCTATGACTTTCATCATGTGATCCTACAATGCATGTCCAGGTTTCATCCTAAGATTCATAAAAGCAGTCACTGCCTCTCTCTTAGTCGTCCTGGACTTCATAGCAAACATCTCCTCTAGAGACATCATTATATCAGCAGCAGCCTCCATTCCTTCATGCTGCTGTTGCAACACGTCGGAGATAGTGGCCATAATATAACATTTGGCAATATCATCTGAAGTCTTCCACTGCTCATACTCATCTCTTTGCATTATGCTTGATTCAATATTAGGAGCAGGTGGATTAGGAGTAGTTAGAACAAACTTATGTTTTTCACTTTGCAGCAACAACCCAATTTTCCTTTTCCATGTTACATAATTATCTCCAGTTAAGGTGTTATCTTTCAGGATGTTCATAAGTGATGGGGTCATGATTTCTGAATAAAAACAAAACATATATAAGTAAATAATCATTATAAAGCACTTTAAATATTTATCTTGAATTAAATGAATAACTCAATCATAAAAATTCAACGGTGATCTAACACCCATAAATGTTACGCCTCCTTTAGGAGTTCGCACCATTTACTAGTTAGACTAGGTCCCACCTAATTGTTAACATAACAACCAGCGTTTTCAATTTTAGCCTTGCAATTTTAATGACAAGAACTCTTGGGAGGATATCAATAAAATTACATTGAGTGTGCTACCAAGATATCGACCCTCAACTTTCTCTCACGAAAATCCCTCCTTGGGGAGTAGATCTCGTTTGAGTCCATTGTCTAGTCTATCCTTGTAAGGAAGTATATTGCTAAATTCCATTCATGGACGCCCCTTGGGGGGATTACCAACAAATAATTAAGCTCAACTAACCTTGGAGGCCATAGGTGTTACAAAAACACCTTCTCCCACTCAAATATTTAAGGCGTGTGATTAAATCCCATAGAATGATTTACCAAGTTATCTAGATGCCAATTTAGATACCTAAATCATTCAATGCATGTTCATACCAAAAGAGATATATGAGTGGCACTCCTATTCTATATGACATGTTATCATACAATAACAAATATTGTAATATTTAAGCATAAAATAAATAGCAACAATTTTGGCCCATCCTAGAAAAACAAGTAAATTACAATGAATTTGGAATACAAGATCTTCAAGTGGCCGATCAACCCTACGCTCATCCTTCGGCCTCCTCCCTTGGGATTGCACAGCCCACAACCCCACATAAGGGGCTGCCATGCGCAGCCCAATAGGCTTTGCAAGGCTGCCGTGCGCAGCCCACCAAGCTTTGGGCTTGCCATGCACAGCCCAATCCACTCCTAGGGTGCGCACGGTGCTCGTTCTCGGTTCCGGTTGCTTCACGTCTTTGATTCTTCAATGTAGATCGTGTTACAATTTAATTTAAACAAATAAAAATACTGCAGAAATTTTTTTTTTTTTTTTTAATCACAACAGTAAAAAAATACTGCACTATATTTTTAATACATTGAAAAAAAACTACAGCAATATTTAATACATAAAAAAATATAGCAACTACCAAGAAGGAATTATGGCGATGATAGACCACCCTTCTTGTTACAATTCCGAAATCTAAATTACATAGAAAATCTAGGACCAAAATCGAGCAATAACAATCCACATAAAACATATATAAATCCATACATCACATGTAATTATATATGCGAATACCTAGAGTGCCATCTCTTTCTAAAACATGCATAATCACAATAAAAAGAAATCGATCCACGTATATATACGTTAATTAATTAAAAGGGTTCAACCTAGGCTCTGATACCAATTGTAGGGAAAAATATACCCGCACCGGAAGCGAGACTAAAAAAATAGTGTTTAGTAGCTTTTAAAATTTTTCCTTTTTATGAACCTTAAACCCTTTTGATTAATTAAAGATATATAATATATGACAAAAGATCAATACCTCTTGTCGCGTGATCTGATTGACTTACGTCGATGGTAATCCGCAAGATCTTCAATCCTAGCACGAACGTGGATCACCTAGGAGCGTGGTCTCCCTCTTCTTTGAATTGCAAGCCTGTGATTGGATAAAACAAACTTTTCTTTTATTCGTTAGTCACAAAAACAATCAAGAGAAACCTAAGATTATTCCGGTCACTTTTGAGTTCTCAATCTTGTGATCGAAACTCGCGTAAACCTTGATCGATGTAGTATTCACAAGCTTATTGAAGAATAAGCAAAAAGAATACCATCAAAGAATAATCTATGTTTCCTTTTGTTTTTAGTAGAATAAAAATTCTCTATCTATGAGTTGAGAAGAAGAAGAAAAATAAAAATTCTGCACACAAAACCTTAGAGTGGCCGAAAATTATAAGTGGCCTTATATATGTGGCAAAATTTCTTTCCTCTTTTTTAACTAGGATGGCCGAAATCTGTAGTCAATTAGGGGTTAGGGTTGCCGCAATTCTCAAACCAAAAGGAGTTTGAATTGCACCCTAATTCCTATTTTGTTATAGATTTCCAAACCCTAATCAAACTCATAAATCCTTTATTCTTTATTTTTGACTAAAATAAAAAGACTTCTTATTTGATTAAATAAATAAAATTAATTATTTATTTCCTTGTCAAACAAGTATTTTAATTTAAGTATACTACTACCAATAGTATACCAATAGGAATCATATTTCCTAATCAGAAAAGATTTGTTTCTTAATTAAACAATTAATTAATTCTTATTTAATTAAACAATGAAAACAAAATAATATTTAAGGTTATTAAGTCACCTTGCCGACCCATATGAAATATTGGGCCAAATATTATTTTCTTATTTAATTTAATCCATAGGACTTTAAATAAAAAGCCCACACGTGAACTAGACCCATTCTTACTAAAAGAAACAAGCCCACATGTCATCCATTAATATATAAATATAATTGAGCAGCCCATTACATAAATAATGTGCAAATTATATTCTTAATATATTAAATGCAATTCTAGATGGACCCTAAATTGGTCCGGTAGAATATATCAAGTGATCCATGCAAGTCAGTGTGGATTGGGGATCTTGGCGGGCTATCTAAATTTAAGCTTCAATAGACATAACCTAATCACAATCAACAAATGATTCACTTAGGTCCGATCCATTAATTTTAACTCATTCCACTAAAGAGCTAAAATTGAACTCTTAAATAAAGACAGAAAAGGAAGATGTTTCCTCATTCATACCCTAGACAATCATATTGGAGATAGTGTATCCTCGTGATTAATATCAGTAATAGCCAAGAGTTCATAGACCGCCTATAACTCTCCAAGTTACCATATTTACTCATATGACCACGTTTTGAACTTGGATATTTTGACTTGTCCAGAAGCCATGTTTTCAATAGACACTATTGAAAACTCAACGTTGAGATTTAATATCCAATTACCTCAAAACATCCATATGATAATATTATACTCTCATTTGATAAATGGAGCCACGATGTCCATATCTATAAATGAAGTCCTCTATTGATTAACAAATGAATATCACAAAACTATCGAGGATAGACTATACGATATAATCGTACTCATTGATAGCTCAAATGATATCACCTGCAACCATAAGTCCATCATTTATCTTAGGATTAAGATAGACTCTCCGATTGTCCTGATAATGAAATTACTTTTATCTACTGACGGTTATAGATAAAGTATTTCATTGTGATCCTGTTCAATGCACCTAGTGCACTAGATTCTTTTGCTCGAAGACACTCCGATGATTTTAGACTCATCATATCTCATTTGATCCCAATCAAATGCTAGCAAAATAATTCTACAACTTTAACAAGATAAAGGTGCCCAACCTTTAACTTAAGTTGTGAACAATATTCAAGACTAACTAAAGAATTGTGTCTACCACATACATATCCAGATGTATGAACAATTCTTCTTTTCTCATAGTCTTTAGACCTTATGATTATTTACTTTGACAATTATTAAACTATAAATGCTATAAGATTTGTTTAAAACAGAAATCACTTTATTAATATGAAAAAGATTGTTAATTACATTATTACACTCTTGCTATTGAGCATAATCCTAACAGGCCGCCACTTGGAGTGGAAGTAGTGATGACTCCAATGAAGAAGATGAGTCTTCGGATGATGAAGACATCATGGCTAACTTCTTAGCCTTTGCCTCCTCTCACAAGAGCAAAAGTGGTAGTGAAAAAGAGGAAGAGAGTCATAGGGAAAGTGACTCTAGTGAAGATGACTCCAATGCTAACTCCACTAATGGATATGTGGAGAAAGAAGTGTTAGTTGAATATCTTAAGGAGTTTAGGAGCTTAGAGATGAAAACCACTAAGAAAATCAAGATGTTGAGAGAAGAAAATCTTGAGCTTTCATCTCACAATGACCACTTAAGTGAAGAAGTGGAAAGACTTAAGAAGAGAGAAGATAAGCTAAGAGAGGAGTTAGCTTTATCTAGGAGGAATGAAGAAGGTTTGAAGAGGGAGCTTGATGAAGTTAAGAAGTCACTTACTAGAATGGACTCTAGCACCAAAAAGTTAGATCACATGCTTGGTGTTGGAAAGAGTCCATGTGACAAGAGAGGTCTAGGGTTTGAAGATAGTCAAGAGACCTCCTCCTCTAAGAAGACCATGTTTGTTAAGGGCTTGGACAACATAGAAGCTTCACCGGTGCACACTCCTAGGAAGAAGATAGATCTAGGACAATGTTCTAAAAGTGCACAAGTGAAGGTGGTATCAAGAAGGCAACCTCAAGCCAACATTCCTCATCATATGGCTCAAAAAGGGAAGAAGACGATCATGCAAGTCCAACATTGGAAGCAAGAAAGACCGGTTCAACAAAGGAGATGGATTGAACCCACTCAACCACAAAGAAAAGGGAAGGCTCCCATAAATGCTCAAGGCAATGGTATGATTTCTCATTTCATTTCAATTTGTCATTTTTGTGGTTTTAATGGTCACATTCGACCAAATTGCTTGCGTTATATAAAAATGTGTAGAACTCGAAGCATGATTG
This sequence comes from Acer campestre, assembly GCA_954870605.1. Classification (NCBI taxonomy): domain Eukaryota; kingdom Viridiplantae; phylum Streptophyta; class Magnoliopsida; order Sapindales; family Sapindaceae; genus Acer; species Acer campestre. The sequence goes on from OX940807.1 coordinate 1,850,687, forward strand.
TAAAGAGAAAGAATAGAGCCAAGATGCATGTTCCTAGGAATAATAAGACTAATTTGCATGATCCTAGGATTACTAGAGCCCATGTATCAAAGACCATTAAGAAAGAAAATGTTGTTCTTAAGTGGGTTAGAAAGAATGAAAATGTTTGACATGTTGCACAAATTGCCTTAAAGGCAAATTCTTCTAATCTTTGGTATCTTAATAGTGGGTGCTCTAGGCACATGACGGGAAACAAGAGTTTCTTTGTGACTCTTGTTATGGAGGAAGGAGGAAATGTCACCTTTGGTGATAGATCCAAAAAGAAAGTCATAGGGAAAGGAACCATTTCCGTTCCCGGATTACCCTCCTTATCTAATGCTTTACTTGTTGATGGCTTGAAAGCCAATTTGATTAGCATTTCTCATCTTAGTGATGAAGGATATTCCGTCCTGTTTAGCAAAGATAATTGCTCTATCCTAAAGCCCAATGGACAAACCTTATTGAAAGGTATGAGATCTAGCGACAATTGCTATTGTCTTGAAGCTAGAACAGTCTCAAACAATGTGTCCAAGGATGAGAAAATTGAGTTGTGGCATAAAAGACTTGGCCACATGAACTTTCAGGATCTACGGACCCTTGGAAAGTTTGAATGTGTGCGTGGCCTCCCTAAGCTTGGGAAGAAAGCCAATGGTATTTGTGGACCTTGTCAACAAGGAAAACAAACTAAAGGCATGCAAAAAAGGGCAAGTATCTCTCCACCAAGGAGCCCCTAGAGCTTCTCCACATGGATCTTATGGGTCCTATGCAAACCGAGAGCTTGGGTGGAAAGAGATACATTTTTGTTTGTGTAGATGATTTCTCTAGGTTCACATGGACATATTTTCTTAGAGAAAAATCCGAAACTTTTGATAAGTTTAAAATGCTTTGTACTAAACTTCAAAATGAAATGAATTCTAACATTAAAAGCATAAAACGGATAAGAAGTGATCATGGGAGGGAATTTGAGAATGCTTCATTTGAAACCTATTGTGATAGTATAGGTATCTCCCATGAGTTTTCGGCTCCTAGGACACCTCAACAAAATGGAGTTGTTGAGAGGAAAAATAGGGTCCTTCAAGAGATGGCCCGTGTGATGTTGCTTAGCAACAATGTGCCTAGGAATCTGTGGGCCGAAGCCATTAACACGGCTTGCTATATAGGAAATAGAGTTTTCCTAAGGCCCGGTACTAGGAATACCTCCTATGAGTTATGGAAAGGTAAAAGGCCAAATGTTAGCTACTTCCACACATTTGGAAGCAAATGCTACATTTTAAATGACCGAGATCAACTTGGCAAATTTGATGCCAAGAGTGATGAGGGTATCTTTATTGGCTATGCCTTAAATAGTAGAGCCTATAGAGTTTTCAATAAGAAAACTCTAAGTGTCATGGAATCATCCAATGTCGTATTTGATGATGAAAGGCTCAAGTCTAGTAATCATGAGGAGGAGGTAATTTTTAGTAATGACTCTCCTTTGGAGAAGGTTGATGTGACTCCTAATGTGGGGACGTCCAATGTTGTTGATAATGACACACAACCTATTGATAGAGTTCCTAACTTGGACTCTAATGAACCCGCTCCATGGGTTAGAAGACTCCATAACAAAGAGGATGTTATTAGAGATGTGAATGAGGGTGTTAGGACTAGAAGGCAAATAGCTAATCTTATTAGCTTCACTTGCTACACCTCTCAAATAGAACCCAAAAAGATTGATGAAGCTTTAAATGATGAGTTTTGGGTTCTTGCCATGCAAGAAGAGCTAAACCAATTCGAAAGGAATGAGGTTTGGACTCTAGTTCCTAGGCCTAAGACCACAAATGTCATAGGCACAAAGTGGATATATAGGAATAAATTCGATGAGGATGGCAACATAGTGCGTAACAAGGCAAGACTTGTTGCACAAGGGTACTCTCAAATTGAGGGTATCGATTTTGAGGAGACTTTTGCTCCCGTTGCCCCGTTTAGAGTCCATTAGGCTTCTCTTGTCCATCTCTTGTGTGCACAAGTTCAAATTGCACCAAATGGACGTAAAAAGTGCCTTCCTCAATGGCTTCTTGCAAGAGGAAGTGTTTGTTGAGCAACCCAAGGGGTTTGTGGATGCACACCACCCCAATCATGTCTATCGCCTCAAGAAGGCTCTTTATGGGTTGAAACAAGCACCGAGGGTTTGGTATGAGCGCCTCACTCAATTCCTTGTCAACAATGACTACACAAGAGGTAGTGTTGACAAGACACTATTCATCAAGAAAGACAATGATGAGCTTTTTATAGCTCAAATATATGTTGATGATATAGTGTTTGGCTCCACCAACAACATCAAAGTCCAACAATTTGTTGATGTTATGTCTCATGAATTTGAGATGAGTCTTGTTGGTGAGCTTAGTTACTTCCTAGGTTTGCAAATTAGGCAAATGAATGATGGGATCTTCATAACCCAAGCCAAATATGCCAAAAACCTAGTGAAGAGGTTTGGTCTTGAAAAAGCCAAGCATTGTGATACACCCATGAGTACCACTTTGAAGCTAAGCAAAGATGCTAGTGGTAATAGTGTGGAACAAACACTATATAGGGCCATGATAGGAAGCTTGCTTTATTTGACCGCAAGTAGGCCCGATATATCCTTTAGTGTGGGTGTGTATGCTAGGTACCAATCCGAGCCCAAGGAGTCCCATCTCTCTTCCGTCAAGAGAATCATTCGATATGTGAATGTGACTTCTAATTATGGGATTTGGTACTCGTTTGACACTAATGCTAGTCTTGTAGGCTTTAGTGATGCGGATTGGATGGGAAATTGTGATGATAGGAAAAGCACATCGGGCGGTTGCTTTTTCCTTGGAAACAATCTTGTTTCTTGGTTTTGCAAGAAGCAAAACTCAATTTCCTTGTCCACGGCGGAGGCCGAATACATAGCCGCGGGGAGTGGATGCACACAACTCCTATGGATGAAGCAAATGCTAGTAGACTATGAATTCAACCAAGGTACACTCACTCTCCTTTGTTATAACATGAGTGCTATTAATATTTCCAAGAATCCGGTTCAACACTCTAGAACTAAGCATATTGACATCCGTCATCATTTCATTAGAGAACTAGTTGAAAATAAATGCATTGTACTTGAGCATGTAGGTACCAATGATCAACTAGCGGACTTGTTCACAAAACCTCTAGATGCTACTCGATTTAAAACTCTTAGTAGATCTATTGGGATATGTCTTGTGGAGTGATGAGTTTTTGTGATTGACCCCATAAGGGGAACTCAAGCAAAGAGAGCTTTTTGTATACTAGATGCATGCAAAATATTTGAAAGATCTTGTGCTTCTCTTTTAATTGCTTGAAGTAAGCTTGGTTGGACATATGTATATATGCTTTTATCTCAATAAGTGTGAACCAAGCTTTGTTTTCAATCCATGTCATATTTATGTTCAAACATGCATTTTTGGACTAGGAAATTTTCATAGGAAGTATGATTTGAATGACCTATAGTTATTTCCATGACATGATGATTCTTAATAACATGCTAAATGCCATATGAAAAGCTTGAAATTCAAATGACATGCTCAAATGAAAAAGCATGAATTGATGATTGCATATTCTTAAATGCAAAACAATGTGTGAAAAAACTAGTGAGACTAAATTTGATAAAGGATCATGTATCCATTCAAAGGATGTTTCAATCCAAATGTCTCTCTTTCTTTATTTGTTGAACATGGTTACTATCATACGGATTTCATACCCGGAAAAATCAAATAGGGTGCAAAGTCGCTCATGCCATGTTTCCTTATAAAGTTGGATATAGTTGTTGTTAAAAATGAAAATCAATAAATTCTCTATATCCTTGCTTTTCTCATGACAAATGGTAAAATTGGTTTGAATTCTATTTGAAACCTTTGTCATTTGCTTTGCCAAATACCATTGTATTTTGGACTTGAATGCAACATGTCTTGTATGCAAAGCATTTTTTATTTCACACATTTTCATAAAATAAATCTCCTTGATTCTCTCCAATTAAATGAGTGCATAAAGTGGCTTATTTGTCTATGCATTATCTTGTATGCTACTATCTCTCTTTGCTTTGAGTGACCCGGTTGGGGACTACTCCTTTGCCTATATCATGACAAAAAGGGGGAGTAGGATGTGATTAAGGGGAGTTGCAAATTGTAGTAGTTAATGTGCATTTGGGGAGATTTTATATTGAGGGGGAGTAACCCTTTGAGGGGGAGAATTGCATACTCATTCATTACATGATGTAGTGTTTAACAGTTTAATATGCAAATGCTTGTTTTACTTTCACTTGATCAACTCACATACACTTTGTAAGGATTCCCATTATTGATTGGCTTATTTCGTGAACAAACCACAAGTTGGGGTTTGAATTGTAAGGGTAGATTAGGTGATGGAAGACCAACATCAAAGGCCATATTCAAGACCTCAAGGTGACAAGCACGCAAAGGTATATTTCTTGTGCTTAGTTTTCTTTGAAGAGATCTAGAAGCACACACACACTTAGCATTCTTGCAATTGTGTGCATTCTCTTCACATGTCACATTACACACTTGCACTTTGTTTGATTATATCTTGTTGTGTGTTTGTTTGTGTCGTGTAATTCGTTTCCCGAATATGTTTGGAAACGTCCGCGCTTGCACGATTTTGTGCTTGGTTTTGCGTGAAGACCGCTCTTGGTGAAGGCCTTGGCTTTCTCCTTGGATTCACCACTTTTGGTGAATCGGCGGTTTAATCGGTGGCCCTGGCCACCGAATGAAACCGCCGTTTTGGACCAGAGGTCTCTGGTCTGATTCTGCGGTTATATCGGCGGTCTGGCCGCCGATTTGAAACCGCCGTCTCACACCTGATGCATTTATTATTCTCGGGTCGTGTTCTGCGGTTTATTCGGCGGTTTCGAAACCGCCGAATGAAACCGCTATTTTCTCCCCTGTTCTCGGGATGAATTCTGCGGTCATGATCGGTGGCCTGGCCGCCGAATGAAACCGCCGAATTAGATATTTTAGGTCGGTTTCTTTTTCGGGCTCAATTCTGCGGTCATATTCTGCGGCCCCGACCGCAGAATGAAACCGCCGTTTGAGCGTTTCAGGGGCAATATTGTCTTTTCACATGCCCTGTTTCTTGATGACTATATATATCATACTTTCTCATTTCTCTACCTTAGTTCTCTGATTCTAAAGAACATTAAAGTTCAAAAAGAGAGACTTGAGAGAAAAGAAATCAAGAACTCATTTTTATACACACAAAACCATTCTCATATGCATCAAAAGATCATCTAGCATTTTCTAGCATAGTTAGGATGCTTGCTTGCATAGGTTTTGCTCAACACACTTGCTTTGGTATGTTCTTCACTAATCCCATCTAAGTTTAGTGTTTTATTTATCAAAGAAATCTCTTATATTATTTGTATGCTCTTAGAATATATTCTAGATACAAAATAGAGATTGTTGTGTTGACATGTTTGAGTGATGTATTTTGATAGCAACATCTAGGTTATTGTGTATCTATGATTTGCTAAGCTTTATGACATATCATTTAGCTATTGACATCTAGGATTGCATTTATTGTTATATATTCATCCTAGATAAGCATCTAAGGTTACCTAGCTTTATTTGCTCATTGAATATCATTTTATATTCACATAGGTTGTAATCTCTTCATTGAGAAGTAAGTCTTGCATGTAGCTTCCGGGATTAGGTTGCTTAGATTGCAAGCAATTGGACTAGGTCCACTTATACCGGGATTAGGTAGGTGTGTTGATTATTGATCGGGATTAGGTTGTAATCATTACACATTTAGTGGATTCGAGGTTCGAGTGTGGCGCACTATATAGCCCGTGGTTTTTCCTGTGAGGGTTTCCACGTAAATATCAAGTGTCTTTTATAATTCCGCACCATATTACACTTGTTATTGTTTTGACTAGGTTGGGGCATTTTCGTAATTTGACTAATCACGAAAATTGGGTAAATTTGGTAAAATCTATTCACCCCCCCTCTAGATTCTTATTAGAACACACCGTGTTATTTGTTTCAATTGGTATCAGAGTGGGTTCCTAGACATACATAGGTGATCCTTGCTCATTTTGGTGTGTTTTGCATTTGTGTGATTTTTGTTCATTCATACATTTTGCATTCATTTCATTTCATTCATATTTACAATGAGTGGAAACGGTGGCAACAATGAGGGTGCTTCTAGCACGCGTCCTCCTCTTCTCACCGGTGATAACTACTCCTCATGGAAGGGGAAGATGGAGGCGTACTTATGCCAAATCCATGATAGGGCATGGATGGCCATTGAAGACGGATACGCTCCTCCTATGATGACTCCCACGGGTGGTGAAGAAGAAGTTCTCAAGCCAAAGGCTCAATGGACTAATGGAGAGTTTGAGACTTCTAAGTGGAATAGGAAGGCAATGCATGCCATCCTATGTGCCATGGATGAGAACCAATACAAGTTGGTTCAAATTACTAGGATTGCCAAAGAGGCATGGGAAATCCTAGAGACGGCTCATGAAGGAACCGAAGTGGTCAAGGATTCAAAACTACAAGTCCTCCAAACTAGTTTTGAGACCATTAGGATGGAAGAGCATGAGCACTTCAATGACTTCCAAGTGAAGTTGATGGACATTGTGAATCAAAGTCATCAACTAGGAGACCCATACTCAGATAGGAGAATCAAGCGAAAAATTATGAGATCTCTCCCCGATAGATTCGAGTCTAAGGTGACGGCTTTAGAGGAAAATAGTGGCTATAAGGATATGAAGCCGAGCGAAGTCATTGGAAGACTTCTTGCTTACGAGTCTTGGAAGGCTCCTATCTCTACTCCTCCTAAAAAGCAAAAGGGAATTGCTTTGAAAGCATCAAAGGATGAAAAGGAGGTGAAGAATGACTCGGATGAAGACATGGCCTTATTTGTGAAAAGATTCAATAAGGTTATGAAGTTTGGGAAGAGAGGATTTGGTATGAGAGGCCAAGACTTGAAGAAGAAGGGTCCCTTCAAGAAGTTTGAACCAAGGCAAGAGAAGACCGAAAGAAAAGGGGTCCGTTGCTTTGAGTGTGGTGGAATTGGTCACTTTGCTCCCGATTGTGCAAATCACAAGGAAAAGAAGAAGGGAAAAGTGATGGCCGCCACTTGGAGTGGAAGTAGTGATGACTCCAATGAAGAAGATGAGTCTTCGGATGATGAAGACATCATGGCTAACTTTCTAGCCTTTGCCTCCTCTCACAAGAGCAAAAGTGGTAGTGAAAAAGAGGAAGAGAGTCAAAGGGAAAGTGACTCTAGTGAAGATGACTCCGATGCTAACTCCACAAATGGATATGTGGAGAAAGTGGTGTTAGTTGAATATCTAAAGGAGTTTAGAAGCTTAGAGATGAAAACCACTAAGAAGATCAAGATGTTGAGAGAAGAAAATCTTCAGCTTTCATCTCACAATGACCACTTAAGTGAAGAAGTGGATAGACTTAAGAAGAGAGAAGATAAGCTAAGAGAGGAGTTAGCTTTATCTAGGAGGAATGAAGAAGGTTTGAAGAGGGAGCTTGATGAAGCTAAGAAGTCACTTACTAGGATGGACTCTAGCACCAAAAAGTTAGACCACATGCTTGGTGTTTGAAAGAGTCCATGTGACAAGAGAGGTCTAGGGTTTGAAGATAGTCAAGAGACCTCCTCCTCTAAGAAGACCGTGTTTGTTAATGGCTTGGGCAACATAGAAGCTTCACCGGTGCACACTCCTAGGAAGAAGATAGATCTAGGACAATGTTCTAAAAGTGCACAAGTGAAGGTGGTGTCAAGAAGGCAACCTCAAGCAAACATTCCTCATCATATGGCTCAAAAAGGGAAGAAGACAATCATGCAAGTCCAACAATGGAAGCAAGATAGACCGGTTCAACAAAGGAGATGGATTGAACCTACTCAACCACAAAGAAAAGGGAAGGCTCCCATAAATGCTCAAGGCAATGGTATGATTTCTCATTTCATTCCAATTTGTCATTTTTGTGGTTTTAATGGTCACATTCGACCAAATTGCTTTCATTATATAAAAATGTGTAGAACTCGAAGCATGCTTGAAAAGAGAAAGATAAGAGCCAAGATGCATGTTCCTAGGAATAATAAGACTAATTTGCATGATCCTAGGATTACTAGAGCCCATGTACCAAAGACCATTAAGAAAGAAAATGTTGTTCTTAAGTGGGTTAGAAAGAATGAAAATGTTTGCCATGTTGCACAAATTGCCTTAAGGGCAAATTCTTCTAATCTTTGGTATCTTGATAGTGGGTGCTCTAGGCACATGACGGGAAACAAGAGTTTCTTTAAGACTCTTGTTATGGAGGAAGGAGGAAATGTCACCTTTGGTGATGGATCCAAAAAGAAAGTCATAGGGAAAGGAACCATTTTCGTTCCCGAATTACCCTCCTTATCTAATGCTTTACTTGTTGATGGCTTGAAAGCCAATTTGATTAGCATTTCTCATCTTAGTGATGAAGGATATTCCGTCTTGTTTAGCAAAGATAATTGCTTTATCCTTAAGCCCGATGGACAAACCTTATTGAAAGGTATGAGATCTAGCGACAATTGCTATTGTCTTGAAGCTAGAACAGTCTCAAACAATGCGTCCAAGGATGAGCAAATTGAGTTGTGGCATGAAAGACTTGGCCACATGAACTTTCGGGATCTACGGACCCTTGGAAAGTTTGAATGTGTGCGTGGCCTCCCTAAGCTTGGGAAGAAAGCCAATGGTATTTGTTGACCTTGTCAACAAGGAAAACAAACTAAAGGCATGCAAAAAAGGGCAAGTATCTCTCCACCAAGGAGCCCCTAGAGCTTTTCCACATGGATCTTATGGGTCCTATGCAAACCGAGAGCTTGGGTGGAAAGAGATACATTTTTGTTGTGTAGATGATTTCTCTAGGTTCACATGGACATATTTTCTTAGAGAAAAATCCGAAAATTTTGATAAGTTTAAAATGCTTTGTACTAAACTTCAAAATGAAATGAATTCTAACATTAAAAGCATAAAACGGATAAGAAGTGATCATGGGAGGGAATTTGAGAATGCTTCATTTGAAACCTATTGTGATAGTATAGGTATCTACCATGAGTTTTCGGCTCCTAGGACACCTCAACAAAATGGAGTTGTTAAGAGGAAAAATAGGGTCCTTCAAGAGATGGCCCGTGTGATGTTGCTTAGCAACAATGTGCCTAGGAATCTATGGGCCGAAGCCGTCAACACGGCTTGCTATATAGGAAATAGAGTTTTCCTAAGGCCCGGTACTAGGAATACCTCCTATGAGTTATGGAAAGGTAAAAGGCCAAATGTTAGCTACTTCCACACATTTGGAAGCAAATGCTACATTTTAAATGACCGAGATCAACTTGGCAAATTTGATGCCAAGAGTGATGAGGGTATCTTTATTGGCTATGCCTTAAATAGTAGAGCCTATAGAGTTTTCAATAAGAAAACTCTAAGTGTCATGGAATCATCCAATGTCGTATTTGATGATGAAAGGCTCAAGTCTAGTAATCATGAGGAGGAGGTAATTTTTAGTAATGACTCTCCTTTGGAGAAGGTTGATGTGACTCCTAATGTGGGGACGTCCAATGTTGTTGATAATGATGCACAACCTATTGATAGAGTTCCTAACTTGGACTCTAATGAACCCGCTCCATGGGTTAGAAGACTCCATAACAAAGATGATGTTATTGGAGATGTGAATGAGGGTGTTAGGACTAGAAGGAAAATAGCTAATCTTATTAGCTTCACTTGATACACCTCTCAAATAGAACCCAAAAAGATTGATGAAGCTATAAATGATGAATTTTGGGTTCTTGCTATGCAAGAAGAGCTAAACCAATTCGAAAGGAATGAGGTTTGGACTCTAGTTCCTAGGCCTAAGACCACAAATGTCATAGGCACAAAGTGGATATACAGGAACAAATCCGATGAGGATGGCAACATTGTGCGTAACAAGGCAAGACTTGTTGCACAAGGGTACTCTCAAATTGATGTAGGGAAAAATATACCGTAAAGTACACGCAGCGGAAACGAGACTAAAATAGAGTTTAGTATATTTTAAAAATTTTCCCATATTGAACCTTAACCCTTTAATTAATTAAGCAATATATACCAAAAGATATCGTACCTTTGTCGCGTGATCCGATTGACTATGCGTCGATGGTAATCCGCAAGATCTTCCAATCCGATCACGAACGTGAATCACCTAGGAGCGTGGTCTCCCTTCTCTATGAATTGTATACCTGAGAATGGACAACAAAACTTTTCTGATTCTGTTAGTCACTATAATCTCCAAAAGGATGCTAAGAATGTTCCGGTCACTTTTGAATTCACAATCGTAAGATTGAAATTCGCGTGAACCTAATTCGAAAGTGTGTACAAAATCTCTTGATGTTAAGATCACTAGTACACTATCGAAACAAGAACAATTCTTCTCTCACAAACCTCTAGGCCGAATCACTCACTAGTCTTAGAGTTGGATCTAATTTTTCTCTAGCAAAAGAAAAAGCTCTCAATTGCAAAAGCTAGGGTTTTAGAAAATATATAAAGAATATATATATATATATATTGTCTTGCCGCAAAAAACATATAAAGAATATATCAATACTGGCCGCCAATCAATTGCCAATATATATCTCTATACGCCTAATATATATATATTTTTTATTTCTCAAAAAACACGCCTATAATATATGTATATAAAACTTGCATGCAACTCAAATATATATGCTTTATCAATTTGTTTAAAACACATGCATTATATATAATATACTTATATATCATTTGACATGAATTCTGCTTATATATATATATTATATTATATATCTCGGCAATAATTAAGTTGCCATATATATTATATATATTTTATAGCAATCTGAATTCAACTTGTCATGTATATAATATTCAAACCCTAATCCAACTCTTTAGTGTGTTTGTGACTATATAAAAGACTTCCTAATTTGACTGAACAAATAAAGTCTTTTATATTTAGTATAATACTAATTGTAGTATAATACTAATAGTAGTATACTACTAGGAAACATATTTCCTAATCAGAAAAAGATTTGATTTTTAATTAAATAATTAATTAACATATTAATTAATTTCCATTTAATTAAATAATAAAATAAAACAATATAATGGGCTTATTATTACCCATTGCCGCTCATGAAAAGAGACTTGGGCCTACATATTGTTTTCTTATTTTATTTAATCCATTTGGACTTTAATAAAAAGCCCACATGTGAACTAGACCAATTCTTACTAAAAGAAACAAGCCCACATGCTTTTAATTAATATATTAATATAATTAAACAGCCCATTAAATAAATAATGTGCAAATTATATTCTTAATATATTAAATACAATTCTAAATGGACTCACAAATAGTCCGGTAGAATATATCAAGTGATTCATGCAAGTCCGTGCGGATTGGGGATCTTGGCGGGCTATCTAAATTTAAGCTTCAATAGACATAACCTAATCACAATCAACAAATGATTCACTTAGGTCCGATCCATTAATTTTAACTCATTCCACTAAAGAGCTAAAATTGAACTCTTAAATAAAGACAGAAAAGGAAGATGTTCCTCATTCATACCCTAGACAATCATGTTGGAGATAGTGTATCCTCGTGATTAATATCAGTAATCGCCAAGAGTTCATAGACAGCCTATAACTCTCCAAGTTACCATATTTACTCATATGACCACGTTTTGAACTTGGATATTTTGACTTGTCCAGAAGCCATGTTTTCAATAGACACTATCGAAAACTCAACGTTGAGATTTAATATCCAATTACCTCAAAACATTCATATGATGATATTATACTCTCATTTAATAAATGGAGCCACAATGTCTATATCTATAAATGAAGTCCTCTATCGATTAACAAATGAATATCACCAAACTATCGAGGATAGACTATGCGATATAATCGTACTCATTGATAACTCAAATGATATCACTTGCAACCATAAGTCCATCATTTATCTCAGGATTAAGATAGACTATCTGATTGTCCTGATAATGAAAAGACTTTTATCTACTGACGGTTATAGATAAAGTATTTCATTGTGATCCAGTTCAATGCACCCAATGCACTAGATTCTTTTGCTCGAAGACACTCCGATGATTTTAGACTCATCATATCTCATTTGATCCCACTCAAATGCTAGCAAAAGGATTCTACAACTTTAACAAGATAAAGGTGCCCAACCTTTAACTTAAGTTGTGAACAATATTCAAGACTAACTAAAGAATTGTGTCTGCCACATACATATCCAGATGTACGAACAATTCTTCTTTTCTCATAGTCTTTAGACCTTATGATTATTTACTTTGACAATTATAATATTAAACTATAAATGCTATAAGATTTGTTTAAACCAGAAATCACTTAATTAATATGAAAAAGATTGTTAATTACAATATTACACTCTTGCTATTGAGCATAATCCTAACAATCTCCCACTTGCACTATAGCAAATGAGTCATATCTCTCAAGCCCATGTTCTCTAGGTGCCCATCGAAACTCTTCTGAGGTAGAGCCTTTGTGAAGGGATCTATTAGATTTTCTGCTGACGCGATTTTGGTAATCGTCACGTCACCTCTTTGAACAATCTCCCTTAAAAGATGATACTTTCATTCAATGTGTTTACCTCTCTTGTGACTTCTTGGTTCTTTCGAATTAGCCACTGCTCCACTATTGTCACAGTAGATAGTGATCTGCTTATTCGCACTAGGAACCACTTCCAAGTCAATCAAGAATTGGCGGAGCCAAACAGCCTCTTTGGTAGCCTCACATGCAGCAACATACTCAGCTTCCATGGTGGAATCAGCAATGCAAGATTGCTTGATACTCCTCCATATAACTGCTCCTCCTCCAATAGTAAACACAGCCCCTGATGTGGATTTTCTGGAGTCAGAATCTGATTGAAAATCAGAATCTGTATACCCAACGGGAATTAAATCCCCTCCAGAGTATACAAGCATATTATCTCTCGTTCTCTTATGATACTTGAAAATATGCTTGACTGCCGTCCAGTGATCAGGACCAGGTTTCGATTGAAACCTGCTAACTATGCCAACAGCAAAACAAATATCTGGTCTAGTACAGAGCATTGCATACATGAGACTTCCAACTGCCGAGGCATATGGAACTCTACTCATGAATTGCTCTTCATGCTCATTCTTAGGAACTTGTTCCTTAGAAAGCTTGATTCCATGTCTGAAAGGTAACATACCTTTCTTAGAATCCTGCATGGAAAACCTAGACAAGATCTTGTCTATGTATGAAGCTTGGGATAAAGCAATCATTCTATTCTTTCTATCCCTTATTACTTGGATACCTAGAATAAAACTTGCTTCTCCCAAGTCCTTCATATCAAATTGTTTTGCTAACCATTCTTTTACTAATGTCAATACACCTACATCGTTTCCAATGAGTAGTATATCATCAACATAAAGAATCAGGAAAGCCAACTTGTCGCCCTTAATCCTTTTGTATACACAAGGTTTGTCAAGATTCTGAATAAATCCAAAATCTTTGACAGCTTGATCGAACCTTATGTTCCAGGATCTGGATGCTTGCTTTAATCCATATATGGATTTCTGCAACTTGCATACCTTTTCCATTTGGCCCTTTTCAATGAATCCCTCTAGTTGCATCATGTAGATGCTTTCGTCAAGACTTCCATTAAGGAAAGCTGTCTTGACGTCCATTTGCCAAATCTCTAGATCTAAAGATGCTACAATGGACAAGAGTATCCTAATGGATTTAAGTATGGCCACAGGAGAGAAGGTTTCCTCATAATCGATACCTTCTTTCTGTGTATACCCTTTAGCTACCAATCGAGCTTTAAAGGTTTCCACATTTCCATCCATACCTCTTTTCCTCTTGTATACCCACTTGCACCCAATGGGTTTTATCCCTTTAGGCAAGTCTACAAGGGACCAGACTTTGTTATCGAACATAGATTCAATCTCAGATTGCATTGCCTTTTGCCAATGGCGGCTATCAACATCCTCCATAGCTTCCTTGTACGTGTAGGGATCATCGTCGTCCGGGAGATTCTCCACTGATTCTCCTAGACCGACGTATCTTTCGGGTTGTGTTCTAACCCTCCCACTACGATGAAGAATGGTAGGTTGTTGATTTTGTGTTGGATCGGAACTTACAATTGGGTTTGGTTGTATAACCTCTTGTGGAATTGTATCTCCTGACATCTCATTCAGGACAATTCTACTTCTAGGCACAAAATTATTCATATATTCCTTTTCCATAAATTTAGCATTTGTCGAAACAAATACTTTAAGATCTGAAGGACTATAAAAATAATATCCTTTAGTTTCTTTTGGATACTCTACAAATATACATGTTTCCGAACGGGACTCCATCTTTTCTGTCTTTCCTTTTAACACATGCGCAAGACAACCAAATATCCTTAAGTGTTGTAAACTAGGCTTGCGCCCAGTCTACAACTCATGTGGTGTTTTAGGAACAGACTTAGATGGTACATCGTTTAGAATGTATATAGCAATTTGTAAAGCATATCCCCAGAAAGAAATAGGAAGTGTTGAATATCTCAACATAGACCTAACCATATCCAAAAGAGTTCTATTTCTCCTTTCTGCTACCCCATTTTGTTGAGGTGTACCTGGTGCAAAAAACTGAGAAACTATCCCATTATCAATAAGATATTGCTGAAACTCACCAGATAGATATTCTCCACCACGATCAGATATCAAGATTTTTATGTGTTTCTCAAGCTGATTTTCCACTTCAGCTTTGAATGCTTTGAACATGTCAAAAGCATCCGACTTATGTCGTATGAGATACACATAGCCAAATCTCGAGTAATCATCTGTGAAAGTGATAAAGTACTCATATCCACTTTTAGCTTGAATGCTCATAGGTCCACATACATCAGTGTGTATCAATCCTAAACATTCAGTGGCTCTGGCACCTTTGGCAAAGAACGTCATTTTGGTCATTTTACCTTTCAAACAAGATTCACAAGTTGGTAGATCATCAACCTTTAAGTCACTCAAAGGTCCGTCACATACCAATCTTTTAATCCTATTAAGGTTAATATGACCTAGGCGTAAATGCCATAGGTAGGTTTCATCTTTTGATAATTCAACTCTTTTATGATTAGGTTATGTTATTTCTATGTCTAACGAGTGAGAGATATTTCTATGCAAAAGTATAGACCGTTTTCCAATGTACCTTGGCAAATAATTTTGTCATTCTTACTAACAATAAAAACTTTATTAAAAGTAACCGAATATCCAAATTTATTCAAACAAGAAACTGAAATTAAATTCCTCTTGAATTGAGGTACATAATAAACGTCTATCAAATCTAAATGCCTTCTAGAATCCAAATAAACTCTAATATCTCCCACTGCACTTGCAAACACTAACGTTCCGTTGCCCAAGTGCAAATTGATTTCATTCTTATTTAGCCTTCTCCTTTCTTGAAACCCCCGTAAGGAATAACAAACATGATTAGTGGCTCCAGAGTCTACGATCCAAGAATCTGTAGAATCTACCGGAAAAACATGTTTCAAGATAATTCATATTACCTTGTTCCTTCTTATTTTGAGACTTTGGAAAATTACTTTTCCAATGTCTCTTTTCACCACAAAAGAAGCACTTCCTTTTGATCTTGGTTACTTTCTTGGTAAGCCCAAGTTGCTTTTTCTTCTATTATTCCTTGACCTTCTGACGGGTCTTAATAGTAGCATCTTTACCAACCATATGAATCTCTTCTAAAGACATCATCATATCAACAGCAGACCCCATTCCTTCATGCTGCTATTGCAACACGTATGAGATTGTAGCCATTTGGCCATCCCATTAGAGGTCTCCCACTGCTCATACTCGTCTCATTGCATCACATTAGATTCATTAGTAGGAGCAGGTGGTTTAGGAGTAGTTAGAACAAAATTTATGTTTTTCAGCTTGCAGCAACAACCCAATTTTCCTTTTCCATATGACATAATTATCTCCAGTTAAAGTGTTATCTTTCAGGATGTTCATTAGGGATGGGGTCATGATTTCTTAATAAAACAAAATTATATATAAGTAAATAATCATTATAAAGCACTTTAAATATTTATCTTGAATTAAATAAATAACTCAATCATAAAAATTCAACGGTGATCCAACACCCATAAATGTTACGCCTCCTTTGGGAGTTCGCACCATTTACTAGTTAGACTAGGTCCCACCTAATTGTTAACATAACAACCAGCGTTTTCAATTTTAGCCTTGCAATTTTACTGACAAGAACTCTTGGGAGGATATCAATAAAATTACATTGAGTGTGTTACCAAGATATCGACCCTCAATTTTCTCTCACGAAAATCCCTCCTTGGGGAGTAGATCTCGTTTGAGTCCATTGTCTAGTCTATCCTTGTAAGGAAGTATATTGCTAAATTCCATTCATGGACGCCCCTTGGGGGGATTACCAATAAATAATTAAGCTCAACTAACCTTGGAGGCCATAGGTGTTACAAAAACACCTTCTCCCACTCAATTATTTAAGGCGTGTGATTAAATCCCATAGAATGATTTACCAAGTTATCTAGATGCCAATTTAGATACCTAAATCATTCAATGCATGTTCATACCAAAAGAGATATATGAGTGGCACTCCTATTCTATATGTCATGTTATCATACAATAACAAATATTGTAATATTTAAGCAAAAAATTAAATAGCAACAATTTTGGCCCATCCTAGAAAAAACAAGTAAATTACAATAATTTAGGAATACAAGATCTTCAAGTGGCCCATCAACCATAAGCTCATCTTTCGGCCTTCTCCCATGGGCGGGCACAGCCCACAACCCCACAAAGGGGCTGCCATGCGCAGCCCATAAGGCCACACAAGGCTGCCATGCGCAGCCCACCAAGGTTTGGGCTTGCCATGCATAGCCCAATCCACTCCTAGGGTGCGCACGGTGCTCGTTCTCGGTTCCGGTTGCTTCGTTTTTCTTCGTGTCTTCGAATCTTCAACACCCAAATATATTACAGCAATATAAAATAATAAATACTGCAGTATTCATTTTTTTATATATATTCACTGCAGTATTTTTAACTGCAGTATTTTTATACATAAAAAATTGCACTAAAAAATAAAATAAAAAAAACTGCAGTAGTTTTTTTTTAAAAAATACTGCACCTATATATAAAAAAAATAAAATCTAGCAACTACCAAGAAGGAATTATGGCGATGATAGACCACCCTTCTTGTTACAATTCCATAACAAAAATACATTGAAAATCTAGGACCAAAATCGAGCAATAACAATCCACATAAACATATATAAATCCATACATCCACATGTAATTATATATGCGAATACCTAGAGTGTCATCTCTTTCTAAACATGCATAATCACAATAAAAAGAAATAGATTCACGTATATATACGTTAATTAATTAATAGGGTTCAACCAGGCTCTGATACCAATTGTAGGGAAAAATATACCGTAAAGTACACGCAGCGGAAACGAGACTAAAATAGAGTTTAGTATATTTTAAAAATTTTCCCATATTGAACCTTAACCCTTTAATTAATTAAGCAATATATACCAAAAGATATCGTACCTTTGTCGCGTGATCCGATTGACTATGCGTCGATGGTAATCCGCAAGATCTTCCAATTCGATCACGAACGTGAATCACCTGAGAATGGACAACAAAACTTTTCTGATTCTGTTAGTCACTATAATCTCCAAAAGGTTGCTAAGAATGTTCCGGTCACTTTTGAATTCACAATCGTAAGATTGAAATTCGCGTGAACTTAATTCGAAAGTGTGTACAAAATCTCTTGATGTTAAGATCACTAGTACACTATCGAAACAAGAACAATTCTTCTCTCACAAACCTCTAGGCCGAATCACTCACTAGTCTTAGAGTTGGATCTAATTTTTCTCTAGCAAAAGAAAAAGCTCTCAATTGCAAAAACTAGGGTTTTAGAAAATATATAAAGAATATATATATATATATATTGTCTTGCCGCAAAAAACATATAAAGAATATATCAATACTGGCCGCCAATCAATTGCCAATATATATCTCTATACGCCTAATATATATATTTTTTTATTTCTCAAAAAACACGCCTATAATATAGTGAAAATTGCCAAATATGACCACTCTAATTATAGGAAATTTCTTTTTGACCACATACCTAACTTTAATTGTTAATAACCATGTTTTTTAAAAAAATTCATTGGGTGTCCATAAATTACCAAGATGCCCTTAAAGTAATATTTCAATTTTATTTTATTTTTGTTTTACTGACTGTCTTCTTCACTGGTTTGTGTTCATCCTTCTCCCTTGTGTTCGTTCTTCATCATCGTCCTACAAATCGATGAGCAATGGCCGCACCATTGTTGGGCTGAAGAAAATTTCACGAAGATTTCACAAAGGTTTGATGTCTGAAGATTTCACAAAGTGTCTTGAAGAAAATATCATTCATCTCATAAGCTAGTTTGCTCTAAATCTGGAAGTATCATTCATTTGTTCATTAACTAAGTTGAAAATAGTTAATTTAACATGGGTTTAGCTTTAATGCATGAGTTTATGTGTGTTATGGTGAAGAATCGATTTCAATAAAACTTTAAATTTTCCCAGAAGATTTCAAGTTTCACGGGTTCGAAAACCTGAAATCTAGTAATAAAAACTTGGAATGTTGACAAAACTTGAGATCTGTTTTAAAGTATGATTTCAAGTTTTATACCACAGAAAACGTGAAATGTTTAGAAAAACTGGAACTTACAATTTCTTTTGGAAATCTTTTTTTTTTTTCCAGGTAAATGGATTACAGACTGGTAATCAACTATGGTGGGCAGTGGGATGATTTACGATATGTTGGTGGTGATACATTTATTGAGGTGGCCTCTATGATTGTCCTTCCACCGGATAGTAAGAGGCAAGCCGGTAGACCAAAAGAAATAAGAACACCTTCCGCGGGAGAGTTTCGTCGACAAAATAAATGTGCTAATTGCGGCGAAGAAGGTCACAATAGGGTCAGATGCTCCAACCCAAGGCGAAGATCAAACAATGGACAGTTAAACACATCCGTAAGTCAAGAGTTGCCGACAGAGCCGATACAACCGACACGTAGACAACGTGCTTGTACTGTATGTCACGTACTTGGCCATAATCGCAAGACATGCCCGTTAGTTGACCAGTCCCAGCCTACGGCAGGTAATCCCGCTAATGGAGATACTACTCATTAGTCAATTTGTGATTGTTGACCATGACCTTTTTTGTTTTATTATGAACTTATCATGTATGAACTTATCGTGTATGAACTTATCGTGTATGAACTCATTATTGTAAGTTTATGTTTTAGTATTGACTACTGTGGTTTTACGGGAAGATTTAAAGTTGTTAAACTTTTTGACATCTGAATTGTTTGTTTTCTGAGAAGATTTCTAGTTGTACCAGAGATTGAAAGCATGATTTCAAGTTTGTGCCACATATATAAAACATGATTTCAAGTTTTATGCTGGAGATTTAAAGCATCATTTCAAGTTTATGCCATATAATTAAAGCATGATTTCAAGTTTTATACTGGCAATTGACCAACCATCTCATCAGGCTCCTCTTCCTATTTCCACCGACTGATTCTTGCCATCTGTTAATCAAACTAATCAAATGTGATGTCTGATTTGTTTTTTAAACTCATTTAGGAAAACATTTCAAACAAAAAACAATTAAACAAAATAATCTATAACAAGTTGCCAAACAAAAATCAATTAAGCACTTGCAGGTCAAGTCTTCAAATAACAAGTTTTGTTTCAGGTCAAGCTATAGTATTTTGAAATCATAAAATAAATAATAAATAAATAAATAAATAAAAACAAAACAAAACAAAATTGGGAGTTGGAGGCACTCTGGAGTATCTATCTGGAGATTTAAAGCGTGATTTCAAGTTTGTGGCAGATATTTAAAGCGTGATTTCAAGTTTGTGGCAGATATTTAAAGCGTGATTTCAAGTTTGTGGCAGATATTTAAAACGTGATTTCAAGTTTTATGCTTGACAACTGAAATCAACAAAACCTGCCTATGTAACAAACAAACCAGGAAATTTACCAATTCACAAACTAGAGCCATTTAAACATAAACAAAACCTGCCCAAATATTATATATCATATATATCTAGAATAACGTTTACCATTCACAAACATAGGGAATTCTCCGGGAATAACGTTTAACATCCAAAATAGGTAATTTGCAGCAACATAGGGAATTCTCCGGGAATAAAGTTTTACATCCACAATATATAATATATAACAACATCCAAAAGTAGACAATTTACAACCCTATCCATAGCATCTCTAATAATTGTCAAATTAGACAATTTACAGTAAATGTTCACTCGAGCATCAAACCAATTAGCCTCTGGATGCTTGTAAACCAAATTTTGTCCGTCGTTGGCCATCTGCAATATATTTCAAAAAGCAAGATTTAAAGCAGGATTTCAAGTTTATGCTACAGATGTCAAGCAAGATTTCAAGTTTATGCTACAGAATTAAAGTAAGATTTCAAGTTTTATCACTAAAACTTAAAGTATCATATCAAGTTTTAGCAACACATTTCAGTTTAGCAACATGTTTCAGTTTAGCAACATATTCCAGGCACCCAAACCGAACCAGGAAAACACAGAAAAAACAAACAAAAAACCAATACAAGTAAATTTGCATGTTTTTAAGAGAATATACAATATATTAAATCAATATTAAATCAATATATAAATTATATAATTATAGAGAATATACAATATTAAATCAATTGTTTAAACAATATTAAACCAACTGATGTCTCGAAGCATGAAATAGCACCAGACCATGTCTATTTGCAGTAATGGTACATTGTCAACAAGCTGGACGCAGAGCCATGTGATCATATTCATTAGAGGGTTGAAGTTTAATAAGTGGAAGCAGTCAAAAGTTACATCCACATCACAATTCACCATCTTATGCTTTTCATGAATAGTCTTAGATAATATTCAAATTCATAAAAGTGTTAAGGACATATATCAACATTTGCTTGGAGAAAGAATCAATTTATCAAAGCTTAGGTGATTTATTGTTCAATGTAAATCCTACTCAAAAGTGAGAAGTAAATCTGTTTTGATCTTTCTCTTTCTCTTTATAAACCAAGTTATAACTAGTTGCAAATCCACTTTCCCAGGAATGACCACATGTGGTATTCATTGCAAACTGCACACGATTAAATGAGGGCCTTCCCCCAACAGGCAGTGACCAGAGCTTCACAGCCACTTCAATCAAGTGACTAGAATAAGCTCTTTTGCCATGACATATATTATAATTTAACATTCTCATATTAGGAGAAGAAATAGTTCGCTCACCTCAATGACTTTGGGATTGCAAAGAGAGAAAGCCTCCTGTGACAAATCAAAATGCAAAACAGAAAATATTCAGTAACTTCAGAAAGCTCCCTGTAAGTCATTTGCCAAGCAAGATATAAATTCTGGAAACAGAAATAGAGATGTTTAGCTAGAAATTGTCTTTTGAGACCACTAACTTCCAGTATTTCTCAGGAATTGAAAAAGTTTATTCTTTTATGCATAGATCTCACGGAATATATGGCTAAATGTCCTCAACACGGTGACATTCTCTTAGAAAATACAATATATAATTTTTTCTTGCTTTAGAAAAAGAAAGAGAGAAAGAAGCAGTAATAACAATTGACCTCCCCCATGGTGAGCACTTCCAGTGCATCCTTATACAATTGCCTCCTAATAAGTTTCTTTGCATTTGCATTAATATTGGGTATATCTCAATTCTATTTCAAGAGAGTATATCAGCACTACAAATCAACACGCAAATTCTTACTTGCAATCAAGAGAATTTCATATCCAGATAAAAGAAACGAGTCATTAAAAGCAATTTATTAACAGCCAATTTTCGAATATTAAGCAAGCATTTCAGGTTTAGGGTTAAATCATTCAATATAGGTCTCAATGTGTACAAAATACAAGCCCTAACTAACCCTAACTGTTGATACTATTATAAAAGTTGAAATCCAAACTCTTATCAGCCAATTACAGCAAACAAAGAGAAAATCATACCTTCAAACCAACAAAACAATCTTCTTCTGCGACTGGTGGGGTCTCTCTTCGCTGAAAACGACTCTTCTCCTCGCTGAAAACGACTGGTGGGGTATTCTGGTGGGGTCTCTCTTCTCACTCGCTGAAAACCACTCTCTTTTCTGGTGGGGTTTCTCTTCTCTCTCGCTGAAAACAACCGGTGGGGTTCACTCTTCTCGTCGCTGAAAACGACAGTCTGGTGGGGTTTCTCCTCTCCTCTCACGATCAAATAATTATTGCTGTTGCTTTCACTTTTAGCTTTTAGGGTATATATATGTGTGGGTATTGAGGTAATTTCTCAAAAAGGTGGTTATTAACAATTATAATTTCAAAGTTGGTTATTAAGGAAAGTTTATTGTTTTGAGTGGCTATTTCTAGTTTTCTCTCTATAATATATGTATATAAAACTTGCATGCAACTCAAATATATATGCTTTATCAATTTGTTTAAAACACATGCATTATATATAATATACTTATATATCATTTGACATGAATTCTGCTTATATATATATATTATATTATATATCTCGGCAATAATTAAGTTGCCATATATATTATATATATTTTATAGCAATTTGAATTCAACTTGTCATGTATATAATATTCAAACCATAATCCAACTCTTTAGTGTGTTTGTGACTATATAAAAGACTTCCTAATTTGACTAAACAAATAAAGTCTTTTATATTTAGTATAATACTAATAGTAGTATACTATTAGGAAACATATTTCCTAATCAGAAAAAGATTTGATTTTTAATTAAATAATTAATTAACATATTAATTAATTTCCATTTAATTAAATAATAAAATAAAACAATATAATGGGCTTATTATTACCCATTGCCGCCCATGACAAGAGACTTGGGCCTACATATTGTTTTCTTATTTTATTTAATCCATTTGGACATTAATAAAAAGCCCACATGTGAACTAGACCCATTCTTACTAAAAGAAACAAGCCCACATGCTTTTCATTAATATATTAATATAATTAAACAGCCCATTAAATAAATAATGTGCAAATTATATTCTTAATATATTAAATACAATTCTAAATGGACTCACAAATAGTCCGGTAGAATATATCAAGTGATTCATGCAAGTCCGTGCGGATTGGGGATCTTGGCGGGCTATCTAAATTTAAGCTTCAATAGACATAACCTAATCACAATCAACAAATGATTCACTTAGGTCCGATCCATTAATTTTAACTCATTCCACTAAAGAGCTAAAATTGAACTCTTAAATAAAGACAGAAAAGGAAGATGTTCCTCATTCATACCCTAGACAATCATGTTGGAGATAGTGTATCCTCGTGATTAATATCAGTAATCGCCAAGAGTTTATAGACCGCCTATAACTCTCCAAGTTACCATATTTACTCATATGACCACGTTTTGAACTTGGATATTTTGACTTGTCCAGAAGCCATGTTTTCAATAGACACTATCGAAAACTCAACGTTGAGATTTAATATCCAATTACCTCAAAACATCCATATGATGATATTATACTCTCATTTAATAAATGGAGCCACAATGTCCATATCTATAAATGAAGTCCTCTATCGATTAACAAATGAATATCACCAAACTATCGAGGATAGACTATGCGATATAATCGTACTCATTGATAACTCAAATGATATCACTTGCAACCATAAGTCCATCATTTATCTCAGGATTAAGATAGACTCTCTGATTGTCCTGATAATGAAAAGACTTTTATCTACTGACGGTTATAGATAAAGTATTTCATTGTGATCCAGTTCAATGCACCCAGTGCACTAGATTCTTTTGCTCGAAGACACTCTGATGATTTTAGACTCATCATATCTCATTTGATCCCACTCAAATGCTAGCAAAAGAATTCTACAACTTTAACAAGATAAAGGTGTCCAACCTTTAACTTAAGTTGTGAACAATATTCAAGACTAACTAAAGAATTGTGTCTACCACATACATATCCAGATGTACGAACAATTCTTCTTTTCTCATAGTCTTTAGACCATCTGATTATTTACTTTGACAATTATAATATTAAACTATAAATGCTATAAGATTTGTTTAAACCAGAAATCACTTTATTAATATGAAAAAGATTGTTAATTACAATATTACACTCTTGCTATTGAGCATAATCCTAACAATTGAGGGTATCGATTTTGAGGAGACTTTTGCTCCCGTTGCCCGTTTAGAGTCCATTAGGCTTCTCTTGTCCATCTCTTATGTGCACAAGTTCAAATTGCACCAAATGGACGAAAAGAGTGCCTTCCTCAATGGCTTCTTGCAAGAGGAAGTGTTTGTTGAGCAACCCAAGGGGTTTGTGGATGCACACCACCCCAATCATGTCTATCGCCTCAAGAAGGCTCTTTGTGGGTTGAAACAAGCACCGAGGGCTTGGTATGAGCGCCTCACTCAATTCCTTGTCAACAATGACTACACAAGAGTTAGTGTTGACAAGACACTATTCATCAAGAAAGACAATGATGAGCTTTTTATAGCTCAAATATATGTTGATGATATAGTGTTTGGCTCCACCAACAACATCAAAGTCCAACAATTTGTTGATGTTATGTCTCATGAATTTGAGATGAGTCTTGTTGGTGAGCTTAGTTACTTCCTAGGTTTGCAAATTAGGCAAATGAATGATGGGATCTTCATAACCCAAGCCAAATATGCCAAAAACCTAGTGAAGAGGTTTGGTCTTGAAAAAGCCAAGCATTGTGATACACCCATGAGTACCACTTTGAAGCTAAGCAAAGATGCTAGTGGTAAAAGTGTGGAACAAACACTATATAGGGCCATGATAGGAAGCTTGCTTTATTTGACCGCAAGTAGGCCCGATATATCCTTTAGTGTGGGTGTGTGTGCTAGGTACCAATCCGATCCCAAGGAGTCCCATCTCTCTTCCGTCAAGAGAATCATTCGATTTGTGAATAGGACTTCTAATTATGGGATTTGGTACTCGTTTGACACTAATGCTAGTCTTGTAGGCTTTAGTGATGCGGATTGGGCGGGAAATTGTGATGATAGGAAAAGCACATCGGGCGGTTGCTTTTTCCTTGGAAACAATCTTGTTTCTTGGTTTTGCAAGAAGCAAAACTCAATTTCCTTGTGCACGGCGGAGGCCGAATACATAGCCGCGGGGAGTGGATGCACACAACTCCTATGGATGAAGCAAATGCTAGTAGACTATGGATTCAACCAAGGTACACTCACTCTCTTTTGTGATAACATGAGTGCTATTAATATTTCCAAGAATCCGGTTCAACACTCTAGAACTAAGCATATTGACATCCGTCATCATTTCATTAGAGAACTAGTTGAAAATAAATGCATTGTACTTGAGCATGTAGGTACCAATGATCAACTAGCGGACTTGTTCACAAAACCTCTAGATGCTACTCGATTTAAAACTCTTAGTAGATCTATTGGGATATGTCTTGTGGAGTGATGAGTTTTTGTGATTGACCCCATAAGGGGAACTCAAGCAAAGAGAGCTTTTTGTATACTAAATGCATGCAAAATATTTGAAAGATCTTGTGCTTCTCTTTTAATTTCTTGAAGTAAGCTTGGTTGGACATATGTATATATGCTTTTATCTCAATAAGTGTGAACCTTGCTTTGTTTTCAATCCATGTCATATTTATGTTCAAACATGCATTTTTGGACTAGGAAATTTTCATAGGAAGTATGATTTGAATGACCTATAGTTATTTCCATGACATGATGATTCTTAATTGACATGCTATTGAACTTGAAAAGCATGAAATTCAAATGCCTTGCTAAATTAGAAAAGCATGAATTGATGTTTGCATATTCTTAAATGCAAAACAATGTGTGAAAAAGCTAGTGAGACTTAAATTGATAAAGGATCATGTATCCATTCAAAGGATGTTTCAATCCAAATGTCTCTCTTTCTTTATTTGTTGAACATGGTTACTATCATACGGGTTTCATACCCGGAAAAATCAAATAGGGTGCAAAGTCGCTCATGCCATGTTTCGCTTATAAAGTTGGATATAGTTGTTGTTAAAAATGAAAATCAATAAATTCTCTATATCCTTGCTTTTCTCATGACAAATGGTAAAATTGGTTTGAATTTTATTTGAAACCTTTGTCATTTGCTTTGCCAAATACCATTGTATTTTGGACTTGAATGCAACATGTCTTGTATGCAAAGCATCTTTATTTCACACATTTTCATAAAATAAATCTCCTTGATTCTCTCCAATTAAATGAGTGCATAAAGTGGTTTATTTGACTATGCATTATCTTGTATGCTACTATCTCTCTTTGCTATGAGTGACCCGGTTGGGGACTACTCCTTTGCCTATATCATGACAAAAAGGGGGAGTAGGATGTGATTAAGGGGAGTTGCAAATTGTAGTAGTTAATGTGTATTTGGGGAGATTTCATATTGAGGGGGAGTAACCCTTTGAGGGGGAGCATTGCATACTCATACATTGCATGATATTGTGGTTAAAAGATTCATATGCAAATGCTTGTTTTTCTTTCACTTGATCATCTCACATACACTTGCTTTGGAAGTGTAATCTAATTGTTTTGAAGGTTTGGTAATTCTACAAGAGATTGAAGACTTGAAGTTTTATTTTCTTATCTTTTTGTACTTTGTAATGTAGAATTTCCCGTAGTTTCAATTATCTTGTGAGGATCAATGTGAGTGGTGGTTTTGTCACGAAATAGCCAAAGGGGGAGATTGTAAGGATTCCCATTATTGATTGGCTTATTTCGTGAACAAACCACAAGTTGGGGTTTGAATTGTAAGGGTAGATTAGGTGATGGAAGACCAACATCAAAGGCCCTATTCAAGACCTCAAGGTGACAAGCACGCAAAGGTATATTTCTTGTGCTTAGTTTTCTTTGAAGAGATCTAGAAGCACACACACACTTAGCATTCTTGCAATTGTGTGCATTCTCTTCATATGTCACATTACACACTTGCACTTTGTTTGATTATATCTTGTTGTGTGTTTGTTTGTGTCGTGTAATTCGTTTCCCGAATATGTTCGGAAACGTCCGCGCTTGCACGATTTTGTGCTTGGTTTTGCGCGAAGACCGCTCTTGGTGAAGGCCTTGGCTTTCTCCTTGGATTCACCACTTTTGGTGAATCGGCGGTTTAATCGGCGGCCCTAGCCGCCAAATGAAACCGCCGTTTTGGACCAGAGGTCTCTGGTCTGATTCTGCGGTTAGATCGGCGGTCTAGCCGCCGATTTGAAACCGCCGTTTCACACCTGATGCATTTATTATTCTCGGGTCGTGTTCTGCGGTTTACTCGGCGGTTTCGAAACCGCAGAATGAAACCGCTGTTTTCTCCTCTATTCTCGGGATGAATTCTGCGGTCATGATCGGCGACCTGGCCGCCGAATGAAACCGCCGAATTAGATATTTTAGGTCGGTTTCTTTCTCGGGCTCAATTCTGCGGTCATATTCTGCGGCCCCGACCGCAGAATGAAACCGCCGTTTGAGCATTTCAGGGGCAATATTGTCTTTTCACATGCCCTGTGTAGGGAAAAATATACCCGCAGCGGAAGCGAGACAAAAAAAAATAGTTTGAGTAGCTTTTAAAATTTTTCCAATTTTATGAACCTTAAACCCTTTTGATTAATTAAAGATATATAATAAATAAACAAAAGATTAATACCTCTTGTCGTGTGATCCGATTGACTTGCGTCGATGGTAATCCGCGAGATCTTCAATCCTAGCACGAACGTGGATCACCTAGGAGCGTGGTCTCCCTTTCTTTGAATTGCAAACCTGAGATCGGATATAACAAACTTTTCTTGATTCTTTAGTCCCAAAAACAATCTAAAGGAACCTAAGATTATTCCGGTCACTTTTAAGTTCTCAATCTTATGATCGAAACTCGCGTGAACCTTAATCGATGTAGTATATACTGTTAGGATTATGCTCAATAGCAAGAGTGTAATAATGTAATTAACAATCTTATTCATATTAATAAAGTGATTTCTGGTTTAAACAAATATTATAGCATTTATAGTTGAATATTATAATTGTTAAAGTAAATAATCATAAGGTCTAAAGACTATGAGAAAAGAAGAATTGTTCATACATCTGGATATGTATGTGGTAGACACAATTCTTTAGTTAGTCTTGAATATCGTTCACAACTTAAGTTAAAGGTTGGGCACCTTTATCTTGTTAAAGTTGTAGAATTCTTTTGCTAGCATTTGAGTGGGATCAAATGAGATATGATGAGTCTAAAATCATTGGAGTGTCTTCGAGCAAAAGGATCTAGTGCACTGGGTGCATTGAACTGGATCACAATGAAATACTTTATCTATAACCGTCAGTAGATAAAAGTAATTTCATTATCAGGACAATCGGAGAGTCTATCTTAATCCTGAGATAAATGATGGACTTATGGTTGCAAGTGATATCATTTGAGTTATCAATGAGTACGATTATATCGCATAGTCTATCCTCGATAATTTGGTGGTATTCATTTGTTAATCGATAGAGGACTTCATTTATAGATATGGACATCGTGGCTCCATTTATCAAATGAGAGTATAATATCATCGTATGGATGTTTTGAGGTAATTGGATATTAAATCTCAACGTTGAGTTTTCGATAGTGTCTATTGAAAACATGGCTTCTGGACAAGTCAAAATATCCAAGTTCAAAACGTGGTCATATGAGTAAATATGGTAACTTGGAGAGTTATAGGCGGTCTATGAACTCTTGGCGATTACTGATATTATTCACGAGGATACACTATCTCCAATATGATTGTCTAGGGTAAGAATGAGGAAGCATCTTCCTTTTCTGTCTTTATTTAAGAGTTCAATTTTAGCTCTTTAGTGGAATGAGCTAAAATTAATGGATCGGACCTAAGTGAATCATTTGTTGATTGTGATTAGGTTATGTCTATTGTAGCTTAAATTTAGATAGCCCGCCAAGATCCCCAATCCACACGGACTTGCATGGATCACTTAATATATTCTACCGGACCAATTTAGGGTCCATCTAGAATTGCAATTTAATATATTAAGAATATAATTTGCACATTATTTATGTAATGGGCTGCACAATTATATTTATATATTAATGGATGACATGTGGGCTTGTTTCTTTTAGTAAGATTGGGTCTAGTTCACATGTGGGCTTTTTATTTAAAGTCCTATGGATTAAATGAAATAGGAAAAATAATATTTGGCCCAATACACATATGGGGCGGCAAGGTTATATATTAACCTAAAATATTATTTTGTTTTCATTATTTAATTAAATAAGAATTAATTAATTAATTAATTAATTATTTAATTAAGATACAAATCTTTTCTCATTAGGAAATATGTTTCCTAAAGGTATACTATTGGTAGTAGTATAATTAAATAGAAAGACTTGTTTGACAAGGAAATAAATAATTAGTTTTATTTATTCAAACAGGAAGTTTTTTTATTTTAGTCAAATATGAGAATAAAAAGATTTATGAGTTTGATTAGGTTTTGGAAATCTTTTCTAAATAGGAATTAGGGTGCAATTCAAACTAATTAATTTTGTTTGGAAATTGCGGCAACCCTAATTAATTTAGGAAGAGAATTCGGCCAACCCTAAAAAGAAAGAAGAAAAATTTCGGCCACCTATATATGTATACATATAATTTTCGGCCAGCCCTAGTGCTAATGTGCAGAATTTTTTCTTCTTCTTCTTTTTAACTCATAGATAGAGAATTTATTCAACTAAGACAAAAGAAAAAGGAACATAGATTATTCTTTGATGGTGTACTATTTGCTTAATCATTGATAAGCTTGTGTATACAACATCGATCAAGGTTCACGCGAGATTCGATCATTAGATTGAGAACTCAAAAGTGACCGTAATAATCTTAGGTTTCTTTTGATTGTTTTTGTGACTAACGAACAAGAGAGAAAAGTTTGTTTAATCCAATCACAGGTTTGCAATTCAAAGAGAAGGGAGACCACGCTCCTAGGTGATCCACGTTCGTGCTAGGATTGAAGATCTTGCGGATTACCATCGACGCAAGTCAATCGGATCACGCGACAAGAGGTATTAAACTTTTATTACTTCTTTATATATCTTTAATTAATCAAAAGGGTTTAAGGTTCATAAAATTGTAAAAATTTTAAAAGCTACTCAAAACTATTTTTAGTCTCGCTTCCGCTGCGGGTACGTTATTTTTCCCTTCAATTGGTATCAGAGCTTGGTTGAACCCTTTTAATTAATTAACGTATATATACGTGGATCGATTTCTTTTTATTGTGATTATACATGTTTAGAAAGAGATGGCACTCTAGGTATTCGCATATATTATTACATGTGATGTATGGATTAATATATGTTTTTATGTGGATTGTTATTGCTCGATTTTGGCTCTAGATTTTCAATGTATTTTTGGTTTCGGAATTGTAACAAGAAGGGTGGTCTATCATCGCCATAATTCCTTCTTGGTAGTTGCTAGGATTTTTTTTTTTTGTATTAAATAGCTGCAGTTTTTTTTTTTTTGTATTAAAAAATTTAAGTGCAGTATTTTTTTCTGCAGTATTTTAGTGCAGTATTTTTACTGCTGTGATTAAATATATATATATATATATTTTTTTTTCTGCAGTTATTATTTTGTTTAAATTAAATTGTAACATGTTCTACATCGAAGAATTAAAGACGTGAAGCAACCGGAACCGAGAACGAGCACCGTGCGCACCCTAGGAGTGGATTGGGCTGCGCATGGCAAGCCCAAAGCTTGGTGGGCTGCGCATGGCAGCCCCTTTGTGGGGTGGTGGGCCGTGCAATCCCAAGGGTGGAGGCCGAAGGATGAGCGTATGGTTGATGGGCCACTTGAAGATCTTGTATTCCAAATTCATTGTAATTTACTTGTTTTTCTAGGATGGGCCAAAATTGTTGCTATTTATTTTATGCTTAAATATTACAATATTTGTTATTGTATGATAACATGTCATGTAGAATAGGAGTGCCACTCATATATCTCTTTTGGTATGAACATGCATTGAATGACTTAGGTATCTAAATTGGCATCTAGATAACTTGGTAAATCATTCTATGGAATTTAATCACATGCCTTAAATAATTGAGTGGGAGAAGGTGTTTTTGTAACACCTATGGCTTCCAAGATTAGTTGAGCTTAATTATTTTATGGTAATTCCCCAAAGGGACATCCATGAATGGAATTAAGCAATATACTTCCTTACAAGGATAGACTAGACAATGGACTCAACGAGATCTACTCCCAAAGGAGGGATTTTCGTGAGAGAAAATTGAGGGTCGATATCTTGGTAACACACTCAATGTAATTTTATTGATATCCTCCAAAGAGTTCTTGTCAGTAAAATTGCAAGGCTAAAATTGAAAACGCTGGTTGTTATGTTAACAATTAGGTGGGACCTAGTCTAACTAGTAAATGGTGCGAACTCCCAAAGGAGGCGTAACATTTATGGGTGTTGGATCACCGTTGAATTTTTTGATTGAGTTATTCATTTAATTCAAGATAAATATTTAAAAGTGCTTTATAATGAGTATTTACTTATATATGTTTTGTTTTCATTCAGAAATCATGACCCCATCACTTATGAACATCCTGAAAGATAACACCTTAACTGGAGATAACTATGTAACATGGAAAAGGAAAATTGGGTTGTTGCTGCAAAGTGAAAAACATAAGTTTGTTCTAACCACTCCTAAACCACCTGCTCCTAATATTGAATCAAGCATAGTGCAAAGAGATGAGTATGAGCAGTGGAAGACTTCAGATGATATGGCCAAATGTTATATTATGGCCACTATCTCCGACATGTTGCAACAGCGGCATGAAGGAATGGAGTCTGCTGCTGATATAATGATGTCTCTAGAGGAGATGTTTGCTATGAAGTCCAGGACGACTAAGAGAGAGGCAGTGACTGCTTTTATGAATCTTAGGATGAAACCTGGACAGGTTGTGAAGGATCACGTGATGAAAGTCATAGCACATCTCAACATTGCTGAACTGCATGGCGCTGAGATAGATGGTGAGACAAAGATTGATATGGTTGTCAATTCATTGTCAGATTCCTTTGATCAGTTCAAATTGGACTACACTTTGAACAAAAAGGAATACACCTTACAGAGCCTGATGCAAGATGTTCAAAGTGCTGAAAAGATCCTTGTGAAAGGCAAAGGTCAAGAGATTCATGTGGTTGGTAAAGTTGCTACTGTTAAGGCCCGTCAAAAGGTCAAGAAACAACAGAAGAAAAAGCAACTTGGGCCTACCAAGAAGGAGACCAAGAAAGTAACCAAGATCAAAGGGAAATGCTTCCTTTGTGGTGAAAAGGGACATTGGAAGAGAAATTGCCCAAAGTCCCAGAACAAGAAGGAAGAAGGTAATTTGAATTATCTTGAAACATGTTTTTTGGCTGATTCTACAGATTCTTGGATCATAGACTCAGGAGCCACTAATCATGTTTGTTATTCCTTGCAGGGGTTCCAAGAAAGGAGAAGGCTGAATAAGAATGAGATCAATTTGCGCTTGGGCAACGGAACGTTAGTGTCTGCAAGTGCAGTGGGAGATATTAGAGTTTGTTTGGATTCTAGAAGGCATTTAGATTTAATAGACGTTTATTATGTACCTCAATTCAAAAGGAATTTAATTTCAGTTTCTTGTTTGAATAAATTTGGATATTCGGTTACTTTTAATAAAGTTTTTATTATTAGTAAGAATGACAAAGTTATTTGCAAAGGTACATTGGAAAACGGTCTATACTTCTTGCATAGAAATATCTCTCACTCGTTAGACACAGAAATAACGGAACCTGATCATAAAAGAGTTAAATTATCAAAAGATGAAACCTACCTTTGGCATTTACGCTTAGGTCATATTAACCTTAATTGGATTAAAAGATTGGTAAGTGACGGACCTTTGAGTGACTTAAAGGTTGATGATCTACCAACTTGTGAATCTTGTTTGGAAGGTAAAATGACCAAAAGAACGTTCTCTGCCAAAGGTTCCAGAGCCTCTGAATGTTTAGGATTGATACACACTGATGTATGTGGACCTATGAGCATTCAAGCTAGAGGTGGATATGAGTACTTCATCACTTTCACAGATGATTACTCAAGATTTGGCTATGTGTATCTCATGCGACATAAGTCGGATGCTTTTGACATGTTCAAAGCATTTAAAGCTGAAGTGGAAAATCAGCTTGAGAAACACATAAAAATCTTGAGATCTGATCGTGGTGGAGAATATCTATCTGGTGAGTTTCAGCAATATCTTATTGATAATGGGATAGTTTCTCAGTTTTCTGCACCTGGTACACCTCAACAAAATGGGGTAGCAGAAAGGAGAAATAGAACACTTTTGGATATGGTTAGGTCTATGTTGAGTTATTCAACACTTCCTATTTCTTTCTGGGGATATGCTCTACAAACTGCAATATACATTCTAAACCATGTACCATCTAAGTCTGTTCCTAAAACACCGCATGAGTTGTGGACTGGGCGCAAGCCTAGTTTACGACACTTAAGGATATTTGGATGTCCTGCGCACGTGTTAAAAGGAAAGACAGAAAAGATGGAGTCCCATTCAGAAACATGTATATTTGTAGGGTATCCGAAAGAAACTAAAGGATATTATTTTTATAGTCCTTCAGATCTTAAAGTATTTGTTTCGACAAATGCTAAATTTCTGGAAAAGGACTATATGAATGATTTTGTGCCTAAAAGTAGAATTGTCCTGAATGAGATGTCAGGAGATGCAATTCCACGAGAGGTTATACAACCTAACCCAATTGTAAGTTCCGATCCAACACAAGGTCAACAACCTACCATTCCTCGTCATAGTGGGAGGGTTAGAACACAACCCGAAAGATACATCGGTCTGGGAGAATCTGTAGAGAATCTCCCGGACGACGATGATCCCTATACGTACAAGGAAGCTATGGAGAATGTTGATAGTCGCCATTGGCAAAAGGCAATGCAATCCGAGATTGAATCTATGTTCAATAACAAAGTCTGGTCCCTTGTAGACTTGCCTAAAGGGATAAAACCCATTGGGTGCAAGTGGGTATACAAGAGGAAAAGAGGTATGGATGGAAAGGTGGAAACCTTTAAAGCTAGATTGGTAGCTAAAGGGTATACACAGAAAGAAGGTATCGATTACGAGGAAACCTTCTCTCCTGTGGCCATGCTTAAATCCATTAGGATACTCTTATCCATTGCAGCATCTTTAGATCTAGAGATTTGGCAAATGGACGTCAAGACAGCTTTCCTTAATGGAAGTCTTGACGAAAGCATCTACATGATGCAACCAGAAGGATTCATTGAAAAGGGCCAAATGGAAAAGGTATGCAAGTTGCAGAAATCCATATATGGATTAAAGCAAGCATCCAGATCCTGGAACATAAGGTTCGATCAAGCTGTCAAAGGTTTTGGATTTATTCAGAATCTTGACGAACCTTGTGTATACAAGAGGATTAAGGGCGACAAGTTGGTTTTCCTGATTCTTTATGTTGATGATATACTACTCATCGGAAACGATGTAGGTGTATTGACATCAGTAAAAGAATGGTTAGCAAAACAATTTGATATGAAGGACTTAGGAGAAGCAAGTTTTATTCTAGGTATCCAAGTTATAAGGGATAGAAAGAATAGAACGATTGCATTATCCCAAGCTTCATACATAGACAAAATCTTGTCTAGGTTTTCCATGCAGGATTCCAAGAAAGGTATGTTACCTTTCAGACATGGAATCAAGCTTTCTAAGGAACAAGTTCCTAAGAATGAGCATGAAGAGCAGTTCATGAGTAAAGTTCCATATGCCTCGGCAGTTGGAAGTCTCATGTATGCAATGCTCTGCACTAGACCAGATATTTGTTTTGCTGTTGGCATAGTTAGCAGGTTTCAATCGAAGCCTAGTCCTGATCACTGGACGGCAGTCAAGCATATTTTCAAGTATCTCAAGAGAACGAGAGATAATATGCTTGTATACTCTGGAGGGGATTTGATTCCCGTTGGGTATGCAGATTCTGATTTTCAATCAGATTCTGACTCCAGAAAATCCACATCAGGGGCTGTGTTTACTATTGGAGGAGGAGCAGTTATATGGAGGAGTATCAAGCAATCTTGTATTGCTGATTCCACCATGGAAGCTGAGTATGTTGCTGCATGTGAGGCTGCCAAAGAGGCTGTTTGGCTCCGTCAATTCTTGATTGACTTGGAAGTGGTTCCTAGTGCCAATAAGCAGATCACTATCTACTATGACAACAGTGGAGCAGTGGCTAATTCGAAAGAACCAAGAA
Source organism: Acer campestre (assembly GCA_954870605.1). Lineage (NCBI taxonomy): Eukaryota > Viridiplantae > Streptophyta > Magnoliopsida > Sapindales > Sapindaceae > Acer > Acer campestre. Next base: position 1,886,154 of record OX940807.1, read on the forward strand.
GTCACAAGAGAGGTAAACACATTGAAAGGAAATATCATCTTTTAAGGGAGATTGTTCAAAGAGGTGATGTGACGATTACCAAAATCGCGTCAGCGGAAAATCTAGCAGATCCCTTCACAAAGGCTCTACCTCAGAAGAGTTTCGATGGGCACCTAGAGAATATGGGCTTGAGAGGTATGACACATTTGCTATAGCGCAAGTGGGAGATTGTTAGGATTATGCTCAATAGCAAGAGTGTAATAATGTAATTAACAATCTTATTCATATTAATAAAGTGATTTCTGGTTTAAACAAATATTATAGCATTTATAGTTGAATATTATAATTGTTAAAGTAAATAATCATAAGGTCTAAAGACTATGAGAAAAGAAGAATTGTTCATACATCTGGATATGTATGTGGTAGACACAATTCTTTAGTTAGTCTTGAATATCGTTCACAACTTAAGTTAAAGGTTGGGCACCTTTATCTTGTTAAAGTTGTAGAATTCTTTTGCTAGCATTTGAGTGGGATCAAATGAGATATGATGAGTCTAAAATCATTGGAGTGTCTTCGAGCAAAAGGATCTAGTGCACTGGGTGCATTGAACTGGATCACAATGAAATACTTTATCTATAACCGTCAGTAGATAAAAGTAATTTCATTATCAGGACAATCGGAGAGTCTATCTTAATCCTGAGATAAATGATGGACTTATGGTTGCAAGTGATATCATTTGAGTTATCAATGAGTACGATTATATCGCATAGTCTATCCTCGATAGTTTGGTGGTATTCATTTGTTAATCGATAGAGGACTTCATTTATAGATATGGACATCGTGGCTCCATTTATCAAATGAGAGTATAATATCATCGTATGGATGTTTTGAGGTAATTGGATATTAAATCTCAACGTTGAGTTTTCGATAGTGTCTATTGAAAACATGGCTTCTGGACAAGTCAAAATATCCAAGTTCAAAACGTGGTCATATGAGTAAATATGGTAACTTGGAGAGTTATAGGCGGTCTATGAACTCTTGGCGATTACTGATATTATTCACGAGGATACACTATCTCCAATATGATTGTCTAGGGTAAGAATGAGGAAGCATCTTCCTTTTCTGTCTTTATTTAAGAGTTCAATTTTAGCTCTTTAATGGAATGAGCTAAAATTAATGGATCGGACCTAAGTGAATCATTTGTTGATTGTGATTAGGTTATGTCTATTGTAGCTTAAATTTAGATAGCCCGCCAAGATCCTCAATCCACACGGACTTGCATGGATCACTTGATATATTCTACCGGACCAATTTAGGGTCCATCTAGAATTGCAATTTAATATATTAAGAATATAATTTGCACATTATTTATGTAATGGGCTGCACAATTATATTTATATATTAATGGATGACATGTGGGCTTGTTTCTTTTAGTAAGATTGGGTCTAGTTCACATGTGGGCTTTTTATTTAAAGTCCTATGGATTAAATGAAATAGGAAAAATAATATTTGGCCCAATACACATATGGGGCGGCAAGGTTATATATTAACCTAAAATATTATTTTGTTTTCATTATTTAATTAAATAAGAATTAATTAATTAATTAATTAATTATTTAATTAAGATACAAATCTTTTCTCATTAGGAAATATGTTTCCTAAAGGTATACTATTGGTAGTAGTATAATTAAATAGAAAGACTTGTTTGACAAGGAAATAAATAATTAGTTTTATTTATTCAAACAGGAAGTTTTTTTATTTTAGTCAAATATGAGAATAAAAAGATTTATGAGTTTGATTAGGTTTTGGAAATCTTTTCTAAATAGGAATTAGGGTGCAATTCAAACTAATTAATTTTGTTTGGAAATTGCGGCAACCCTAATTAATTTAGGAAGAGAATTCGGCCAACCCTAAAAAGAAAGAAGAAAAATTTCGGCCACCTATATATGTATACATATAATTTTCGGCCAGCCCTAGTGCTAATGTGCAGAATTTTTTCTTCTTCTTCTTCTTAACTCATAGATAGAGAATTTATTCAACTAAGACAAAAGAAAAAGGAACATAGATTATTCTTTGATGGTGTACTATTTGCTTAATCATTGATAAGCTTGTGTGTACAACATCGATCAACGTTCACGCGAGTTTCGATCATTAGATTGAGAACTCAAAAGTGACCGGAATAATCTTAGGTTTCTTTTGATTGTTTTTGTGACTAACGAACAAGAGAGAAAAGTTTGTTTAATCCAATCACAGGTTTGCAATTCAAAGAGAAGGGAGACCACGCTCCTAGGTGATCCACGTTCGTGCTAGGATTGAAGATCTTGCGGATTACCATCGACGCAAGTCAATCGGATCACGCGACAAGAGGTATTAAACTTTTATTACTTCTTTATATATCTTTAATTAATCAAAAGGGTTTAAGGTTCATAAAATTGGAAAAATTTTAAAAGCTACTCAAAACTATTTTTAGTCTCGCTTCCGCTGCGGGTACGTTATTTTTCCCTTCATATACAAGCTTATTAATGAATAAGCAAACAATATACCATCAAAGAATAATCTATGTTCCTTTTGTTTTTAGTAGAATAAAAAATCTCTAACTATGAGTTGAGAAAAAGAAGAAGAAGAAAAAATTCTGCACATTAAACCCTAGGCTGGCCGAAAATAATGAATGGCCTTATATGTGGCAAATTTTCTTTTCTCTTTCTTAACTAGGGTGGCCGAATTCTTTCACCAAAAAGGATTAGGGTTTCCGCAATTTTCACTCCAAAAATATAGGAGTCTTAGTTGCACCCTAATTCACTTTCTAAGAGTTCAAACCCTAATCCAACTCAATAATCTTTTATTCCTTATTTGACTAAATTAAAAAGACTTCTTATTTGATTAAATAAATAAAATTAATTATTTATTTCCTTGTCAAACAGGTCTTTTAATTTAAGTACACTACTACCAATAGTATACCAATAGGAATCATATTTCCTATTTAGAAAAGATTTGTTTCTTAATTAAACAATTAATTAATAAATTAATTAATTCTTATTTAATTAAATAATGAAAACAAAATAATATTAAGGTTATTTTAACCACCTTGCCGCCCCATATACTAATATTGGGCCCAAATATTATTTTCTTATTTCATTAAATCCATAGGACTTTAAATAAAAAGCCCACATGTGAACTGGACCCATTCTTACTAAAAGAAACAAGCCCACATGTCATCCATTAATATATAAATATAATTTAGCAGCCCATTACATAAATAATGTGCAAATTATATTCTTAACATATTAAATGCAATTCTAGATGGACCCTAAATCGGTCCGGTAGATTATATCAAGTGATCCATGCAAGTCCGTGTGGATTGGGGATCTTGGCGGGCTATCTAAATTTAAGCTTCAACAGACATAACCTAATCACAATCAACAAATGATTCACTTAGGTCCGATCCATTAATTTTAACTCTTTCCACTAAAGAGCTAAAATTGAACTATTAAATAAAGACAGAAAAGGAAGATGTTTCCTCATTCATACCCTAGACAATCATATTGGAGATAGTGTATCCTCGTGATTAATATCAGTAATCGCCAAGAGTTCATAGACCGCCTATAACTCTCCAAGTTACCATATTTACTCATATGACCACGTTTTGAACTTGGATATTTTGACTTGTCCAGAAGCCATGTTTTCAATAGACACTATTGAAAACTCAACGTTGAGATTTAATATCCAATTACCTCAAAACATCCATATGATGATATTATACTCTCATTTAATAAATGGAGCCACGATGTCCATATCTATAAATGAAGTCCTCTATCGATTAACAAATGAATATCACCAAACTATCGAGGATAGACTATGCGATATAATCGTACTCATTGATAGCTCAAATGATATCACCTGCAACCATAAGTCCATCATTTATCTCAGGATTAAGATAGACTCTCCGATTGTCCTGATAATGAAATTACTTTTATCTACTGACGGTTATAGATAAAGTATTTCATTGTGATCCTGTTCAATGCACCCAGTGCACTAGATTCTTTTGCTCGAAGACACTCCGATGATTTTAGACTCATCATATCTCATTTGATCCCACTCAAATGCTAGCAAAAGAATTCTACAACTTTAACAAAATAAAGGTGCCCAACCTTTAACTTAAGTTGTGAACAATATTCAAGACTAACTAAAGAATTGTGTCTACCACATACATATCCAGATGTATGAACAATTCTTCTTTTCTCATAGTCTTTAGACCTTATGATTATTTACTTTGACAATTATTAAACTATAAATGCTATAAGATTTGTTTAAAACAGAAATCACTTTATTAATATGAAAAAGATTGTTAATTACATTATTACACTCTTGCTATTGAGCATAATCCTAACACCCTGTTTCTTGATGACTATATATATCATACTTTCTCATTTCTCTACCTTAGTTCTCTGATTCTAAAGAACCCTAAAGTTCAAAAAGAGAGACTTGAGAGAAAAGAAATCAAGAACTCATTTTTATACACACAAAACCATTCTCATATGCATCAAAAGATCATCTAGAATTTTCTAGCATAGTTAGGATGCTTGCTTGCATAGGTTTTGCTCAACACACTTGCTTTGGTATGTTCTTCACTAATCTCATCTAAGTTTAGTGTCTTATTTATCAAAGAAATCTCATATATTATTTGTATGCTCTTAGAATATATTCTAGATACAAAATAGAGATTGTTGTGTTGACATGTTTGAGTGATGTATTTTGATAGCAACATATAGGTTATTGTGTATCTATGATTTGCTAAGCTTTATGACATATCATTTAGCTATTGACATCTAGGATTGCATTTATTGTTATATATTCATCCTAGATAAGCATCTAAGGTTACCTAGCTTTATTTGCTCATTGAATATCATTTTATATTCACATAGGTTGTAATCTCTTCATTGAGAAGTAAGTCTTGCATGTAGCTTCCGGGATTAGGTTGCTTAGATTGCAAGCAATTGGACTAGGTCCACTTATACCGGGATTAGGTAGGTGTGTTGATTATTGATCGAGATTAGTGTTAGGGTTTTTGCCCTAAAGCTTGTAGTTTGTAAATGTGAATTGAACAAGAAATAAAAGAAGTAGTTTATTCATTCAAATTGTCTCATACATTTATAATAACATGTGTACTTAACATCCAAGATTGCCGGATGTAATTTCAAACTGAGTATATGAATGTCATATATAGATGGATTCAGTTTGAAAGGAGCAATCTAAAGAGTCCGTAGATAGCAAATAAAGCTGGGTACTTTATTTGTGGTCAATCTACAGCTGTTGTCCATTCCGTAATGTACGGTGATCTTATCCTAGATCATTCATATGGAGATATGAGAATGGAGGCACCTTATATGATTTGATTATATAGGACTGGGCCATGATCTATATGAATCTCTCACCAAGATCCGTTAAAAGATGAAATTCATATATATCAACAAATGATGGCTATATATGGGTGATCTTAATCCTGAGTGTCTTATCGACTCCTTCAGGTTAGATCGTGGTTTTTGATATACCATGGGTGAGATCGGAGTTGCATTCCCGGTCAATAACTTCGTATGTTGGAATCGCGGTTTGGCTTGTGGCTGGGAAGGTCTGCACACAATAGAGGAATCCACTCCTTCTTGTGAGAAGTAGATAGTAGTTCCCTTAAGGGTTGATTCGGGGCTTGAACAATATGAGCGCTCTCCTAATTCCGTAAGGAATGTAGGATTTATTGTTCATTAGAGAATCAATGGTACTTAATGGAAAGATATAATTAGAGGGGTATAACGGACATTATGACCTAGCTCTAATTATGAACTACCTGTGGAGGATTATACTATATGTAATAGCTATATCAATGGACATCAAGAGTTATTGGTTTGTGTAAAAACGTCTACAGTTGAGAGAGTGCAACTTCGGGTTTTTAGTGGAATAACACCGAAGTTAATAATCATGAAATATTAATTAAAGAGTTTAATTATTTATTTCTAAGGATTATTGGAGCTCAAAATACTGTAGGTCCATTAGCTCCCCTTGCTAGCCCGATCGATTTAGGTAACAAGGGTCACGGTTAATTAATTGGATTGTCCAATTAATTGTGTTACGTAAGTGACACGTATCTATTCGGGAATTGATTGAATAATGAGATTATTTAATTAATGAATAATGGTGATTAAATAAATTAAATAATAAGATTATTTAATTATGTTGTTAATCACTAAATGGAGGGTGTTAGTTGATATTTGATTTTGAATAAAATAAGATAATATGATTATTTTATTTTATTAAATTAAATATTTGAAATTGAATTTAAAATGTTTAAATTCAAAAATAAATGTTTAATTATTTTTAAAAAGATATGAGATATCTTTATAAAGATTTTTATTTTTTATTTTTTTTTAAATCAAATAGATTTGGTTTGTTTTTAAAGATATATGAGATATATTTTTAATTTAAAAATAACAACCGAATTATATGAGATCAACTTATACAAAAATTTAAGAGGCATCAGTTTTTTTGTCTTTTAATGAGAGAAGTTTTAAAAGGCATCAGTTTTTTTGTCTTTTAATAAAAGAAGTTTTAAAAGCAAGTAGGTTGCATAAAACAGGAGAGAAGAAAGAGAAACAAGGGTGCGGCTAGAGACAAAATAAAAGAATTATTTTTTTCTTTTAGACTTATTATTGCCGCACTTCACCAATAAAAGAACAAGAGTTGTCTTTTGTGTGCTCTTCTCTTCTACCTCCATTTTTGTTCCTAAGTACCGTGACGCGCCCACACGCCATTACCAATTCAGGGTCATAGCGAGGAAGATCAAGTGGTTCAAATCAGGAGCAGACCGTATTAAAGTGAAGGAGCCTCCTACGTAGGTATGAAATAGTTTTCATCTCCTTCTTATTGTTTTCGATTATTACTGTACAAATGGGTTTATTTGATGATTGCTTTTAAAAATTTTAAAACCTTTCCGCTGTGCAATCTGTAACCCCAGGTACCAACAATTGGTATCAGAGCCAATTTTTGTACAGTATAATCGAATTCGATTGCTCCTGATTGCATGTGTGAATGTGTAGGCACAAATTTAACGAATGTATGATGTTTTTGATTAAATTGTTTTATTTAAAAACATGGTTGATCGTAATTTTTTATGGTGTTGTGGATTTAGAGTGTTTCTGGGTTGTATAATGTTTTTATATTTTTTTTTATATTTTTTTTATTTACTGTTTATTGTATAAAAAAAAAAAAATTGATGTAATCAAATGAAGACCCGGTATACACGAAGATCCACTTTAGTCAAAGAAGGGTGAGGCGCATATTGACTTGCGCGATTGTGCATACCCACGCACATCGTTTTGCAAGACTATGCATGTTGCTTTGTGCAACATTGCTGGTTGGTATGCAAGCGAGGTGTGTCCCGGTTGCACAGTTTCGTTGGCAAGTGTTGCCTAGTGCGTTCCATGCATATTTCTTTTTTTTGGATTCATGAGATGAATCTGTGTGACCCGAAGATACTGGAAGACTCAGAAATTACAAGAAGACCAAGGAATGCCTTGGGAATATTTTTGTAATTAGATTTCAATTTTTTTTAGGTCAAATAATCCACAACACTCGGTCAACTCATGTATGTGTTTTATTATTTGATGAATAAGCATTGTCATGCATACACGTGTTTTAAATTAGTTGTGCCTACACATAAATATATGGTGATATATCATACATGCATGCCTATTTTATTATGTGTTTTAGTTTTAATGTGATTTAAATGGGCTATACACATAAATGGCTATAAATTAATGGGATTAGTTTTAGGAGTAAAAACTTGGTAATTCTCATTAATCACTAATCTAATTATTAAAGAGTTTAATTACTTAGATTAGTAGGGTCCTTTAATATTTATTAGGATTAATTTGATTAAGCCCCTAATAATAATTGGACCCAATAATGTGTTTAGTTTTAATAGTTAAAACTTGGTAAATACATTTTTTTTTTATAATTCTAGTCTTAGTAAATAATTTACATAGATTAGAATTTTCACTAATGAACTAGATTTTTAAGAGTTAAAAATCAAATTAGTTTATTAGTTATTGGAATAGGATTCTAAGAATTTGTGATTAATGCACTTGACGCTTAGATTGAAATTAGCCGTTTAATCTAGTTTTTTCTAGGTGCATTAATATTAATAGAAAACCCTTATTATAAAATAGTGAGCGGGAGAGGGATATATGACATTATATCCCACGGTCTCCATCATTAGTTCAACAACGTAAGATTCGAGTGGGGCATCGTGACGGCTTTGTTTTCGTCCTCCCTAAGGAGGGTTTCCATAAGAATCAATATCAAGGTTGACTTCCTAACGGATAGGATTGCTGAGGGGATTTCGGGATTGACCGACCCTAAGGCGGCAATTCTCGAGTTAAGCTCATGAGATCTGAAATGATGGGTTACGCTCACAAGGTTTTAATTAAATTGGTTAATTATAAACCTGACTGAAATATACGATGGTTGAATGTTAGAGGAATAAGAGTTATTCTGGTATAACATTTGATTGAGAATGTCTCGATTCAACATGCAAGAATTTGACTGACCCTAAGGCAGCATTTGCTTGTGGTATGTTGGATTGTCGTGGCGTAGTAACACTTTTTAGGGTTGTTCTTGTTCATTAAACATTTTCATGCATCATGTTTAATTTTATGCCGAACATTCGCACATGTTTTGAATGTATGAATGAATGAATTCTTTATTTATGTTTTTTCAGCCATGTCAACTGCACTATTACAAATCATAGCCAATGACAAATTAACTGGTGATAACTACACTAAATGGAAACACAATATCAATGCAATTTTGGTCACCAAGGACCTTAAGTTTGTGCTTACGGAGGAATGTCCTCCAATGCCTGCTGCCAATGCCGCACGAACTGTTCGTGAGGCATATGAGAAATGGGTCTCATCAGATGAGAAAGCCCGAACATATCTGTTAGCAAGTATGACAGACGTGCTTGTCACTAAGCACGAAGCAATGGGTACTGCATTTGAAATAATGGAGTCATTGCAGGCTATGTTCGGGCAACCCTCTGAGCAAAAGCGGCACGAAGCTGTTCGTTCCGCTATGCTCGCTCGTATGAAGGATGGTGCATCAGTTCGGGAACATGTCCTGAACATGATGTCCTACTTCAACACGGCAGAAATCAATGGCGGGGCCATTGATGAACCCAGTCAGGTGAGCATCATACTGACGACTCTTCCGAAGAGTTTCGATCAGTTCAAGAGCAACTATGGGATGAACAAGCTTAAGTTCAGTCTCACACAGTTGCTCAATGAGCTCACTACCTTTGAGTCCTTGACTAAGGACAGCAAGGGCAGGACCGGTGAGGCAAATGTTGCCGAACCATCTTCCTCCAATAACAAAAAGAGGAAGAGGTCTGCTGAGAAGGCAAAGGGTAAGCCCAAACCCAACAAAGCCCAGAGCAAAAAGAAAGGCGCCTCCATCGACAAGAGCAAAGGAAAATGTTTCCATTGCGACAAAGTCGGGCACTGGAAGAGGAACTGTCCTCAATATCTGGAGGAGGTAGCCAAGAAGAAGAAAACGAAAGGTAAATATGATTTACTTGTTCTTGAATCGTGTTTAGTGGAAAATGATTCTTCACCTTGGATAGTTGATTCGGGGGCCACTAACCATGTTTGTTCTTCTTTGCAGTGGACTGATTCTTGGACACAACTTGAGGAGGGAGCTTTCTCTATGCGTGTGGGGTCAGGGGATATCGTGTCGGCACGAGCAGTGGGCGTAATTAGATTGCGTTTTTGTAATAATAATTTCATATTGTTGGACAATGTATTTTTCATTCCTGGATTTACACGGAATTTAATTTCCGTTTCTAAATTGTTAGAACAATTATATTCTGTTTCTTTTGATAATAAATCAGTTATTATTGCAAAGAATGGTCTGAATATTTGTTCAGGAATTAATGAAAACAATTTATATGTGTTAAGACCGTTAATACATACAACACTGCTCAACACCGAAATGTTTAAGGTTGAAAAACCAAAAACTAAACGACAAAAGATTTCTCCAGAAAACGAAACGTATCTATGGCATCTAAGACTTGGCCATATCAACCTTGACCGGATAGATAGACTAGTGAAAAGCGGACCTTTAAGTGAGTTAAAGGTTGGCACCTTACCTGTCTGCGAATCCTGTTTAGAAGGTAAAATGACCAAGAGACCTTTTACTGGAAAAGGGTTGAGAGCTAAAGAACCATTAGAGCTTATACATTCAGACGTCTGTGGACCGATGAATGTTAAAGCAAGGGGTGGTTATGAGTATTATGTCACCTTTATAGATGACTACTCAAGATACGGATATGTCTACCTAATGCAACGAAAGTCAGAAACTTTTGAAAAGTTCAAAGAATTCCGAGCTGAAGTTGAAAATCAGTTAGGAAAGACTATCAAGACTCTACGATCGGATCGTGGAGGTGAGTACCTTGACCAAGAGTTTGAAGACTTCATGGTCGAGTATGGGATAGTGTCCCAACTCACAGCTCCTGGTACACCTCAACAGAATGGTGTCGCGGAGAGGAGAAATAGAACCCTAATGGAAATGGTGAGATCTATGATTAGTTTCTCATCGTTACCAAATTTCTTTTGGGGATATGCATTACAAACAGCGGCATACATTTTGAATGTAGTGCCATCCAAATCTGTTCCTAAGACTCCTCTAGAGTTGTGGAATGGTCGTAAAGTTAGTTTGCGACATTTTCGCATATGGGGGTGTCCAGCACACGTGTTGAAGAACAGAAGTGGAAAGCTAGAGCCCAAGTCTGTGGTCTGCTTGTTTGTAGGATACTCCAAGGAGACCAGAGGTGGATACTTTTATAGTCCTGAAGATAACAAAGTGTTTGTATTGACAAATGCAACATTTCTTGAGGATAACTATATTAGTGACCATAAGCCTTGTTCTAAAATTGTATTGAATGAGTTGGAGCCTGGTGAGACCAGTTCTCAATCAACAAGAGTTGTTGATCCATTAACATCTGAGAGTCAGATGATTCCTAGTCAGGATATACTACCACTTAGACGTAGTGAGAGGGTTGTAAGACAGCCTGAACGCTATTTGGGTGTAAGTGAGGGACAAGATGTTGTTTCTGCTGATAGTGTGGATGATCCATTGACATTTAAGAATGCAATGGAAGATCCTGATAAAGAGGAATGGCTTAAAGCCATGAATCTCGAGATGGAGTCCATGTACTCTAACTCAGTCTGGGAACTTGTAGACTTACCGGATGGGGTGAAACCCATAGGGTGTAAGTGGATCTACAAGAGAAAGAGAGGAGTAGACGGGAAGGTAGAGACCTTCAAGGCAAGGCTAGTGGCCAAGGGTTATACCCAAAAGGAGGGGGTCGATTATGAGGAGACCTTCTCGCCAGTAGCTATGTTTAAGTCTATTCGGATTCTCTTATCCATTGCTGCCTATTTTGATTACGAAATTTGGCAAATGGACGTCAAGACTGCATTCTTGAATGGCAATCTTGATGAGAGTATCTACATGATGCAACCAGAGGGATTCGTGTCTCCAGATTAAGAGCAAAAAGTTTGCAAGTTGCAAAGATCCATTTATGGACTTAAGCAAGCATCTAGATCTTGGAACATAAGGTTTGATGATGTGATCAAAACCTATGGGTTTGAGCAAAACGTTGATGAGCCTTGTGTCTACAAGCGCATCATTGACAAGAAAGTAGTTTTCTTGGTCCTATACGTAGATGACATCCTACTCATTGGGAATGATGTGGGAGTATTGTCTAATGTAAAGGGCTGGCTGGCCAGCCAATTCCAAATGAAAGATTTGGGAGAGGCAAGTTATGTTCTAGGGATCCAACTTATAAGGGATCGCAAGAACAAAGTTATAGCACTGTCTCAAGCATCGTATATCGATAAAATTCTTGTGCGATTTTCGATGCAGAACTCCAAGAAAGGTAATTTACCTTCCAGGCATGGAGTTCACTTGTCTAAGGAACAGTGTCCTAAGACACCTCAAGAAGTTGAGGATATGAGACGAGTTCCCTATGCGTCAGCAGTAGGTAGTCTCATGTATGCTATGTTATGCACGAGACCGGACATCTGCTTCGCAGTGGGAGTAGCCAGCAGATACCAGTCCAACCCAGGATTAGATCATTGGGTTGCTGTCAAGACTATTCTCAAGTATCTTCAGAGAACGAGAAACTATATGCTAGTGTATTCTGGACAGGATTTGATCCCGTTAGGATATACGGATTCTGATTTTCAGACAGACAAGGATTCTAGGAAATCCACGTCTGGATCAGTATTCACCCTTGGTGGTGGAGCCATTGTGTGGAGGAGTGTTAAGCAATCTTGTATTGCTGATTCCACCATGGAAGCCGAATATGTAGCCCCTTGTGAAGCTGCTAAAGAGGCTGTTTGGCTTCGCAAGTTCTTGAGTGATCTGGAAGTTGTTCCGAATATGGATAAGCCCATCACACTTTATTGTGATAATAGTGGTGCTGTGGCTAATTCAAAAGAACCAAGAAGCCACAAGAGAGGTAAGCATATAGAGAGGAAATATCATCTCATCAGAGAGATAGTGCAGAGAGGAGATGTGACCGTGACCAAGGTAGCATCACAGGATAATCATGCTGATCCATTTACGAAGACCTTACCGGCTAAAGTGTTTACGGGTCACCTAGAGAGTCTAGGTTTACAAGACATGCCTCACATGCTTTAGTGCAAGTGGGAGATTGTTGGGGTTTTTGCCCTAAAGCTTGTAGTTTGTAAATGTGAATTGAACAAGAAATAAAAGAAGTAGTTTATTCATTCAAATTGTCTCATACATTTATAATAACATGTGTACTTAACATCCAAGATTGCCGGATGTAATTTCAAACTGAGTATATGAATGTCATATATAGATGGATTCAGTTTGAAAGGAGCAATCTAAAGAGTCCGTAGATAGCAAATAAAGCTGGGTACTTTATTTGTGGTCAATCTACAGCTGCTGTCCATTCCGTAATGTACGGTGATCTTATCCTAGATCATTCATATGGAGATATGAGAATGGAGGCACCTTATATGATTTGATTATATAGGACTGGGCCATGATCTATATGAATCTCTCACCAAGATCCGTTAAAAGATGAAATTCATATATATCAACAAATGATGGCTATATATGGGTGATCTTAATCCTGAGTGTCTTATCGACTCCTTCAGGTTAGATCGTGGTTTTTGATATACCATGGGTGAGATCGGAGTTGCATTCCCGGTCAATAACTTCGTATGTTGGAATCGCGGTTTGGCTTGTGGCTGGGAAGGTCTGCACACAATAGAGGAATCCACTCCTTCTTGTGAGAAGTAGATAGTAGTTCCCTTAAGGGTTGATTCGGGGCTTGAACAATATGAGCGCTCTCCTAATTCCGTAAGGAATGTAGGATTTATTGTTCATTAGAGAATCAATGGTACTTAATGGAAAGATATAATTAGAGGGGTATAACGGACATTATGACCTAGCTCTAATTATGAACTACCTGTGGAGGATTATACTATATGTAATAGCTATATCAATGGACATCAAGAGTTATTGGTTTGTGTAAAAACGTCTACAGTTGAAAGAGTGCAACTTCGGGTTTTTAGTGGAATAACACCGAAGTTAATAATCATGAAATATTAATTAAAGAGTTTAATTATTTATTTCTAAGGATTATTGGAGCTCAAAATACTGTAGGTCCATTAGGTCCCCTTGCTAGCCCGATCGATTTAGGTAACAAGGGTCACGGTTAATTAATTGGATTGTCCAATTAATTGTGTTACGAAAGTGACACGTATCTATTCGGGAATTGATTGAATAATGAGATTATTTAATTAATGAATAATGGTGATTAAATAAATTAAATAATAAGATTATTTAATTATGTTGTTAATCACTAAATGGAGGGTGTTAGTTGATATTTGATTTTGAATAAAATAAGATAATATGATTATTTTATTTTATTAAATTAAATATTTGAAATTGAATTTAAAATGTTTAAATTCAAAAATAAATGTTTAATTATTTTTAAAAAGATATGAGATATCTTTATAAAGATTTTTATTTTTTATTTTTTTTTTAAATCAAATAGATTTGGTTTGTTTTTAAAGATATATGAGATATATTTTTAATTTAAAAATAACAACCGAATTATATGAGATCAACTTACACAAAAATTTAAGAGGCATCAGTTTTTTGTCTTTTAATGAGAGAAGTTTTAAAAGGCATCAGTTTTTTTGTCTTTTAATAAAAGAAGTTTTAAAAGCAAGTAGGTTGCATAAAACAGGAGAGAAGAAAGAGAAACAAGGGTGCGGCTAGAGACAAAATAAAAGAATTATTTTTTTCTTTTAGACTTATTATTGCCGCACTTCACCAATAAAAGAACAAGAGTTGTCTTTTGTGTGCTCTTCTCTTCTACCTCCATTTTTGTTCCTGAGTACCGTGACGCGCCCACACGCCATTACCAATTCAGGGTCATAGCGAGGAAGATCAAGTGGTTCAAATCAGGAGCAGACCGTATTAAAGTGGAGGAGCCTCCTACGTAGGCATGAAATAGTTTTCATCTCCTTCTTATTGTTTTCGATTATTACTGTACAAATGGGTTTATTTGATAATTGCTTTTAAAAATTTTAAAACCTTTCCGCTGCGCAATCTGTAACCCCAGGTACCAACAATTAGGTTGTAATCATTACACATTTAGTGGATTCGAGGTTCGAGTGTGGCGCACTATACAGCCCGTGGTTTTTCCCGTTAGGGTTTCCACGTAAATATCAAGTGTCTTTTATAATTCCGCACCATATTACACTTGTTATTGTTTTGACTAGGTTGGGGCATTTTTGTAATTTGACTAATCACGAAAATTGGGTAAATTTGGTAAAATCTATTCACCCCCCCTCTAGATTCTTATTAGAACACACCGTGTTATTTGTTTCACACTTGCTTTGGAAGTGTAATCTAATTGTTTTGAAGGTTTGGTAATTCTACAAGAGATTGAAGACTTGAAGTTTTATTTTCTTTTCTCTTTGTACTTTGTAATGTAGAATGTCCCGTAGTTTCAATTATCTTGTGAGGATCAATGTGAGTGGTGGTTTTGTCACGAAATAGCCAAATGGGGAGATTGTAAGGATTCCCATTATTGATTGGCTTATTTCGTGAACAAACCACAAGTTGGGGTTTGAATTGTAAGGGTAGATTAGGTGATGGAAGACCAACATCAAAGGCCCTATTCAAGACCTCAAGGTGACAAGCACTCAAAGGTATATTTCTTGTGCTTAGTTTTCTTTGAAGAGATCTAGAAGCACACACACACTTAGCATACTTGCATTTGTGTGCATACTCTTCACATGTCACATTACACACTTGCACTTTTTTTGATTAGATCTTGTTGTGTGTTTGTTTGTGTCGTGTAATTCGTTTCCCGAATATGTTCAGAAACGTCTGCGCTTGCACGATTATGTGCTTGGTTTTGCGCGAAGACCGCTCTTGGTGATAGCCTTGGCTTTCTCCTTGGATTCACCACTTTTGGTGAATCGGCGGTTTAATCGGCGGCCCTGGCCACCGAATAAAACCGCCGTTTTGGACCAGAGGTCTCTGGTCTGATTCTGCGGTTAGATCGGCGGTCTGGCCGCCGATTTGAAACCGCCGTTTCATACCTGATGCATTTATTATTCTCGGGTTGTGTTATATGGTTTACTCGGCGGTTTTGAAACCGCCGAATGAAACCGCCCTTTTCTCCCCTGTTATCGGGATGAATTCTGCGGTTATGATTGGCGGCCTGGCCGCCGAATAAAACCGCCGAATTAGATATTTTAGGTCGGTTTCTTTCTCGGGTTCAATTCTGCGGTCAGATTCTGCGGCCTCGACCGCAGAATGAAACCGCCGATTGAGCGCTTTCAGGGGCAATCTTGTCTTTTCACATGCCCTGTTTCTTGATGACTATATATATCATGCTTTCTCATTTCTCTAACTTAGTTCTCTGATTCTAAAGAACCCTAAAGTTCAAAAAGAGAAACTTGAGAGAAAAGAAATCAAGAACTCATTTTTATACACACAAAACCATTCTCATATGCATCAAAAGATCATCTAGCATTTTCTAGCATAGTAAGGATGCTTGCTTGCATGGGTTTTGCTCAACACACTTGTTTTGGTATGTTCTTCACTAATCTCATCTAAGCTTAGTGGTTTATTTATCAAAGAAATCTCTTATATTATTTGTATGCTCTTAGAATATATTCTAGATACAAAATAGAGATTGTTGTGTTGACATGTTTGAGTGATGTATTTTGATAGCAACATCTAGGTTATTTTATCTATGATTTGCTAAACTTTATGACATGTCATTTAGCTATTGACATCTAGGATTGTATTTATTGTTATCTATTCATCCTAGATAAGCATCTAAGGTTACCTAGCTTTATTTGCTCATTGAATATCATTTTATATTCACATAGGTTGTTATCTCTTCATTGAGAAGTAAGTCTTGCATGTAGCTTCCGGGATTAGGTTGCTTAGATTGCAAGCAATTGGACTAGGTCCACTTATACCGGGATTAGGTAGGTGTGTTGATTATTGATCGGGATTAGGTTGTAATCATTTCACATTTAGTGGATTCGAGGTTCGAGTGTGGCGCACTATACAGCCCGTGGTTTTTCCCGTGATGGTTTCCATGTAAATATCAAGTGTCTTTTATAATTCCGCACCATATTACACTTGTTATTGTTTTGACTAGTTTGGGGCATTTTCGTAATTTGACTAAACGCGAAAATTGGGTAAATTTGGTAAAATCTATTCACCCCCCCCTCTAGATTAATATTAGAACACACCGTGTTATTTGTTTCAAAAACAAGCAAATATCCAATATCCTGTAGAATATCTAACCGATTTCGAAATATCCGTAAAAAATCTCCCGATATTTCTGAAATTCCCAAAATTTCTTGAATTTCACCCTGAAGGTCCATGGATATTTTGCATATTATTAAAATAATTTTTTTAATTCTAAACAATTAAATTATTGTTAAAATAATATAGATTGAAAATTATTTTAGAAGAAGCATTAACAAATTTATAAAAATTTCTAACATAATAGTCGATAGTAAAATTATTAAGGACTTAAAGTCAAATTGATAAATAACCGAAGAGTGTATGTGTAAAATATGTAAAATTTTGTGAAAGCAATTTGAAAAGAAAAAAAAATTGTTTGTGACTCAAATGTGTAAGCTTGAATCCAAATGTAAAATTGTAACCATATTTGCTTTAATCCACACAAAACAAAGGAACCGTCTTACCTATTTTAAGCTTAAACAACTTGTTTATTGTTATTGTAATATGAAGTTGAAACTTAGGGATATGGCAGCTAAAAAAGATAAAGTAAATGAAACTGATTTTATGGATCTACTTCAAGTAGTTGCTGAAGAAGGAGACAATAATGAGAATCCTATTTTTAACTGGGTTAGACCTGTCTCTTTGGATGATGATGAGGGAAATCCTAATTCACATATTGTTTCTCATGCTCGAGACATGGGAATAAATGTTAAACAAGTGATTAGGGAAGAAGTTGGTGTAAATCGTGGAGTTATTGTTACCAGCTCTTCCGATGACCAACATACCTCTGATGTAAATAGTGGAGGAAAAGATGATAGAGATGATAAGGATGGTGGGGATGAGGCAAGAGGTTGGGATTCTAGTGCATGATGTTGGAATGCTAGTGCAATAAGTTGGGATGTTCGTGCTGGAGGCTGGGATGCTGGGATGCTGGTGCAATAGGTTGGAATGCTATTGCGGCGGGTTGGTATGCTCATGCAGGTAATTTTGATCAAAATCGTGGTAGACAACATGGAGGAACAAGTCAAATTGATGAAGATTATTTGAATAAGACTCTCTTATCAATGAGTATAGACACAGAAAATAGTTATTTTGGTGATTCGTAGACAATGTCAGGTTCTCATGTACCATATTATGGTGTAGTTATGGTGGCTACAATATATTTGATTATCCTTCTCCACAAATGCGATATGCAATACCTATGCGTGCATATCAACAATATCCACCAAGTTGGATAAATCCAAACTACCCAATTCATGGATCAATTGGACGAGATCAAGCAACATACGTATGGTATATTAATAACTACATTGAAAACTATGCAAGCACTTTTTCTTGGGAAAATTGTTGTTCGATTCAAGATAAAATGTATCTTATGTATTTGAATCAGCAAGGAATTCATTTTGGTTTTAAATTTCAGACACGCAATGTATTATTATGTATGAATTATGATTTATGATTTATGATGGAATCTTGGAAGTGTGGAACTATAAATATATTTTAATGATAATTTTCTTTATTAAATATTTAATCTCTTTATATTATATATAATATTGTAAAAGCGAAACAAAATATTATTCTATTAAATACTCAATTTTAAAAATTATATACAAATTCTGTCTATGTTATAATTTATAATAAACTCATAACTATGCTAATTTATCGCTGAAATATGATTCATTTAATGTATAATTACTTGTTTAAGCTTGTCCTAAAATTTCACAAAAAAAAAAAAAAAATCTAACTTTAGATGTTAATATCCATTATTTTTTTAATTTTTGATAGAATATCTACCGATATTGATAATATTCCCGAAATATCCTTAAATTTAGAAGCCCGATATTGATACCGATACCGAAGTTCCTTGATCAGCACACAGTATATTCAGACAACAATTTCATTAGTGAAAGAGAGCATCTTATTATTAAAAAAGAAAATTAAACAAAAAAAAAAATTAAATGTACTGCTATTAACATTTCAAACTGACGATGAGTGCATTCCAGTTATAGATAAACTATTCACTCTTGTCCGAAATTATAAAGGTCAAATAGAACCCAATGATCCATTAAACTGTTTGTTGGCATTGCAAATGAAATATACTTGAAAGAAATAGGCAAATAAAATTTAGAAGACAATATGAACAGATAATGCTTTTTAAGAAACCAATAAACTCATCAACAACATGTAAGCATAAACTTGCTAAAACATGGCTGTTTAAGCTCATGAACAAGATCAACATGACTTTTTGCTAATAAAAAATGATGACACTTTTTCAACAGAATCTTTAACCAGCTTGAAGAATATGTTTCCGTTTCAAATGGTAAATGAGAAAAAGCACTGAGAAATAAACAAAAAGGAACACTTTCCAAAGGCCCCTCATTAGCTGGAAACAAATGCAGATAATTTCCACAATTACAATCAAACCTGTCAATGTACGGTTTCTTACGGAGTAATCAGTCTCCCAACGGCATCAAAGATCATGATTTCCAGGCACAAAGAAGACATGTTGAAATCTTTCCTTCAAAGGGGACATAGTAGAAACAAAATTATTGTATATCTCAGCAACATCACCAGCAACAAGAAGCGCATCCCTGTTGTGTGTTGTGGTGGACAAGCATTTGACCCATCTCATGTTCTCCGAGTAATCGATGTGTAAATCAGAAACCATAAAGACCCGTGACCCAAAACCAGAAGAAGAAGAACAAGAACAAGAACAAGAACAAGAACAAGGCCTCTTCATGCTTTCTCTGAATGGAATTTGCTTGGAAAAAGATTGCTGAGATAAGTTAAGGCATACCATGGCAACAATTCAATCACCCATTTCAATCAAAACCCACTACTATGACTTTGAATTCTATTGATTTGCAGTCTAAAGTTACCAACTTTACAATCTCCTACCACCAAAAATTCTTCCATTTCAAAAGATTGTTGAGATAAGCTGAGGCATACCATGGAAACAATTCACCTATAATCAATCACCCATTTCAATCAAAAGTCAAAACCCACCACAATGACATTGAATTCTATTGATTTGCAGTCTAATGTTACTAACTTTACAATCTCCTACTTCCACCCAGAAATTTTTATCAAGAATGGAACATAAGATGGCATGCATGAATACTATAATTACAACGAAAAGCAATCAAAAGTTGAAAGTGGAAAATGAGAACCTTTTGATCTTCTTCTTCTTGTTCTTCTTGTTTTATGTGGAGGGAACTTGAAAGTGAATGCTTGCTTCTGCTCCGATTTAGAGAATAGGAGAAAATGGCCTCCCTAATAAGTAAAAGAGCAAAAATGTCCACTTTTTGAAAAAATAGCAAAAAAGTCAAAAATGAGATGAAGTTACCAAATTGCCCTTGAAAATGATTTCTGAAAAATAAATTGCATAAGGGTGAGATTACAAGATTTCCCTTTACATATATATTCCCCATTGTCTACTGTATCGTCAACAACAACAGACACAATTCAAAAAACAACAGTGAGAGGGAGACCAACAAACACCCCAAAATCAAAAAACAATAGAGACAGGCAAGACCGGCGACAGCGACGGCAACGACATTTGTTCCTATTCGACGACAGTGGTTTGCGATGACAGTGGGGGTTCCTTTTCGATGACATGCAAGCTGGAGAAGATACGACATTATAGGTTTCTTGTTTTGACAAATCAAAAAACAACAGAGAGAGGCGACATCGGCGACGACAACAACAGTGGTTCCTGTTTGATGACGATGGTTTGCGACGGTAGCGGTTCCTTTTCGACGACACGCAAGCTGGAGTAGAGACGACATTCTAGGTTTCTTGTTTTGTTTCTGCATTTTGGGTTTTGGTTATGGAAGATTTAAGGGTTTGGAGTTTAATTAGGGGTTTTAATGATTATATGAGATTCACTGGTTGAGAAATATCTGTCTTTTGTTTTTATGTTAATTCATGTTCAATTGGTTGTGGGGTTTTCGATTGTATACATTAAAGTATCCTATGCTTAGATGTTTTGTAAGGTCCTCTACTCTGAAATTGGTATTGTTATCTCCGATATCAAATCTCTGCTCCTGCATGTAGTTGTGAATCTGCTGGTTTTTTCCCTAGGAATGCCACCTAGTTGCCCATTTGCTAGCTAAGAATGCTTTTTCTTGTGTGGAGAACAGATTTGGCTAGAGGAATTCCCTCCTTGTGTTAAGGTGTCAGTTTTGGCTAAAAGCCATGCCTGTTTGTAATTTTGTTTTGGTGATCGTATTTTACCCTTCAAAAAAATAAGTTTAGGAATTTTAGTTGTAGTTTGTTTTGGTGATCGTATTTTACCCTTAAAAAAAAAAAGTTTAGGACTTTTAGTTGTAGTTTGTTTTTTTCGGGGTTATTGAAGATTATAGGATTTTGATCTTCAAAAAAAGAGGTTTAGGACTTTTAGATAGGAAACTTTGAATATCTTTTTCACATCATAGATGGAAAACTTTGACCATTTGTTAGAAATAGAAGTGTTTGAGGTAGATGATTATTTGTTGAATGTTCTTTTGTTTCTTGTGTTTTTTGGTGGGGATGAAGCGTTGGGTTACATAGTTGTTGTGTTGTCATGTTAGCTGTTTACATTAGCATGGTTTCCAATTCCATAGCTTGAAAGTAAAATTCCAATTTCATTTAGCATGTTTTTTGTTTCTTGTGTTTTTTGTGTTTTTTGGTAAGGATGGGAGGGGGAAGGGGACTGGGAAGCTCTGTTTGGTTTGAATTATCGTTATCTTGTCATGATACAGTAGCATGATTTCCAATTTCCAGGAATGAAAGTAAAATTCCCGTGCTTGAAATTTAAATTCTCATTCTTTGAAGTCCAATTCCTAGGCTTGAAAGTAGGGCTAGGAAGTCCAATTCCCGGGCATGGAAGTCCAATTCCTGGGCATGAAAGTAAGGAATCCCTAGCTTTGAATATAATTCTCGAGCCGGAAAGTAAGGATTCTCAAGCTTGAAATATAATTCCCGTGCCTCAAAGTAAGGAATCCCGAGCTTGGAATCCAATTCAAGGGCTTTAAAATTGGTTGTTTTTATTTAATATTTTCTTAACTTGGCTGAGGTTGGAAAGTGCATATACTGTTGTTTGCTACCAAGTTTTTATAGATATTTAAAATATATAATGACTTGCAAATAATTATTGTCATTTTGGTATTCTTCTTCTATATAGGTTGCATAAATATGAATACTAAGTTTTCCTATACAATTGTCTCCTTTTCTCTTTACATTTATAAAATCAAATTTTGCGCCTTAAGTGTTAATTTTTTTTGGTTTTGTTATTAAACAGATGCCTATTAATCCAAACGTAAAACTCTGGCGGTTTCTGAACCATAAAGATTGGATCCACACAAGAATAAACTCGCAAAACAAGCGTTATCTCATCAAGAATTTAAAGGCTGTCCTACTTCGGTGTGTCATGCTGGACAGGTTTAAGGAAGGGCATTTTGACAGTTACTTGGATTTGGTCCAACCGTTGGTCATTCATGGCATGCTCATCAACAACCTTCTTAAAAAGGACCGATTACTATAAGTCGTAGGAGAAACCTATACACATGGAATTTGAAGAGGAACAAAATGTTTGTTCTGATGAGGACGACGATGACATTAATGAGGGAGCTGCTTCTTTTCACAACCAACATACAACTTCTTTCATTAGATCCAAAAGCTCATTTTCAGGTCCCAATTCTAAGAGGCAGCTCTTCAAGATTTTGAAACTCCTAAGGTACAAATTTATTCCGTTTCAATATGATTGGTAATTTTTTGGATTCCACATGATGTGGTTGTAAAAAAAAAATAATAATAAAATAAAATAAAATAAAATAAAAAATAAAAAAATAAAATAAAATTTCCTTATAGTTATTTACTTGTAAAGATCTTCTCTTGATTATTAATTCTACTGTGAAGTTTTTGTTAAGTTATTAGTCGAAGTGTGTAATTAATGCACTGGTATTTTACTATTCAACTATAAGTTGTGTAATTTTGCAAACATTTAGACGATATTCTTTTATAGTCTTATGTTGATATGCTCTGTTACTAGTGTCTAGACCTAACATATCTTATGATGCTTTGGATTTGCAATCTAAATTTCAGACTTCGGCTCCATCCACTGTAGCTGAACTCTATTCAGCTATTGCTACACAGATTAAGGACAGTGAGAAATGGTTGGTTGATTTTCTAAAGCTGAATTTGCAAATATTAGAAAAGAGATGAAGGTGGAATTTGCAAATATTAGAAAAGAGATAAAGGTGGGAGAAAAGCCAGCTGAACAATCAACATTTGAAAAATCAGGAGCAAGTGAAGAAACTTTTATGGACATGGACGATTTGAAAGAAAACGATGACATTGATTTTCATATGGTAATCTTGATTTATTTTTTCGTATTTCAAATGTTTAGTCCGTAATTAATATTGTTATCACTTTAGGATAACGATGGGTACCATGTTGAAACCGTATTTGAAATGGAAAAGGAAAAGAACAATGTTTCAACTGCAATACATTTGGAGAAGGTTAAGGGTGGTGACAATGAATTGGAGAAGATTGAGGGTGGTTACAATCAATTGGAGAAGGTTGAGAGTGGTGACGATGAATTTTCTACTAAGGTTGATGGTGACACTGAAATTGTTCATGCGGAAGTAGGGGACACATCTGTTTCAGTGTCGTTTTATCTAAGGTACGTATGTGGACAAAGTATTTGTACTATTTTATTTTATTAACTTTATGGAAACACCAGAATGTGGGGCTACTGTATTCCTTTATGGAATGATGGCATGTGTTTTGGTATTTTACTTATATTATTTTATTCTTTGTAAATTTAGGATCCCAAGTTAAAAAATATCCTTTAGGAAGATGAAATTGAGGAGATCATCAATTCTACATGTCTTGCCAGTGAGATGTTGTCAAATGATGTAGAGAAGGCGGATCCGTAGAATTTGGGTTTGGATAAGTTAGTTAAGCAGCCTCAATCGGTGGACGAATACCCATCCCCGGCGGCAAACGTTGTGGTTCCAAACCCCAATATGAGTGTGATAGAGCTTGATGGACCACACCCAGATGTCTTTTACAAGGATATTGACTAGGTGAGAGCTCGGAAACGGTCAAGGTATCTCCAGAACCCATGGACTAACCCCATGCCGATGAGAAAGAAAAGGAAGCCAGTTGCATTAGACAAATTTTCAAATAATGTAGAATTCATGGCAATTATGAAAGGTGAAGACCACGCCAGGTAATAGTCCATTTGTTTTCTCTTTTCTATTGATAGTATAACGTGTCATTTCTCTTTTCCTAATATATTTACAATATTTGACCAATAACAGTCTATATACTGGTCAAATTGTACCTATGGACTGTACGTATTTCAACGAGCTCCTAGACAGCCAGAAATGGTTATCAACCATGGTATATTTTTTTCATTAGTTTTCTCTCTGGTTTAGTAAGTATTTAAGACACTTTTTCTAACGTCCATCATTTGTATTATATATAGCACATAGACAGCTACCTTGACCTTCTCTGGAGGAGGCGTTCGACACTGGAAGCTGAGTACCATGAGGATATTGCATTGGTCCCATCCACATTTTTCGTAAGTTCATTTCACTTACTAAGTTTGAAAAAATTTTAAATTGATAACAATTTTACTAAATTCATTTTACAACATTTGGTGAATCTTAAATGGAAAGTTGAGATGGACAAATGGAGAAACAAAGGGCGGAGGACAGAAAAAATGTGAAAACAAGGGCAAAAAAGAAGAAGGTCGAGACTCCTCCCGATGTTGAAGTTTAGGAAGAATACCCTGAATTCAATGTTTAGAATTTGTGCCTAGCGCAGAATGGATAAGCTATGTTCAAGGTCATGATTTGACTTACGAGGACCCTTGGTGGAAATTTGAGTCGGTAAGTATGTTGTTTTTATGTTAATTTTTTTTTTTTATTAATGTGTTCAAACATTTGTATATCACAGCATGGTCATAACTTTTGTATTTTATATATAGGTATTGATGCCATGCAACTCAGGCAGGCAATGGATGCTATGCCACGTTTTTCCGAAAGAAGGAAATGTAGAATTGTACAATTCATTCTAGGGCCACCACGATCAAAAATATCGGGTAAAAGACATTCGTTGCCTTCTTTATTTGTTACTTTCCATTTTGAAGCATTCAGGTTACTGTGAAGAACTTAATATGCCTCCTTCAAGTAGTGCATTCAAGGCTGTAAACGTCAATAACGATTTAATTCCTCAACAAGATGATGGGTATTGTTTTCTATGACAATAACTTTTACAATGTATTCACTCTATGATAAATAAATTCATTCACTGTGTCCTGTTTGTCTAATTTGAACTTGCAGCAATAGTTGTGGTGTCTTTATGCTGAAATATGCAGAATTGATATTCACTGGAATCCCTTTATCATAGATTCTAGAATTTAGCCAAAAAGATATACCTTCCATCCGTCGGACAATGGCACTTGATTTTTTCGCAAATGGACAATTTTGCAATTCCCCCTAGAAATAGAATTAGTTGAAGTTGAAGAGGCAACTGAAGTTGAAAAAGAGACCCAAGAACAGCAGTAGTTTAAGAAAATGAAAATGAAGAGAGTAGTCAAGTGTCTCATTTTGTGCAGTTTATTTTGTGCTTCAAACTATGGTTTTTGTTGCATTTTCTGTTGCTTTGATTATGTGAATTAGAAAAAAAAAATAAATAAATAAAAAATAAACAATGGGGAACTACACGACTGTTTATTAGCTTGTCGACTTGCTACATTTTCTCTTGCATTTTGAGCCTTGATTTTCTTGAATCATGTGATGAAATTGGCAAGTGATGATAACAGAATATAATTTCCAATACAGGTTAAAAATGCTAGTTAATTCAGTTGACCTAATTAATGAGTTTGATCAATTAACATTAACAGTGCAAACTGGGATTAACTAAGCTATTCTAATAACGTTAGTTTTTGGTTACATGATAGATCTTCAAGATTCATTTTGGTTGGTTTTCAAAAAATATGATGCAAAGGTCTGAGAAGGAAGCGTCTTCAATAGCGACTTCCATAAAGTCACTTTTAAAATCGCATATAGTCGTGGTCAAAAGTTCAAAAATTTTCCTGAATGAAATGTGACTTCAAAAGAGACTTCATTAAAGTCACTTATAAAGTCTCATATTGATATGTTATTTGCTTTATAAATTGCTAGGGCTAAATGAAAAGCGACTTCAAAAGAGACTTCATCAAAGTAACTTATAAAGTTGCATATTGATCTTGTCTTCGGTATCTAAATTGTAAAGGGTTATTGAAAAGCGACTTTAAAAAGTGACTTCTTCTTCCAAACACTTGTAAAGTCCTTTTGGAAAAAATAAACTTTGAATGTGACTTCCTCAAAGTCACTTTTGAATTCGCATTCGCCCAAATCAGGAGAAACAGCCGTCGTTGCCACCGAAGAGAAACAGTCGTCGCCGCCACCAAAGAGAACAAGCCATCTACAAACAATTCAAGAGTCTCAATGTGTTTCTTCATCCTGCACACCCCTCCTCTCCTCAAACCTTATCTTGGCTGTTTCAGGTGTGTTTTAGATTAGTGGGTTTAGATTAGTAGTTGATGTTGTATGTGTTTCTGCTTTCGAATATCCATGTTTATGTGTTTTTAATTCATTCTGTGTTTTATTTTGCTTATCTTAGTCTTAATTTAGAAGACCACTACCATTTTTCAACAAAGTTACTCTATAAATACACATAAACAAAGTAATAAGACATGATTATCATAAAAATTGGTTTGTTTGAAATCATATTATCGTTTGCCTTTTTTCTATATTTTTTTTTCGAAATCAAAACCCATAATAAAATTCAAAATCAAAATCAAAATCAATGTAAACACTTACTAAATTGTCAAACTCACAAAAAAGCCTAAAAACCTGGATTCCATACAATTCAACAACAATAGCAGCAACTTCTAAAAAGTGATATGGATTCATATCCTAGTAGAACAAAACAAGTAAATCTTGCATGAGACATAAAAAAATAAAAATCAATTCTCAATCTTCTCATCTTCACTTTTGTTCCCAAAAGTTAAATAAAAGCATCAAACATTATCACATAACCTAACATGCAATGTAATTTTTCTAGACTTTTCCAGATCAGATTTATAGATTTGGTCTGGACCTAACTTTATAAAAAAATAAAAATAAAAATAAAAATAAACCCAATAACAAAATCAAAATTGACCACCATTATCACCATCATTGATCATCATCACCATCATCAACCATCACCATCATCTTCATCATTAGCCCACAAGAAGAAAATTAGAAAAACAAGAAGACAACCACCAGTCCACTGCCGGAGAAGTGAAAGAAGACAAGAGAAAGTGATAAACCTTGGACGAACAGATCGGATGTTAAGGAACAGAGTTGAGGAAGAGATGAGAGAACAGTCGGCAAAGAGAAAGAAGTAAAGCACACAATAAAAGGTTAGGAATTTTTTTTTTTTTTTTTTATACTTATAAATAGGCGGTTTATATCGATTCAAACCAGTTTGAACCGAAATTTTTTCGATTTTCAACTTTTTGAACCTGTTTAAACTGAATTAATCATACGAACCGAACCGAACACCTTTTTTTCGGTTTGGTTCGGTTCCGAACTTAGTGCCCACCCCTACTCACAATCATCTTTATCAATTACCCAAAAAAAAAAAACAACAAAAAAAAACCAATAAATAAAAAGCTAAATGGCCATTGGAGGCCAAATAGCCAGACAACAAAACAAACAACAACTGCATTAACCTGTGTGCCAACATCTACCGCTGCGAGTCACCAATCACGACCAAGCTAGAAAGCTTCGTTGGGCACCGGTCACCTATCACCAAACCCACTGCAATCAACATCGTTGATCTGTTCACCAGAATCGCAAATGAAATCTGTGAAGAATTCAATTTTGCAGCCCTGATTCGTCGCGATCCACCGTGACTCAAGCCATGTAGCCACCACTGTTGTGTTTACCGGAGTTAGCCTTATCTTATTAACTGTCCCTCGCCACCGATCTAGTCTTGCTAGAGATCTCACATGTCGCACACTCCAGAAATGAAAAATACAATGCATAAATATGGTCATGATTAAAAATGAAAGAAACTCAAAGTCTCTACGCTTACGAAGAGTCAATCTAGAAAACAATTAAAAAAAAACCATCAATGTAATCTTTTGAAACTTATCGAAACAAAACAAAATCAAGAAACTTATTGAAACCAAATCACATTCTATACCTTGATTAGATGGAAGTATGGAACAGTGTTTTTTCCATCTCTAATGGAGAGATCATTAGAGATTGAGAGATCTGGTGTTCTCCATCTCTATTTTTTTTTTTTCAATTAAAATATTTTTTTAAAATTTATTTTATTTGTTCAAAAAGACCATATTGCCTTCGGCTATTAGGAGTTAACGGACCCCAACTAACGGCTGGGTATGTTTGTGTAACATTATTTAAAGGTCAAGGGAGTTTGTGAGTATATGTCCAAAAGTGCCATTTGCGTGTAATATTATGAAACCTCAAGGGTGTTTGTGCAATTCCCCTAAAATAAAATAACAAAAATTGTTTAAACGAAACGTCTAAATAGATGAGAAGTCAATTGGGTTTCTCTATGAATTTGAAGACATAAAAGAGTAGAAATGCAACATGGTCATCTTCCACCAGTGAACCTCAAAAGATCATCTGTGTACGTATGGAACTTGATGATCCGAAACTCTGCCAACAGCGGCTTCTTCACACACACTTTAAACACTTACTCTTTAATGCTACGAAGCGGACTCCATGGCAACAACTTCACTTTCCCTTTGCTCTTCAAAGCCTGTGCTTCTCTGAATTCCATTTGGGATGGCAAAATCCTCCATTCTCATGTCCTCCATCTGGGTTTTCAAGCTCACCCATTTGTACAGACGGCTCTCATCGACATGTACTCTAAATGTTCCCGTCTCTCATCTTCCATCAAACTGTTCGATGAAATGCACATGAGCATAAGAACCTCTGTTTCTTGGAATTCCATGCTATCTGCTTATTGTCGTGCTTCTTTCATTAACCAAGCCATTTTGCTTTTAAAACAAATGTGGATTCTTGGTCTAGAACTAACTGCAACTACTTTTCTTGGCATTGTATCCGGTTGCACTCTTAAACAAGGTTTGTCAATGCACTGTTTTGTATTGAAACTTGGACTGATAAATAGTGAGACACCATTAGCTAATTCGGTCATGAGTATGTATGCAAAATATGGCTGTGTTAGAGAAGCTCGTTTGATCTTTGATGAAATGGATGATGACACTTGTTCCATCATTTCATGGACAACAATTATTGGCGGTTATGTCAATATTGGTAATGTAGCCGAAGCATTTGCTATGTTCAATCAAATGAGACGACAACGGGGTGTTACTCCAGACTTTGTGGTGTTTGTCAACCTCATTTCAGGTTGTATACACACAAGGGACTTGTTGTTAGCTGCATCAGTTCATTCTCTTCAGCTGAAAAGCGGTTGCAATGATGAAAATCCCATCGACAACTTGCTGATTAGCATGTATGCAAAATGCGGTGACCTTGAGTCTGCTCGAAGAGTATTCGACATGGTACATGATAAAGGTGTCTTCTTGTGGACGTCAATGATAGCTGGGTATACTCAGTCTGGTTATCCTACTGAGGCAGTAGATCTCTTTAAAAGGTTGTTGAGGACATCTATTAGACCCAATGAAGCAACTCTAGCTACTATACTTTCTGCTTGTGCAGATTTGGGGTCGCTGGGCATGGGCAAAGAGATTGAAGAGTACATTTTGTTACACGGTTTAGGGTGTAATCGGCAAGTTCAGACGTCTTTGATACACATGTTTTCTAAATGTGGGAGCATAGAGAGGGCAAAAGAAGTGTTTGACAGGGTGACAAACAAAGACTTGGCTGTTTGGAGTGCAATGATATATGGTTATGCCATCCATGGGATGGGACATGAGGCTCTTAGTCTCTTTCGTAAGATGCAACATGTACCAGATGCTGTAGTTTACACGAGCGTACTATTGGCTTGCAGCCATTCAGGATTGGTAGAAGAAGGGTTGATGTATTTTGAAAGTATGAAGAATGAAGTTGGAATAGAACCCAGCCTAGAACATTATACATGCTTGGTAGATCTCCTTGGTAGAGCTGGTTGCTTTGACTTGGCTTTGAGAACCATCAATGGCATGCCTGTACAAGTTCAACCTAAAGTTTGGGCTCCATTGCTTAGTGCGTGCAGGAAACATTGCAACATTGAGCTTGGGGAATTTGCTGCCACAAAAATGCTGACCTTGAACCCTCAAAGTAGTGGAAATTATGTATCGATGGCTAATTTATATACGTCAGCGGGCAAGTGGAAAGAGGCAGCTAAAGCAAGAAGGTTGATGGATGATAAAGGATTAGTAAAAGAACCTGGTTGGAGCCAGGTTGAGGTAGATGGCTATATGCATGTTTTTGTTGCTGGAGATCGATCTATTGATATCTATAACAAGTTAGATGAGCTAAATGTATTATTAGATGCAGAAACTCTGTCCTTTGAAGATCACCTGCACCTCTGACAAGGTTAACGGCAATGATGTTATTTACAAGAAAAAATGGTGATCGTCAATCATATCACTTGTGTCAAACAACTATTTTTTTACAGTATAAAATCCAATGCCTTGTAGGATTTCTTTTCATCAATATATATATATATATATATATGTATGACTGAAACTAGAATACAAGTTTAACTCAAAGAGCTGAGCCACCATGAACATGAAATCTCTGAATGCAAGTGATGAGTCCCATATCAACTTCTAATTCGAGGGATTCCAAGCATCTGACATCAATGCAACCGTTCTGATGTTTCTAATAAGTTGTTTGGCTGTTTCACGGTCCTCTCATCCTCTCAACAATGTTCCTACTCTTTTCTTCAATGTGTCGCCTTTTCTCTTCCAGTTTTTCCCCCATCTTCTTCCCCAAATCAAGCATCCTTGCCCTTCTACCTGTTTTCTTTGGCCTTGAATCCTCCTCCTCAGAGGTATAGCTTTGTTTTTCTGACTGAGTCGAAGACATAGATGGTGACCGATACTCTTGGACGATCTTCTTTTTCGATTCGTCTGATTCTTGAGGCTCATCACTTGCCAACAAAGGAGTATTCAACTCTTGTAAGGAATTGCTATGTTGTATAGATCGATCGGTAGATCTTTCCGGGGGCATCGATTGTGCCCTAGTAGCATCCATTTTGGCTTTCGATTCACCAGCTTGGGAGCTGAATGATTCACATGCAGGGGTGTTATCAATATTGGCTTCTTGACTACGCCAAATAAACGGAGCAACATTCTGCGGCACCCAGTCATCCTTTTCTGCTAACATCCAGGGAATACATACAGTTTCACAGTTCGGAAGAACCATATTCTCCCGGATGGCTGCCTGCACAAGTGAAACAGCGTCAGGTGTAGCTACTTGTCTTTATTAGCTAAATTCTACTATATTGCCAACCCTGAGACAAGAAAACTCGAATAAATCAGATATGTTCTCCACTGGATGAATAATTTAAGATTCACTATGAGGATTAATTAAATCCCCCCAAATAAAATGAATAATATTGGATAGTCAAAGCAAAATTATGTGTGAGCAACCAAGCAACCACTACACCTAAAGTTAAACCTTTCACAATCCCCCATCCCAATAAAATAAAAACAGAAAAAAAAAAAAGATAAGGAAAGAAATAATAAGAGACAAGGAGAGTATGCTGACCATGCTCAATCTTATCATCATCATAATCATTTGACTCATGAGCCAGTGATATATATACAGTCCTCACCTACAAACCCCATGACATAACACTATGTACAAACCAACTTTTCAGCTTTTGGATCAAAATCCAAGGGCTGTTGTGTAAGTGGTGGGCCAGGAGAGAGAATACACAACAGCCCTTGATATGTACATAATATGAGCATATAAAAGGAATTTGTTACAAATGGTTTAACTTCAGAAAATGGTTTCAATGTCCTAGAATGCACATTTGACAAGACCCGGATGTTTCAAGCTTTGTAGTACTTCATTAAAGAAAGGGAGATATGTAAATAACCCCTCGACTTTTGATCAAATGTCAAATCAAACCCCCTGGTTTGAACAATCAGCCAAAAACCTCCTACCATTAGTTGACAGTTAGTTGACCATTAGTTAACTTTAATTAAATCTAATGAAATATAATTATTTAAGTAGTTTTTTCTAAATTGAACTAAAAAAATGATGAAAAAAATATACTAGAAATATGTTAGAAAATAAAAAATAAAAAATTATTTTAATGAAAATTAAATATATAAAAATATATTATAACAAAGCAATAAAATCATTATAAAATTTAAACAAAAAAATTATTTAAAATATTAAAAAAAAAAAAAAATTGTATGAAATTGATTTTATTATTATTAGTATATATTTTTATTATATTTTCCTTTTTTTATTCCGTTTATAATAAAAGGTTTAAATTGTAATATTTGATATATATATATATAAAGTAGTAGGGGGCTTTTTGCTGATTGTTCAAACAAGAGGGTTTGATTTGGCATTTAATCAAAAGTCAAGAGGTTATTTACAATTCTCCCTTATAGAAAAAAAAAAAAAAATGTTACCATTTTTCAAGTTCCCAACATTTGTGAGAGAGAGAGAGAGAGAGAGAGAGAGAGAGAGAAGCAAGGAGTGAAGGGACAAAATAATGAATCAAATATCATAAAATATGAGTATGCTGATGGATGCTTACTTGCAGTGGAAGGAAAAACAATGAAGATTGGAAATGGAATGCGATAAAAAGTAGTTTATATACCTTAAACCGGCCAATCAGAAACAGTGCGATCTGTCCACTAGTAATCTTGTGATCCCCAACAGAAGACTCCAGTTCGAACTCTATGTCTGGCATGGATGTGAAACTAAACCATAATTGGTCTGAAGGAGGAGGTTTTATATGAAACCGCACAGTTCCGCGAAGGGAGGCAACCCTTATTGACAAAGAGAGAGGCACCTTCAATTTAAAAGATTAATTAGTATCAAAGTAAAAGCTTGCTTTAAGTAAATTTATGTGTTAGATTCTCTGTAGTTAGGTAAGTTTTATTTAAGCATTAATGCAAGTTCTAATACTTCTAGCATTCTCTCTTGTAAGTTGTAATTAGTCATCTGTCATGGCTAGATGTCCTTCTGAAGGTCCTTTCCAGATTAATAGGAACTGATGACTCAGGTTCTTTCTTTTGCCAACATTTTGGGGCCATTGCTTGGTGTTCTCAAAATCAACAATGTTTGTTTGCTTTCCATGTAATGACCTATTTGAATCAAAGATTTAGCTGACTTGACCTTAATATTCAAATCAAGAGAAGAAACATGGTGAAGCAACATCATTTTGTTTCTTTTTAATTCATATGGATCAATCATTAGTGAAACATAATGATTTGCCCAGCAATCCTCATATATCTATTTTTCTATATGTTTCAGTCCAACTTAACTTAATTTTGTCCAATGCTTCGAGAATCAAATATTTTAGCATTTCTTCGTAATAGCGAAAGGAGGAGAATGTTTATGAAAACAGACAAGAAATGTCCACATAAATTGACACAAGCTTTCTTAAAAGGAGAACATTGATCTAAGAAAGATTTTAATAAAGATAGATCTGTGAGAAAATAACAAACCACGCAAATCCAATGCATGTTAAGAAGATATTATATTACTCAATATGTTCTCTTTTGACACTCGAAACCTAACAACTGCACTAGTAAGGATGCCAAAACAATTTTTTGTTTTTTCATATGTGATATGGAGATATAAGGAATGTGAAAAGCATTAACTAGTTTTTTAATGCTGGTCTTATGAATACAAACAAACGATAAGTGACAAATTCATTAATAAATGTGTTTGTATGTGTGTGTAAATTTAGAAATGAATGCAAGCACAGGAAAAAAACAATCACAGACCTGAGAAACCTGTTTTGCTATGGAATTTAGGATACTCTTCCACCTGGACCCAGAAGTTGATGCTGGCATGCTTTTATAGTTTTTTAAGCCATCTGTAACAAAGAAGATCAAGATAAAGATGTCATCTAACATGAAAATTTATAAACTGATCAATGTGAAACAGTTCTTCCTCACAGTCAAATTAAGAATATAAATTGCATACTAATTTGTCAATGTTGCAAGAATGAAAGTTTGATGCAAAACTTGAACAAGAAAAAAAAAATGATAAATCAGAATCTGCTCACTATTATGATTTACTCATATACCTTATGTGATGGGCCATATACCCAACCATTCAAGATATAATGTGTTATTCTTTTCTTAAAAACTTAATTTCTAACTGAGCATATCAAGTTTATTTTGCACAAGTATACCATCAGAAATTCTAATTGAATGACAGAAATGGAAAGAAAACAAAAGCTGGTTAATCCTTGTCATGATCAGAATCGCATCACATTTCACAGCCATGCATGTGGATTGTGGTGCACCTTGCAGCTACAGTATGCTAGTGGTCAATAGCCAATTAGTCATCCCCTCATACCAAAATATACATTACAAAAGAACATGAAATTAATTTCCATACTACAATTAGACCATACTAATGCTGTTGTTATTTACCAATTATAGGCATCTGTCGTCGTTATTTACCAATTATAAGCATCTCATATGGTCGTTGACTTAACATACAGTTAAAAATGCAATAGCAGTAGTACCAACTAATGCTAGTAAAACCATATTACCAAACTTTTCAACTCAATGAAAGACAGCAATTCATTGCATGAATCAATAGAGGAAAGTAAATGAAACAAAACTTGCAAAGGATTGTGTGTGTTCATGCTTGGAATTAAATATTCATGACACCATTTTCTACCCCTACAAGAATCCTTACCATTCCAATAATTTATTCATAACTTTTACCCTTTCTAAACCACAATTAAAATTTCAAATACTAATAATTATACAAATAAATCATTTATGAAATAACATATCTAAGTATTCACTTCCTATTCAAGAATTGTTATCCAATTATACTTCACAAGGAAATAGTGAAAAACTTTCATAAACTAAAACATGCATCACATTTAAAATTTATATAATCCATAAGGTTTCTATACTAACCAAGTTTAAGATCCCCTTCGTCCTTTTGATCTTGTCCACCAGTAGTCCCTTTAGACACATTCAACTGCTTTCCAAAATACTCAAAACCTTCAAGAAGGTCTGAAGAAACACCCCCAACTGAGCTTGAATCTAAATTTTCACCCACTATGCCTTTTTGGGCATTTAGTTCACAGACTTCAAGTCTTGTTTCAACATCTAAAACAGCCCCACCAGAGTATTCAATGTCAACGTCAAAGGCCCATACTTCATTCATGTCTGCTGGAAGAACCCTCAAACCATGGACATAAGGAGGGAGATTCCCGATGTCCAAGTCAGTACAGATGACTTCACCGATGTAACTGGGAATTCTCATATTTGACAACGTTCTCTATCATAACAAATCATAAGAACAATCAGACTTGTATCAAACATTGAAACAGATGAATAAAAGCACTTAAAGACTGAATTTTGTTAAAGTGCAGTTTTTGTGATTCTATTCACTAAAACAATAATAATAATGCATTTCATTACAGTTGAGATTTGATGATTGACTAATCCATGAAAGTGTCACCACGTAACAACAAAACAAAGGATAAAATGGTGTCATTTTCTACCTGTGTCAGCACACTAGACATATTCATGCACACAAAAACATATTATTGATATTTTTTCCTGGAAAACAACATACCTGAATTCGTGCTTGTATGGAACTTTTCATCCCTGCATTGCCTTTAGCATCAAAAAAGAGCCGAGAGATTAACAGATTCCAGCAGAGTGTTCCCTCATCAACAGTAAACTTGTCTTCGAAGTCTGCATCAGAAGTAACTGACACATGACTTTGGCTTCCCGAGCGAAGAAATGCTGATGATGATGGCTCCTCATTTTCTTCCACAAAATAGTTAGGAATCTTAGGTGTTCCAGACTTTATGAAGCTAGCACCTAAAACTGAATCTTGGGAAGGATGAGATTTCTCAACTATCTTTCTCTCTTCACGGGCTAATGTGGAAGTATAAAGTGCCTTACTTTCCAAACAAGGCTTTGAATTTCTTCTGGAAAACCTTTTCCAAAAATGACGAACCTTTGATGAAGAACCATCAGGCTTACTTGCCTTATCCATTGGCTCACCAATCAGCCCCAATGAGGGTTTCATAAATGAAGGATAACCAGTGTTTAAAGATGCCAAGTAACTACGAAAGTCTTCACTCAACTTGGTGAACCATTCCAGTCTTTTTTTATCGTCACATGAAACCAGACGGAGTGCTTTACACCATGACTCCTTCTCCCAGGAAGTCTCAAGATAAATGTAAATTGTTCTACTTACATTGTATATTACCGAAGTCTTGTTTTCCACTCTTATGGGAAATCTTTTGGCCCTAGAAAACACATAATAAAGTACATTGAACAAAGTTCATAAGTTTTAAGAGATCGGAAAGGACTGCCAATTCATAACTAATAACTTCATGAATGCAATCTAACAACTGCCCTCCTTTTTTCGACATGCATAGCATGCATCCATAGGAAACATTTTTTTTATGTAATTATGTGTCTGAAAGAATTACTAAAAAGTCTGAAAGAATTACTAAAAAAATTGAACAGAGACTTCTAAAGGCCACAAACATTTTTAAGTACACGAGAACTAGATAGATTTCCATTAACCAATCTTATCGATTGTGTTTCCACAAAATGGGATGCATCGCAAAAATCACATATCAAATATGAAATTTCAACTGTGACTAAGACACATTTGTAGAGCATTTAGTGTCACTTCATCTGTATGAATGATAGTATTTTGATAAATTTCAGGCAATATTGAGATTTTGAATAGATGAGTAATGACTCAACCTTAGTTCAGAGACAACAAAGTAAGAAGTAAAGTTGATCATTTGATTAACTAAAACAAATAGTGCTACTGCTAATAATTACATATTATGATGGATCTCGGACAGATGCAGGATTCAAATATACTCACACCAACTAGTATTCTTGAAAGGAGCAAGCGCATAACATACACATACATGTCTCTACGATATTACAGTGTGACACACAGCATTGAACTCAAAAGACCAATGATTGTTTAAAAACCGTTTCTGCAATAACCAACTATGTAGCAATAGTTTACCCCCCAAACCCAAAAGCATACCAATCACTGTAAAAAAGTTTAATAGAAAGGTTTATGTGTACTAAGCAGCCATACTATAAAAGAAGGGACATTACATATTACCACTTTTTTGAGTAAAGGTTTGAGGCTGAAACAGCTTGAATTATGCAACCCTTGAGAGGAATTGCTGTGTTCGAAGCATCGGATTCGATCAAAATGAGAGCTCCATCCTTGATTTTAGCATGCTTGCGAACAGGAGAAACCTCCAAGAATTCTTTTTTCTTCTTTAGGTCTTTTGTAGCAAGCCAATTCTTTGGAATTTTATCTGATTCCAGAACCCAAACTACACCCTGAGACACATATAAATAATGAACTAGAAAATAAAAACAACCAAACAACCATTAAACATTAATCAATCAATCGAAAATCTACAAAGGCTGCCCAAATCCCAGTGATCCAAGAACATAATTGAAAAATCATGCATCGAAACCATGAAAACAAGAGGAGCAGCGATTTATACCATTTTGTTATAAGCAAAATCAAGCGACTGTTGAAGATCAAGCGACGAATTAGAATCCACCGATGACGGTGATGATTTTGTCGTGTTTCGAATCAATCGTTTAAGAACGTACAACAAAACCGCAACTTCGAGCGAAACAACAGCAATCATGCCGAGAACTAATCCAACCAAAAACAAAATCATTTCTTGAAAATCAAAGCAATGAATGCTCAAATCGATTTTGTAAAGAAGAAGGAATCAAATTGCGTACAGTTACTATGGAAACTAAAGAATCAGGTGCTTCATCTCTCTTAGTCTCTTTATAACATATGATTGTCAAGTGACACGCGCTCAATCGCAACTTTAATTTGTTTTGGAAACTATTACTCTATCCACTAATACGCCTCCCTCCACCTGTCTTTTCTAACAATATTACTGTTATTATTACTAGTATGTTAACCCGCGATACACGGGTTTTCTTAAAAATATTTTATTATAGTTCGAAAAATCTAAGGCTTGTCCCTGTATCGTTTTATAGGCCCGTTTTCGTTTTTGTTTTCTAAATCCGATTTCGAATATGCGTTCGTTATCGTTTTTCATTTTGTTTTCCATTTTATTTTCCAAAACAAAAACAAAAACAAAAACAACATCAGTGTTAAAAGTGAAAAATTTCCAAAACAACTTTTTGACAGATAGATCCAAACTTAGAATAGCTGAACAAATACCTGATTATAGACCTCAGTATCGACCAACTCATAGTGAATCATCTTCACAATCAGACCTTATCCATAGAAGAAGAAGGCCCACCATTCCACCTATAATAGAAACTAGAAATACACCACCAGTCATTCCTATAACTGAACAACCTACCCATATAACAAGTGTCTATAAAACACCAGAACAAGTAGCCCAACCAATTCATGTTTATGATAATGAAGGACCATCATCTCCAACCCCTTCTCAAATCCTTACAGAAATTCATGAACCCGAACCTAGAATAAGATCTATAGATGTTCTT
This sequence comes from Acer campestre, assembly GCA_954870605.1. Classification (NCBI taxonomy): domain Eukaryota; kingdom Viridiplantae; phylum Streptophyta; class Magnoliopsida; order Sapindales; family Sapindaceae; genus Acer; species Acer campestre. The sequence goes on from OX940807.1 coordinate 1,924,696, forward strand.
AATAAACCCAAAGAGATAGACAAAACCTATTTATCTCAAGAATATTACTACCCTGAAAATACTGTTATGAGGGAAAAATATGAGAAAAATTACTCAAGTCATAAAAGGAAACAATTTCATTCTAGATGGATGAGATGTATTGAAACCTTAGAAACAGAGATACCATTTTTCCAATGGTACACCAATAGGCATAACTTAGAAGAACAATGTCTTGTTCTAGACCAACAAAATTTCAAAACTTATAAATCTAGTAAAGGAGATGAAACGAGAATACATCCCCCACCTTCTTTATTTGCTGATAAAGTTAGAGATAAAATGAGGGAACAGATGGCTAGCCCAGACTGGTCCCAAATAGACCTCAATACTTGGACTTATGGAGAAATCATAACAACAATTAATATTGTTGCTATGCAATTATGTACAGATATTAGATTAAAAAGTCAACTTAAAAAGCAAAAGCTTACTACTAGAAAAGAACTTGGTTCTTGGTGTGAGCAGTTTGGTTTTGAAAGACTTCCTATCCATAATAAGAAAAGACCCCATGACAAGAAAATAAAACCATATAAGAAACAAAAACCCCAAGTTAGAACTCACAGAAGATCCAAACCTTTTAAAAATTTTAGAAAACATAACAAAAACAATAAAGCCTGTTATAAGTGTGGAAAAGAAGGTCATTTTGCCAAAACTTGCCCTGAATTAAGAAAACTAAGAAATAAAATACGAACCCTAGACATTAGTGAAGAAAAACAAAAGATTCTTGTCTGGATAATGATGAAAGATTGACTGCTTTCTTCTGCAAAGTTCTCTACTGGATAGGCTTCTTTCTAATGGTCTGAAAGATATCCTTAGGTTTCCCTCATGGTCAGCAACACAATCATTTAGATCTCTCATAGGTGGTCTGAATATGGGTCGGTCAACTCTTTCTTTTGTCCAGGTATCAGGAAATTTAATCTTATCCCATGGGATAGGAATTGGGACCATCATGTCAACAGTTTCTGAAGCATTGTAACAGATGGTCTGACCTGCTGGGATTTTAGGAGGTATATAACTAGGAATAAGCCCAGATGATAAAACACGATAGTGGACTCTGTAAATAAGTTTATAGGGACTGGATCCTTTAACAAATTTATAGTTGTGGATTTGGACATCAACAACTAGACATTTTTCTTTATGTTTATCAGCTTTAAGGCTTATTTGAAAGTTTGGATAACATTGAAAATAAATGGGTCCATAAGTAAGACTTGACTCTGCTAAACCAATTATGGATTCTTTATAGTCTGTAATACGTCCATCACGGAGACATACAAGCATAGAATTGTTTAAACCAACTTTTGATAGGGGTTTGATACCAATTTGGACACTTCCTATATGCATATTATTATATCCTAGCTTGTAATAATGCTTCAAACTATTTTTGTTAAAAAGGTTGGTCGAAAAAGTATTGTCCTCTTGGAATTCCACATCTATTTCTTTAGTAATTTGTCCTAATAATGTTTTAAAATTTAAAACACCATTTCTCTTATAAATACTATGTTTTGCAACATTGGGAAGTTGCCAAGCACTTAAGTCTTTATCACTCCAATTAGTCTCATATTTTGCTATAGACTTTCCTGTTATACTATCTTCTTTGTCTGGTTCTACATCGGATCTGGAACTACTTGTAGACATGTTAAAGAACAGAATTAAAAGAGAGTTAAAACCTAGGTTTTTACTCACAGCGTGTCTGTAGGTCTGCCTGTTGCCCTCCTGGCTGATGGCTATCCTGGTGACTGCTGACTTTTGCACCTAGAATCAAAACCTAAATTAAACCTTCTTCTTCAACAAGTCTCAAGGCTCTGATACCAAAACGTAGAATAATCAAATAGGATAGTACAGACAAAATAATATATAGCAAAAGTAGAAACATAAATTGGATGAGACCAGAACGAACTTACAAAATTAGTATAAGTCTGACAGCAATGATGCACAGTAAACAGATATACAGATCAAATAAGTCTCAAACTTTATTTAGAATATCAGAATTTTTACAAAGAGAGGAAGTTTTGGAGAGGAAAGATTACAATGGGGAAGAAGAAATACAAAGAGGGATCAGAATCGTGAGAACTGAACCTGCCCTCCACAACACCTGAGTAATCCTTTATATAGGAAGGATTTAACCTCAGTTACAACACTAACCATAGTAAAGACTCATGATTACAAAGCAGAAAAACAAAAGATTCAAAGATTCTGTCTGGATGGGTTGGCTGGTTTCTTCTGCCGACAGTCAAGGAACTGTTGGATTTTGTCATATTTCACCGACACTTTTTTTTTTTTTTTTTTTTTTTTTTTTTTTTTTTTTTTTTTTTTTTTTTTTTTTTTTTTTAAGTCATAGAATCTAATGATGAATTCCATGCTCATGTAGGATAAGTCTGGTAAGTCTGACAAGGTTAAAGCTTCTGCTGTGGTGATAAATGCTGTGGTGATGCGTCATGTCCAAAATAGCTGTGAGCATCAGTAGGCTCCTCCTCATCAAGAAAATCATCATCATCATCTTGATAGTCTGATTCTGAATCTTTTTGAGACATGCTGGTCATTGTCTTTTCCATCTCCTGAGCTATTTTTCTTAGCTCTTCTGGGGTGCTCGCAGCAGCAATTCTAGCTTGATTCTGGGATTTTGCCATTAAAAATTGGGACTGGTCGGTTGATTTGCAAAGAGTAGGGTTGTCTGAAAACCATTTGTTGACCCTATTTTTGCCATGATCTGAGATATTCATTCCGCTCCACCATTTAACTTTTGTCTGTCGTCCAAAATAAGGAACATTGACGTTTCCTACCATTTTGTCTCTGATTGCATAATCTAGCATTAGAATCCAGGTCAGATTAAAATGCTTGAAAAAGAGCAATAAGTCAGGGATAAAATCCCAATCAATTGGTTTGTCAAGATAAGTCATCCATTGTGCATATCCTTCCTTAACAGGATGAGGAAGGAGATCAATAGTTGGGCCATATTTATCCCACCATTCAAGAAACCAAAAAGGAATTTGAAGTGGAAAATCTTTGTCAAAATAAACAAACCAGGATAAGGAATTTCCTGGGTTTTGACCATATAAAACATTTGTCCATGCATCTATATAATCCCAGTATGAATATTCAGAAACATGAAAAGGTCTGGAAAACTGGTTTTTCTTATTTGGGTCACCCCCCCATTGGTCAAGAGTAATAATTTTGCAAAGCTTAATTTTTCTGAAAATCAATTTTTCTTTGTCTATTTTGTCAAAAACATCAGATATATAGATGGAATCAGTGTCCACTAGAATGAATTCATAAAATATATGTCTTTTTGTTATGTCTTCAGGGATCCTGCAAAACATGGGATCAATAATTGCATCCGCAAGCTTTTTAGGTTCCTTGAAATAATGGTCAAGTAATAGTGGTGTCTCTAACGCAAAGTATCTGTCAAAGAAGGGTTTAATTTGGTATTGATAAGTAGGAGAATTGACTCTTGGGAAAGAGGGTGAAGTAATTTGGGATTGATTTGCTTGGGCTAATTTAATTTGTTTGGAAGAATGGGGACTAATATGAGAAGAAGCAATGGTCTTAAAAGATGGAAATTCTGATCTTAGGGGGGAAAAACTGTTTGATATCTGAATTGGTCCTGCACTAGTGGGCCTAGGAGAAGAAGGCCCAGGTTGAGAAAGTAAAGTTAATGCATATTTGTCTTTGTGATTGGGTTTTGGGTTTTGGATACTTAAAGATAAGTCAGTAGATAAGTCTGTTTTGATAGTGGGCCTGGGGCCTCGGGGCCTGCCTCTGCCGCTACTACTCATGGCTTTTACCCTGCAAAAATTCTCTGGTCAAGAAATCTGGTAAACTATTTTCTGATCCTTTGATATGTTCAATAGTGAAATCAAAAGCTGATAATAACGCTTGCCATCTAGCAAATATTTGTTTTGAAGCCAGATTTTTGACATCTTTTTTCAAAATAAATTTTGCAGATTGGCAATCTACTTTTAGAATAAATTTTTGATTTATCAAATCATCTTGTAATTTTTGTATAGTTAAAACAATAGCTAAAATTTCTTTTTTAACAGTGGAATATTTTTGTTGAGTATCATTCCAAGATCCGGAAACATATCTAACAAGGTATTCTTTTCCGTCAATATTTTGTTTGAGGATTCCTCCAAACCCTAATTCAGAAGCATCTGTTTCAACTATCTTTGGGGTGTTAGGATGGCATATTGACAAACAAGGAAGTTTTTGGACTTGTTTTTTAACAGTTCTAACAGCTTGTGTGTGCTGGTCTGTCCAAGGTAAGGGGTTTTTTCTAAGTCTCTGGAATAAAGGTTTGCAAATGATTCTTAATTCTTTATAGAAATTGGCTACATAGTTTAGGCATCCTAGAAACCTTTGGAGTTGCGTCTTATCTTTAATTTCATCTGGAAATTTATTAGCAAATTCTAGACTTCTTTGAATGGGTATAATGGTACCTCTTTTGATATTGTGCCCTAAGAATCTGATCTCTGTCTGAAATAAAACAACTTTGGGAGCTGATACTACTAAACCTTGGGTTTTAACAGTTTTAAAGAATATTTCTAAATGTTTCCAATGTTGATCAACATTATCAGAATATATCAAAACATCATCAATATAAACAATAGAAAATTCAGTATATGGATTAAAAATTTCATTCATAATGCATTGGAATTCACTGGGAGCATTTTTTAATCCAAATGGCATAACATTCCATTCATATTGACCAAAAGGAACAGTGAAAGCAGTTTTATATCTGTCTTTTTCAGCAATTTGGATTTGCCAAAATCCTGATTTCATATCAAACTTTGAAAATATATTGGCTTTATAAAGTCTTTTTAGTAAGTCTGCTTTATTAGGTATGGGATATCTGATCCATTGAAGGGCTTCATTAAGAGACTTATAATTAATGACAAGTCTAGGAACTCCTCTTTCTATTTCTGCATTCTTGTTAACATAGAAAGCAGGACAACTCCATGGTGATTTAGAAGGCCTAATAAGTCCTTTTTGTAATAAGTCTTGGATTTCTTTTTTGCAATACTCAAGGAGTTCTAAGGTCATCTGGATTGGTCTGGCTTTGGTTGGTATTCCTTTTTCTGAGAAATCTTTATTATAAGGAAGACTGACTATATGTTTTTTCCTATTCCAAAAAGCATTGGGAAAGGAAGAACAAACTTCTTTTTCTAATTTAGACTTAAAGTCTTTGATCTTTTGTTGAGTTCTAGGTTCTTCTATATACTTTTTCTGTCTTTCAAATCTAAGATCATCTTTCAGGAAAGACAAATGATTTTCTTTCATGTTAAGATTATTAATCTGTTGTTCTAGAAAGATAGAATTATCTTTTCCTATGTTGGTATTTTTTAGAGAATTTAGTTCTCTTTCAAGAACAGGAAATGTAAAAGGGAATAAAATTTCTTTACCTAAATACTCAGTTACTAATCCTTCGTCAGTGGTAGTAAAAGGAGTAATAAGGTATAAGAATGGTAAGCCAAGGATAACATTTTGTGATAAAGTTTTAACCATAAGGAAACTGGAATTGTAACATACTCCAGAGTTGCAAACTCTGGCATTGGTCAATTTATAACTGATGTCAAGTTTTTGTTTATTAGCACCATATAAGGATTCTGTGGTCTTTTCTAGATACTTTGTAGGAACTAATCCTTCTTTAATGCAATTTTGGTCAGCTCCTGAATCTATAAGAGCATTGACCCTAAGATTATAATCAGAGGAAATTCTAATATCTATATCACAATACCATTTTTGTATTCTAAAGGCTTTATTAGTATTGATTATATCAGCAACATGTTGAATTTCATTTTTGCAAAGAATATTGCTCAAAGTCTGTTCAGGTCCAGATTTGCTGATATTAGATTGGCTGATATCATCAGAATCTGAGTCACTAGAGCTCTTAAAGCTTGGTTGTTTAGATTTTGGCTTGCAATTGACTCTTGTGGAATCTTCAAAGCTTTGTTGTAGTTTTTGCGTAAATATTTTTAAATCTTTTATTTCTTTTTTAATGGTTTGGATTTCTTTTTGAAGGTCTGGAATGGTAATCTTCTTCTGGTTATCATGGAATTTTCGTAAAACATTTTGGTCAAAATCAGGAGCAATGGAAGAAGTAACCGACTTATTTTCTTCTACTGGTTTACTGGGATGAGTAGATGTTTTAGTAATTTTTTGTTGTACTTGTCTAATAAAATTGGCTTTAAGAATAGGATCTTCAATGCTATCAATCATTCCAATTATTAAGGAATAATCAGATTGATCTAAAACATTGATCTCCTTACAAGTACAAGCTTGTTTTCCACAAATTTGTGATTCATCATCACTGTTTGTCAAAGATTCTGAATCTAAATCTTCTTGGACTAAGACTTGATTATCAGATTCAGACTCTATTTCTCTACTGCTAGTTTCTGTATCTGTTTCATATAGGGTTTGAATAAGTCTTTCTTTGTTTTCTTCACTAATGTCTAGGGTTCGTATTTTATTTCTTAGTTTTCTTAATTCAGGGCAAGTTTTGGCAAAATGACCTTCTTTTCCACACTTATAACAGGCTTTATTGTTTTTGTTATGTTTTCTAAAAATTTTAAAAGGTTTGGATCTTCTGTGAGTTCTAACTTGGGGTTTTTGTTTCTTATATGGTTTTATTTTCTTGTCATGGGGTCTTTTCTTATTATGGATAGGAAGTCTTTCAAAACCAAACTGCTCACACCAAGAACCAAGTTCTTTTCTAGTAGTAAGCTTTTGCTTTTTAAGTTGACTTTTTAATCTAATATCTGTACATAATTGCATAGCAACAATATTAATTGTTGTTATGATTTCTCCATAAGTCCAAGTATTGAGGTCTATTTGGGACCAGTCTGGGCTAGCCATCTGTTCCCTCATTTTATCTCTAACTTTATCAGCAAATAAAGAAGGTAGTCCAGATATGAACTTCTCCTTCCAATAGGAATTGGCATTGTCAGTTCTTTGAAGAACTCTTGTTAGGAAAATATCTTTATACCACTTAAAATCGCTGAGTTTTTTACATTTAAGATTTTGTAATTTTGAATATTCCTTGTCTTGGAACCTGTTAGGGTTTCCAATGAAATGTAAAATAATGGTATGACATAAAACATCTATACCATCAGGTTGGGAGGTTCTAGTGGTGTAAGACGTGGCTGGTGGTGTGGTTGAGGTTTCAGGAGCATCAGTTGTTGCTCTGAACAACGGGGTAGAGGTGGCAACTTCTTTAGTATGGGTAATAATATCTGCTCTGGCAGTGGGTGACAGGGTATAAGTCCACCATCCTAAGAGTTGTCCTTCAAAGCCAGCTGCTAGTGAATTAACAGCATCACTATGGGTCATATTTTGTTTTTTAATATAAATATATCCTATAGTATACATTTGTCTAATAACAGTCATAACTTGATATTCAGACAAACCATCAATATTGAATTGATAACAAGCATTACCCGTATAAGCTCTATACGGCACAGACTCTTCATATTGGAGGTCTGGAGGTGTAGGTCTGGGGTAGTAAGGTTTAGTGTCATTGTTATATTTATTATAAACATGACTATCTACCTTAGAGGTTGTCAATTTTTGAATCATATTATCTAAGTCTGAAATATCAATGTCAGAGTCTGGGGCTGAGGAGATATGGCCGTCTAAAGTTCGAATTTCTGGTTTGGGAAGCTTGTCTAATCTTTCTTGTAACATTTTGACAAGTTCTAAATCAGTAGTAAAACTGTCAAAACATTTTTCTATTCCAGTGGTGTCTGGGAATAGGATTGTTCCTGGTTCATACTCAGCAATTTTGGATTTCATTTTATAATCTCTAGGGGGAATATTGGAGGTTGAGATAATAGGTGTTTGAGATTGGTTGTTTTCTATCCTGTCTAGCTGTTCCCCTATGGTTGTGAGGTATTCATTGGAAAAATTGTTTTGTTTTATTACAACACCAATCTGGTGGGAGGAAGCAGCAACCCCCTGAGGTAATTCTTCATCAAATATGATAAAAGGGACACATTGTAAGGTTTTACTAGTGTTTCCTGGTGTTTCATTGTCTATCTCAATAGTACTTTTTCTGGGTGGGGGATGTATTCTCGTTTCATCTCCTTTACTAGATTTATAAGTTTTGAAATTTTGTTGGTCTAGAACAAGACATTGTTCTTCTAAGTTATGCCTATTGGTGTACCATTGGAAAAATGGTATCTCTGTTTCTAAGGTTTCAATACATCTCATCCATCTAGAAATCCAAGACTTATTACAAAAAGGACTTATTAGGCCTTCTAAATCACCATGGAGTTGTCCTGCTTTCTATGTTAACAAGAATGCAGAAATAGAAAGAGGAGTTCCTAGACTTGTCATTAATTATAAGTCTTTTAATGAAGCCCTTCAATGGATCAGATATCCCATACCTAATAAAGCAGACTTACTAAAAAGACTTTATAAAGCCAATATATTTTCAAAGTTTGATATGAAATCAGGATTTTGGCAAATCCAAATTGCTGAAAAAGACAGATATAAAACTGCTTTCACTGTTCCTTTTGGTCAATATGAATGGAATGTTATGCCATTTGGATTAAAAAATGCTCCCAGTGAATTCCAATGCATTATGAATGAAATTTTTAATCTATATACTGAATTTTCTATTGTTTATATTGATGATGTTTTGATATATTCTGATAATGTTGATCAACATTGGAAACATTTAGAAAACATTGGAAACATTTAGAAATATTCTTTAAAACTGTTAAAACCCAAGGTTTAGTAGTATCAGCTCCCAAAGTTGTTTTATTTCAGACAGAGATCAGATTCTTAGGGCACAATATCAAAAGAGGTACCATTATACCCATTCAAAGAAGTCTAGAATTTGCTAATAAATCTCCAGATGAAATTAAAGATAAGACGCAACTCCAAAGGTTTCTAGGATGCCTAAACTATGTAGCATGATTACCATTCCAGACCTTCAAAAAGAAATCCAAACCATTAAAAAAGAAATAAAAGATTTAAAAATATTTACGCAAAAACTACAACAAAGCTTTGAAGATTCCACAAGAGTCAATTGCAAGCCAAAATCTAAACAACCAAGCTTTAAGAGCTCTAGTGACTCAGATTCTGATGATATCAGCCAATCTAATATCAGCAAATCTGGACCTGAACAGACTTTGAGCAATATTCTTTGCAAAAATGAAATTCAACATGTTGCTGATATAATCAATACTAATAAAGCCTTTAGAATACAAAAATGGTATTGTGATATAGATATTAGAATTTCCTCTGATTAGATACTTTGTAGGAACTAATCCTTCTGGCTTTGGTTGGTATTCCTTTTTCTGAGAAATCTTTATTATAAGGAAGACTGACTATATGTTTTTTCCTATTCCAAAAAGCATTGGGAAAGGAAGAACAAACTTCTTTTTCTAATTTAGACTTAAAGTCTTTGATCTTTTGTTGAGTTCTAGGTTCTTCTATATACTTTTTCTGTCTTTCAAATCTAAGATCATCTTTCAGGAAAGACAAATGATTTTCTTTCATGTTAAGATTATTAATCTGTTGTTCTAGAAAGATAGAATTATCTTTTCCTATGTTGGTATTTTTTAGAGAATTTAGTTCTCTTTCAAGAACAGGAAATGTAAAAGGGAATAAAATTTCTTTACCTAAATACTCAAGCGTTATTATCAGCTTTTGATTTCACTATTGAACATATCAAAGGATCAGAAAATAGTTTACCAGATTTCTTGACCAGAGAATTTTTGCAGGGTAAAAGCCATGAGTAGTAGCGGCAGAGGCAGGCCCCGAGGCCCCAGGCCCACTATCAAAACAGACTTATCTACTGACTTATCTTTAAGTATCCAAAACCCAAAACCCAATCACAAAGACAAATATGCATTAACTTTACTTTCTCAACCTGGGCCTTCTTCTCCTAGGCCCACTAGTGCAGGACCAATTCAGATATCAAACAGTTTTTCCCCCCTAAGATCAGAATCTCCATCTTTTAAGACCATTGCTTCTTCTCATATTAGTCCCCATTCTTCCAAACAAATTAAATTAGCCCAAGCAAATCAATCCCAAATTACTTCACCCTCTTTCCCAAGAGTCAATTCTCCTACTTATCAATACCAAATTAAACCCTTCTTTGACAGATACTTTGCGTTAGAGACACCACTATTACTTGACCATTATTTCAAGGAACCTAAAAAGCTTGCGGATGCAATTATTGATCCCATGTTTTGCAGGATCCCTGAAGACATAACAAAAAGACATATATTTTATGAATTCATTCTAGTGGACACTGATTCCATCTATATATCTGATGTTTTTGACAAAATAGACAAAGAAAAATTGATTTTCAGAAAAATTAAGCTTTGCAAAATTATTACTCTTGACCAATGGGGGGGTGACCCAAATAAGAAAAACCAGTTTTCCAGACCTTTTCATGTTTCTGAATATTCATACTGGGATTATATAGATGCATGGACAAATGTTTTATATGGTCAAAACCCAGGAAATTCCTTATCCTGGTTTGTTTATTTTGACAAAGATTTTCCACTTCAAATTCCTTTTTGGTTTCTTGAATGGTGGGATAAATATGGCCCAACTATTGATCTCCTTCCTCATCCTGTTAAGGAAGGATATGCACAATGGATGACTTATCTTGACAAACCAATTGATTGGGATTTTATCCCTGACTTATTGCTCTTTTTCAAGCATTTTAATCTGACCTGGATTCTAATGCTAGATTATGCAATCAGAGACAAAATGGTAGGAAACGTCAATGTTCCTTATTTTGGACGACAGACAAAAGTTAAATGGTGGAGCGGAATGAATATCTCAGATCATGGCAAAAATAGGGTCAACAAATGGTTTTCAGACAACCCTACTCTTTGCAAATCAACCGACCAGTCCCAATTTTTAATGGCAAAATCCCAGAATCAAGCTAGAATTGCTGCTGCGAGCACCCCAGAAGAGCTAAGAAAAATAGCTCAGGAGATGGAAAAGACAATGACCAGCATGTCTCAAAAAGATTCAGAATCAGACTATCAAGATGATGATGATGATTTTCTTGATGAGGAGGAGCCTACTGATGCTCACAGCTATTTTGGACATGACGCATCACCACAGCATTTATCACCACAGCAGAAGCTTTAACCTTGTCAGACTTACCAGACTTATCCTACATGAGCATGGAATTCATCATTAGATTCTATGACTTAAAAAAAAAAAAAAAAAAAAAAAAAAAAAAAGAAAAAAAAAAAAAAAAAAAAAAAAGTGTCGGTGAAATATGACAAAATCCAACAGTTCCTTGACTGTCGGCAGAAGAAACCAGCCAACCCATCCAGACAGAATCTTTGAATCTTTTGTTTTTCTGCTTTGTAATCATGAGTCTTTACTATGGTTAGTGTTGTAACTGAGGTTAAATCCTTCCTATATAAAGGATTACTCAGGTGTTGTGGAGGGCAGGTTCAGTTCTCACGATTCTGATCCCTCTTTGTATTTCTTCTTCCCCATTGTAATCTTTCCTCTCCAAAACTTCCTCTCTTTGTAAAAATTCTGATATTCTAAATAAAGTTTGAGACTTATTTGATCTGTATATCTGTTTACTGTGCATCATTGCTGTCAGACTTATACTAATTTTGTAAGTTCGTTCTGGTCTCATCCAATTTATGTTTCTACTTTTGCTATATATTATTTTGTCTGTACTATCCTATTTGATTATTCTACGTTTTGGTAGTTGTTTTGGAAATTTTTCACTTTGTTTTTCATTTTGTTTTTCACTTTTAATAAAAAAAAACTCAATTTTTTTTTTCATTTTTTTCTACTTTCTTACTCTCCAGACCATTGTTCTTCTTCTTCCTCTCTTCTCTCTTCTTCATTGTCACTCTTCTTCTTCTTCTTTGAATCTCTGGTCTCCATCACTCTTATTCTTCTTCTTTAAATCTCTGGTCTCCATCACTATTCCAATAAATGATTAAATAATTAAACAAACAAAAAAACATTTTGTAATTGATTGGAGACCAGACCAGATCAGCGGCATCGGAGACCAGATCGGCGGCAATCGACGGCGGGAGGAAGAGGAAGAAGAAGAAGAAGAGATCTCAATGGCGATGCAGACCAGATCTCGGCGTCGGCGGCGGGAAGAAGAAGAAGAAGAGGAAGAAGAGGAAGAGGAAGAGGAAGAAGAAGAAGATAGCTCGGCCTCGGCCTCGGCCTCGGCGGCGGGAAGAAGAAGAAGAAGAAGAAGAAGAAGAAGAGGAAGAAGAAGAAGAGGAAGAGGAAGACCGGGGGGAAGAAGAAGTAGAAGAGGAAGAAGAGGAAGACCAAAAAATATATATATATATATATGTATATATCTGACAAAAAAAATAATAATAATAAAATTTAACTCATTAATTTTGGCCTGTAAAATGATACCAGACACGTTTTTTACGTTTTCATATTCGGAATCCAGCTTTTAGGATATGTTACCAGACGCGTATTTGGATTTCGAAACTGAAACCAAAAACACTGTTTTCATTTCCATTTTTATTTTTGAAAAACAAAAACAAAAACAACCTTTGAAAAACGTTACAGGATGGGCCCTAATAGATAAACACCGTAAAATTCAATATTTTTATGTTTAAAATTTAAATGAAGAAGAAAAATATACATATTGTGGTAACCAAAAATGGCCCGTAGGCCCAAAGGATATTAAAGTCCAGACTTAAATCCTACCCAAGCCCATTGAATCGAGTAGACCGAATAGGAATAACAACTGCAGAACTAGATCTTTCAGAGGAACAGGTCAATCGTCAGTTATGCTAAGTGGATGGTTTGAAGAGAGGATCTCTCCTGAAATCTCACCCACCATCAGATCACAATGAGAAAAACGTTGAGATCAATCCCTATAAATAACAACAGTTCCAGGAGAGGGAGTCTCTGGTTTTTTTTGGAGAAGAAAAGCTTACGAAAGTATATCAAAATACTGCTTAGTTATATTTCGGTAATCATAATCCGATCCAAATCACGATCATCATTTACCATCAATCATTACTCAGCCCAAGCATACCTAAGCCTAAGAAATCTAAACCCATTATTATCATTTTATCTGTGTTTTCTGTTCTGATTTCATTTGCAGGTTCAACAAAGAGAACATCCATCCTAGGTCCACAAGATTGTGTTGCAAGTTAAGCAAGGAAACGACATCGTTCATCTGACAAATCCAATCAAGTTGCTTTGGGCCTAACATAACCCGACCAAATTCATTTAACGCGTAGTTCGACTTTCTACAGTTTGGCTCCTACCACGGGGCCCATTGCAATTTTACGCAATAATCAATCAAGTCATTTGAACGACCAGTTAAAATGTCTAGAGATGGAAGTATCCCAACTGTCGAAGAGCAGATTGTTGCATTGACTGCTCAGATGATAGCAAATGCAGAAAAATTACGGTCACTCGAAGAGAAAACGTTGCGATCCGAGCAACGAATGATGAGCTGCGAGCCTTGATCAACTGGGTAGTACTTGACTCAACAACATCAGAACGCCTAGACTTAGCTCCAAATGGAGAACAAGTTGTCGATCGGACAGCTCTGATTGCACCGGGTAACCCCGTGAGACCAAACATGAACCCTGTCGGCTGAAGAAATCAACAAACACCTCAGACGGCTCGAGTCGAGATCGACCTCAACGATATGCCGATCTAGAATGAAATGTTGAACAAGCAAGACCCAACAGTGGACCTGTAGCCTGAAAACGTCCTCAAGACTCCCATATCGATCCAGTCGACACCATGATTGGTAAAACCCGGATCCGACTTACCCTTATCTGCTAATTTGGAATTCTCCTGCAGGTTTGCAGATGGAAGTCATTATTCAAATAATTCGAAGAGTCCTAGCTCTAATCAAGAAAAGTACGGCGAACAGCTTTACCGACTCCCCCTTCGTCGATGCAATTGCCCTTGTTGAAATGCCCATAAAATTTAATTTCCAAATATGAATCAATACGAGGGAATGACAGATCCGGACGACCATATTGCACAATGCAAGCAAAGGATGTTCACAGCTGCCATTCCACGCGACCTGGGAGAAGCATGCATGTGCAAAGCCTTTGGGTCCAGCTTTAACGGCCCAGCTTTAAAATGGTAAACAAATTTACCTAATAATTCTATTAACTCTTTTGCGCAGTTGACAGATACATTTGTGGAGCAATTTGCAAGCAGTCGCAAACTAGAGAAACAATCGGACGACTTATATACAATAACGCAAAGACACGATGAGAACTTAAGGACATATATTGGACGCTTCAACGGAGAAAAAGTTTAGATCCTTCATTGCAATCAAGTGACAGCAATATATACCTTTAGAAAAGGTCTCAGGTTTGACTCTGATTTATATAAGTAGCTCACTAAATATCCATGTAGGACAATGAAAGATGTACTGGCTAAAGCATGGGCCCAGATCAAATGGGAGGAAGACGAAGCAAACTTTGTGAGTAAAATCAACGCTTATGGGAACCGTCGAAACGACCGAGTTGACAGACGATCAAATGACAGAAGGTTAGAACCTTACCCAACGAATGATAGGAGAATTACTCAATCACAACGTGAAGGCTCAAGCGACAAGAGTTCATATGGTCATAGTCGTTCAAGATTCATTCGACCACGTGTCAAAGCGTCGAAATACAATCTTAGAATCGAATCAGTCGACCTTGTAGCAGTGATGAGAGAAATGGGAAAAACGGTCAAATGGCCATGAAAAATGAACGCACTCCCAGAACATAGAGACATCAAGCTTCGATGCGAGATTCATAGTGATCACGACCATCGTACGGAAGACTGTGTCGCCCTGAAATATGAAGTCACGGAACTCCTAAAGCAAGGACATCTACGATAATTCTTAACCGACAAGGGGAAATAAACAATCACCCGACGCGACGATCAGAGGCAAGCCAATATGGATGACAGTCCACCAGAGCCACCTAGATTGGATAGGGTAATTAACTATATTGTAGGTGGATTTGAAGTAAGTGGCGTAAGCTATTCTGCGGCGAAGAGGCATACACGACAAGTGTCAAATATGGAAGTTCGACCAAATCGAGAACACTCATCGAACGTCGATGAGACTGTCACCTTTAAAACTACAGATAAATCAGATTTGTTTTCTCATCACCATGATGCACTCGTTATTTCATTACATATCGCCAACTCCCTGACAAAATGTATTTTAATTGACAATGTTAGTTCATGTAATATTTTATTTAACAGTGCACTGAAGGAAATGCCGGTTGACCAAACCAAACGCAGCCATCAAACAACGATGTTAACAGGCTTCAGTGGAGAACAGAAGAGTACCCTAGGCGAAATTGTACAACCAGTTTATGCCGAAGGGGTGAACTTGTACATCAAGTTCCTGGTGCTCGACTGCCAATCACCATACAACGCGATCCTTAGCAGACCTTGGATACATGAGTTAAAAGCAATTCCCTCAACGTATCATCAAATGATAAAGTTCCTCACCAAATGGGGAGTGCGACAAATAAAAGGTGAACAAAGAGCAGCCAGAGAATGCTATCAAAATGCCATGAAAAAGAAGAAAGAGGTGTTATAGCAATTACAGGAGTCCAAAGTCGAATCAACTCTAAACATGCCAAAAATGGAAGAGCTCGACAAGGTGTCAATCGACGCTGATCAGCCAGACCACAAAGTTTTCATCGGATCCAAACTACCTAGTGACATCCGTGAACTGTTGATTGAATTCTTGAAGAAACGACAAGATAGCTTCGCTTGGTCGCATTCGGACATGGTCGGAATCGACCCAGAGGTAAAGTTCATAAACCCTGATCACTAACTGATGTAGCGGAAGCTATACAAGAAAAATCTGCAAGAAAACAATTAAAAACAACCTACCAATATTCTGTTGATCTACGCAAGGATGCCAGAATATTAGGCTACTGATAACATTCAACTTCGCGCATAAAGGATTGTTAACAAGTTTCAAATACTTCAATCTTTGCAAAAAATGGTGTACATGGATAGTTGAGAAACAGTTATCTATATTTTTTATTAATCAACAACTAAAATTCATGTTAGGGTACATCGTCTTTAAATAGGAAAATAAAAACCTAAAAGAAACCTAAAATAACTAGCTAGTAAAGCAATAAAATTATCAATTTCCCTGTAAAAGAGATATTTGAGATAACAATGGAAATTAAAAATACTAGAATCCTAAAACATTAAAAACCTATCTAATAAGGAAATAAGATTTGATTTAAAAAAAATCAAATCATAAAATATTTAACTACATAATTAAATATACAATAAAAAGAAACATAATAATCGATATTAATTACAATACTATTTTTAAAATAAAAAGTCTTCAACAAAATCTTCAATAATATCTCCTGCATCATTCTCTTCAGGTTGGAGAAAATTCATCCTCGAATTTTGATTGCCTTCATCCCATAAACTTGCACAAAATTTTTGAGTGCTAACAACCGAGATCTTATACAACGAACTCTAAATCCTTCGATTTTTGTCATGATGTCCATCCAATCACTCCAATAGAATGAAACAAATTCATTAATCATCACTTTTGACAACGAAAGATAAACTGATGAATCGTTATGGTGAGAAACATTTGATTCACAAAAATAATCCATAAATCCCAAATTACTCACAGACTCTTTTCCAGATATCTCTCCAACAAAGACTGGTGGTAAATCAAAATCAGCACTCATGGACTCCTTATCAAATATCTCTTCATCAAAGACTAGTGGTAGATCAAGATCAGCAAAAGCTTCTTCTGATACATATGTATCATCGTAGAACAACGAATGATCGAATTCATCCTCGTCACTTTCTTCAAATTCACCATCACCACCCGAATTAGGGTTTAGACCCTAAAACGAGTTTTGGTTGGCCATCAACGTCGTCAGCTGCTCCTTTTACCACTTTGTTAATTGTGTAACCTGTTGCTCCAATTGTGCCAAGCGGTCACGTTCGTTGGCTTCATCTACAAGGATCGAACTTCTCAACTGCACCATGTCGATTTCGTCCCGAGCGAACACGGCTCTGATACCAAATTGATGTTCCGCAACAAGAAATTCCGTAGCGGAGAAGACCAGTGCGTGAACACCCTGAGGAAAAGGTTCCGCCCAATAGATGACCAGCGCGAGAATTTGAAGAGAACCATCGATGGGAGTTAGGTATTAGGACAGAAGTTCCTGAGTTTTAAGGGAACCTGCAGCTGGAAGAATTCCTAGAGTGGCTCGGAATCATGGAAGAGATTTTAGAGTTTAAAAACGTTCCGGATAATGCAAAAGTAGCCTTGGTGGTGACTCGGCTTTAAAGACGGGCAGCCATATGGTGGCAGTAGCTCAAACTCACCTGGAATCGCTCTAGAAAGATGAAAATCTCCAATTGGGAGAAGATGAAGAGGAAGATGCGAGCGGAATTTTTACACCTTAACTTTCAAAGGTTGTTGTATCAAAAGTAGTAGAATCTGAGACAAGGATTGCGAACGGTTGATGAATATACAACATAATTTTATCAGTTGCTAGTGCGCAACGATATTCAAGAAACCCAAGATCAGTTGGTGTCCAAGTATAGTGGAGGATTACGTTAACAAATCCTAGATGTGGTGAACCTTTTTGACCCTATTACAGTCTCGGAGGCACACCAAAAGGCCTTGCAGATAGAAAAGAACTTGGCACGAAGAACGAGAGGTGGGCCGTTAATAGGAAACAGTAAGGGTTCAATGGGTAAAATAGGGGCCAGCAGCAATAACACGGGATGGCAGCAGCAGGTAGTGGCCAGTAGCAGCAGCGGGCAATGGCCAGTAGCAGTAGCGGAAGTGCTTCATGCTTGACCACCAATCAGATCCATTAGCCTACCAATCAGGTCCAGCCAAGAACAGTGACATGAGGAGTGAGATGTTTCAACTGTGGAAAAGTAGGACACCGTCAATCAGAGTGCCGAAAGATGGGGAAGCGATCAACCTTGTTTAATGAGACGGATAACAATGGTGAGAGGGATGCAGAGGTTGGAGAAGAGGTAGGGTTTGATGAAAAAGTCAACGTCGAAGAAGACCATATAGATGGCAATTTTGGCCCGTTATTGGTAGTACGACGTACATTCTTGACACCATGAATTAAGGAGAATGATCGACTTCGAAACAATGTGTTTCAATCCACTTTCACTATTTTAGGCAAGGTGTGCTGATATATTATCGACGGGGGAAGTTGTGAAAATATTATAGCGACTGAAGCAGTTCGAAAGTTGGGACTGAAAACGGAGAAACACCCAAGACCGTATAAGCTGGTATGGTTACAAAAGGGAGGGGAGATAATGGTGTCACAAAGAGTTCTCATCTCTTCTTCGATGGGAACGAATTATAAGGACCAAGCATGGTGCGATATGGTTCACATGGACGCATGCCACCTATTGCTCGGAAGGCCATGGCAATTTGTCTGAAAAGTGAAGCATGATGGGTTTCTGAACACATACACTTTGCGATTTAATAATACCAATATAGTGCTATTACCTGGTAAGAATTCAGAAAAACCCAAATCACCCGACAGTACAAATCTACTTTCTTTTGCCAGGTTTGAATTAGAGATGGAGGAAGCAGAGACAGTCTTTGTGTTGCTAAACAAAGAAAAGATAGCCAAGGTCGAGATTCCACAAGACGTAATTCCACTACTGTTAGAATTTCCAAAGGTGTTTCCTGAAGAATTACTTGAAGGGCTTCCACCTATAAGAGACATTCAACACCAGATCGACTTGGAACCAGGGGCATGTAGGGAAAAATACGTGCACGCAGCGGAAGCGAGACTAAAAAATAGGTTTAGTAACTTTTAAAAATTTTTCCTTTTTATGAACCTTAACCCTTTAATTAATTAAACATATATATAATCAACAAAAGAAGAATACCTTTTGTCGCGTGATCCGATTGACTTACGTCGATGGTAATCCACAAGATCTTCAATCCTAGCACGAACGTGGATCACCTAGGAGCGTGGTCTCCCTTTTTCTTTGAATTGCAAACCTGAGAATGGACAAACAAACTTTTCTGATTTCTGTTAGTCACAAAAATTCCAATAGGTTGCTAAGAACGTTCCGGTCACTTTTGAATTCACAATCGTAAGATTGAAATTCGCGTGAACCTAGTTCGAAAGTGTGTACAAGATCTCTTGATGTTAAGACCACTAGTACACTATCGAAACAAGAACAATTCTTCTCTCACAAACCTCTAGGCCGAATCACTCACTAGTCTTAGAGTTGGATCTTATTTTTCTCTAGCAAAAGAAAAAGCTCTCAATTGCAAAAACTAGGGTTCATCTTGAAAATATAGGAAGAATATATATATATATATGTCTATTGCCGCAAAATATATATAAAGCATATACATATATCTATTGCCGCAAAATATATATATTTCTGTGCACTTATATTGCACACACAATCAAGTAAGTATATACGCCTAATATATATCATTATATATATATATGTTACTGCACCGCCTAATATATCTATATATATATATATATATAGTGCAATCAGCCACTTTTATTTGCAAAATCATATCTTCTTTTATTGACTTGTATTTTGCTTATATATATATATATATTATATATCTCGGCCATCATTAAGTTGCCATATATATTATATATATTTTATAGCAATCTAAATACAACTTGTCATGTATATAATATTCAAACCCTAATCCAATTCTTTAGTGTGTTTGTGACTATATAAAAGACTTCCTAATTTGACTAAACAAATAAAGTCTTTTATATTTAGTATAATACTAATAGTAGTATACTACTAGGAAACATATTTCCAAATCAGAAAAATATTTGATTTTTAATTAAATAATTAATTAACATATTAATTAATTTCCATTTAATTAAATAATAAAATAAAACAATATAATGGGCTAAAAATTTAGCCATTGCCGCCCATGACTAGAACTTGGGCCTACATATTGTTTTCTTATTTTATTTAAGGGTTAATATCATTTTAGTCCCTACTGTTTACCATATTATCCATTTGGGTCCTCGTAGTTCCATTATTGGCCTGTTTAGTCCTTCTGTAACGTTTTCTGTTAAAATCAGACCACCTGACATGGTCAGATGGTCAAATGACCGTTATGCCCTTAATAATGACTGAGTTTTTTGCAAGGACAATATTACCCTTCTAATAAATATTTAAACGATTTAAAATAATAAAATAAAATAAATAAAAATATTAACAAAAAATAATAATAAAGACAATTTAAAAAAAATTAAAATTTCCAAGCCAAATCATAGCCACAAACAGGAGCCTGTCTCGCAAGCGAAGTAGCAGCCAAATTCGAACCCATATTACCAATGGAGATGAATGAAATCCCAGAATTTTCCAACATATTGATGATATCACTGATAACATTACCACCAATAAAATTCATATGCCCTCTGTCGTTGATCAAAGCCACTAACCTGCTCATATCAGTTTCTACACAACAAGGAAGGATACCAAAATTATTTCCCACAATCAACCCCTTGAGAATAGCAATAGAATTAGCCATTAAGAACTCCATACCAACATTCAAGAACAAATCTCTAACAGATTTCAACCTAAACTAAACACCCAAATCTTATCTCTTCTATTTCATAAAAAAAATCCTCATCTCTTTCCTTCAATCTGGTCGAATTTGACGAGCCAGAGCAGGAGAAGACTCCATCTTCAAACCTCGATGGATCTCGTCGTGTTGCAGCAACAGTGAGTTGTTGCCCAAATCTCACTCTTCTTTCTCTTCGCTGCCTTTTTTCTTTCTCTTCTTTGTTTCTATTCTTCTCTTTCTCTCTCTCGACGGTTTGTGGTCGGTTTGTGTTTGTTGTGTGGTGGTAGGTGATTTCCGGACTGATTTTAGGGTTTGATTGGGGGTGATCGGATTGATTTTGATTAGGGTTTTCAATTGGGGGTGGTGGCTGGATTAGTCTGGGTTGTTGTGTGGTGCCAATGGTTGTGGGTGGTGGGTAGTGGCTGGATTTTGGGGGTGGTGGGAGGGGTTTCTAGGTTTGTTTTGGCGGTGGCTATGGAGGTTTCTGGGTTTGAAAGGGCGACGGCTGGCTGAATGGTGGTGGTTGTGTAATGGTGATGGTGATGGTGGTGGTAGTGTTGATGGTGGGTTTGAAAGTAGTTTTGTTGATTGAATTTGTGTTGTTGAAGATGAGATGTGGGAGGAGTGGTTTGATGGTGTTGCTCGTTTTGGTAGTCTGATGGATGGATAAAGGTTGAATTTTTTTAATTTTTAATTTTTGTAATATTCTTATTTTTTTAGTTTTTTAATTTTTTATTAGGGTTTGGTGTTGATGATAAATGCGTGAGAGAGATGAGAGAGAGAAAGATTTTTTTATTGTTTTTAATTAGTTTAATATCGTTTTTAATTTTTTAGGGTTGTTAATATTTAATTAGTTTTATTTTTATTTTTTCATTTTTTTAATTAATTTCAAAACTACCATTATGCCCTTTCATTAGACATGTTTCTAGAAACTCTGACTTGAATTACCGTCTTACCCTCGTTGACCTGACGGAATTCTGAGAAACCCTAACGGAATTGGACGGTAGGGGCTAAAATATGGATTAATTGAAACGACGGGGACCTGCATAGCTAATACTGGAACTACGAGGACTGAAATGGATAATATGGTAAACAGTAGGGACTAAAATGATATTAACCCTTTATTTAATCCATTTGGACTTTAATAAAAAGCCCACATGTGAACTAGACCCATTCTTACTAAAAGAAACAAGCTCACATGCCTTTCATTAATATATTAATATAATTAAACAGCCCATTAAATGAATAATGTGCAAATTATATTTTTAATATATTAAATACAATTCTAAATGGACCCATAAATTGGTCCGGTAGAATATATCAAGTGATCCATGCAAGTCCGTGTGGATTGGGGATCTTGGCGGGCTATCTAAATTTAAGCTTCAATAGACATAACCTAATCACAATCAACAAATGATTCACTTAGGTCCGATCCATTAATTTTAACTAATTCCACTAAATAGCTAAAATTGAACTCTTAAATAAAGACAGAAAAGGAAGATGTTCCTCATTCATACCCTAGACAATCATGTTGGAGATAGTGTATCCTCGTGATTAATATCAGTAATCGCCAAGAGTTCATAGACCGCCTATAACTCTCCAAGTTACCATATTTACTCATATGACCACGTTTTGAACTTGGATATTTTGACTTGTCCAGAAGCCATGTTTTCAATAGACACTATCGAAAACTCAACGTTGAGATTTAATATCCAATTACCTCAAAACATCCATATGATGATATTATACTCTCATTTGATAAATGGAGCCACGATGTCCATATCTATAAATGAAGTCCTCTATCGATTAACAAATGAATATCACCAAACTATCGAGGATAGACTATGCGATATAATCGTACTCATTGATAACTCAAATGATATCACTTGCAACCATAAGTCCATCATTTATCTCAGGATTAAGATAGACTCTCCGATTGTCCTGATAATGAAAAGACTTTTATCTACTGACGGTTATAGATAAAGTATTTCATTGTGATCCAGTTCAATGCACCCAGTGCACTAGATTCTTTTGCTCGAAGACACTCCGATGATTTTAGACTCATCATATCTCATTTGATCCCACTCAAATGCTAGCAAAAGAATTCTACAACTTTAACAAGATAAAGGTGCCCAACCTTTAACTTAAGTTGTGAACAATATTCAAGACTAACTAAAGAATTGTGTCTACCACATACATATCCAGATGTACGAACAATTCTTCTTTTCTCATAGTCTTTAGACCTTATGATTATTTACTTTGACAATTATAATATTAAACTATAAATGCTATAAAATTTGTTTAAACCAGAAATCACTTTATTAATATGAAAAAGATTGTTAATTACATTATTACACTCCTGCTATTGAGTATAATCCTAACAGGGCAATGCTACCTAACCGCCCACATTACAGAATGAGTCCCGTGGAACATGAGGAGTTACGGAGACAGGTGGAAGAATTGTTGGCTAAGGGTCACATCCGTGAGAGTCTTAGTCCGTGTGCAGTACCGGCTCTTCTAATTCCCAAAAAGGATAGGTCCTAGAGGATGTGTATAGACAGCCGTGCAATCAACAAAATCACGGTGAGGTCGGTTTCCTATTCCACGTTTGGACGACTTACTTGATCAAATTATTGGAGCAACTGTTTTCACTAAATTAGACCTAAAGAGCGGATATCACCAGATCAGAATTTGACCCGGAGACGAGTAGAAAACTACGTTCAAGACGAGAGAGGGACTGTATGAATGGATGGTCATGCCCTTCGGCTTATCTAATGCATCGAGCACATTCATGAGAGTAATGAACTAAGCTTTACGACCATTCATCGGAAAATTCCTTGTCGTATACTTTGACGACATCCTAATCTACAGTGTACACCGTGAACAACACAAACAACACATTCATGAGGTGTTATCTATCCTACGAGCACAGAAATTAGTCGCAACCATAAGTAAATGTGTTTTCATGACAGCCAAAGTGTTATTTTTAGGGTATATAATTTCAGGGGAAGGATTACAAGTGGATAAGTCAAAAATTGAAGCCGTCAAGCAATGGCCTCAGCCAAAAACTATCATGGAAGTCAGGAGTTTTCATGGTTTGGCAGCCTTCTATAGGAGTTTCATCTCCCATTTCAGTAGCATCATGGCGCCCATTACTGACTGTATGAAGAAAGACAAGTTTGAATAGACTCCGAAGGCCGAAGAAGCATTCAAACTCATAAAGTTGCGATTAACAACAGCCCTTATATTAATCCTACCAGATTTTTTGCAACCATTCGAGCTTCAAAGTGATGCATCTAAGCTAGGCATAGAAGCGGTGTTGAGCTAAGTTAGCAAACCAGTGGCGTTTTTTAGTGAGAAGCTATCAGGTGCGAGGTCGCGGTAGCACCTACGACATTAAGTTCTATATGGTGGTCCAAGCCATAAAGCATTGGAGACACTACCTCTTCCATCGTGAGTTCATCCTCTATACGGATCACTAAGCACTAAATCATGTCCACAGTCAGGATAAAATTTCGGCTAGACATGCATCGTGGTCAGCTTATCTTCAGTAGTTTACATTCGTCCTGAAACATAAATCGAGCACCTCTAACAGAGTTACGGATTCGTTATGTCAACGAAGTAACTTGTTGTCCACCATAAGTCTCACAGTACTAGGTTTTGAATTATTTTATGAATTGCTTGCTACAAATCCTTATTTTTCGGCTATCTTGATAGCCTTGCAAGCCAAAGAGAAATCTGACTTTTTACTGGTAGATGGGTTCCTGCTTCGGGGAAATCAGTTGTGCATTCTAGACTGTAACTTGCAATTGCATATCCTCCAAGAACTTCATGGTGAAGGGCATATGGGTAGAGATCATACACTCCAAGTAATTAATGCGAGCTATTTTTGGCCGACAATTCGGAAGGAAGTGGAGCGATATGTGGAGCGTTGTCGAGTTTGTCAAGTTTCGAAAGGGAAAGCGACTAACGCGGGCTTATACTTGCTGCAACCAGTACCGATTAAACCATGGATGGAATAAGCATGGACTTTGTAGTCGGATTACCAAGGACTCAACGTGGATTTGATTCAATATATGTGGTCATTGATAGGTTTTCGAAGATGGTCCACTTTATTCCTTGCAAGAAAACCACGGACGCGGTTAGAGTTGCTTAACTCTTTTTCAGAGAAATATATCGCTTGCATGGGCTTCCAAATTCCATTGTGTCTGATCGAGACACCTGTTTCCTTAATCATTTTTGGCACAGCTTGTGGAAGTTGGTGAACACTCGCCTGGATTTCAGCAGTGCATATCACCCACAGATAGATGATCAGACTGAAGTCGTTAACAGGTCACTGGGAAACTTGTTGCAATGTTTAGTAGGAGAGAATACTTGAGCTTGGGATCAAAAGCTCAGTCAGGCAGAGTTTGCACACAATCATGTAATAAATTAAAGCACATGTTTTAGTCCTTTTCAAGTGGTCTACTCAGTGATCCCTCGTGGCCCACTTGATTTACTACCTCTTCTAAACAAGACTAGGATTCAAGGAAAGGCTAAGGATTTTGTTCAACATTTGCAAGAAACTCATAAGCAAGTCCGTGAGAATTTGTTAAAATCGACAACAAAATACAAAGCGGCAACTGACAAGAAATGCCGCCTGGTGGAGTTTGAAGTAAGGGATTTTGTGTGGGCTGCCTTGACTAAAGACCATTTTTCAGTTGGGGAATACAACAAACTTGCAGCAAAAAAGATCAGTCCACTTGAAGTGATCGGGAAGATAAAACCGAATGCATATCGGTTGAAACTTCCTAGCCACATTCGTACAGCTGATGTGTTTAATGTGAAACATTTGGTGCCTTATTTTAAGGATTCCGCAGAGGAGGATACCACATCGAGGTCAACGTTTTTCTACCCTAGAGAGACTGATGCAGCAGCCTTAGCATTGGATTACATGGAGGGGTCGGATAGGAAAAATACCAAGGAAAATGGGCAAATCATTCCTACTAGTCCGGGCGATAGAGTTGGAATGACTTGAAACTTTCACAGTTGATGTATTTCGGCGAGATCTTCAATAATCACAATGTGTGGCATACACTTTTTTAGCGGAATTCCATCTTTTAGGCCCCAAAAGGGCCGTTTTTACTGTTTCTGCCATTTTAGAAAAGTTTCATTTTCGTAATAACTTTTGTTTTCCAAGTCTGAATCGACTTCCGTCAATTCTGGCTTGCTTAGGATTGTTAATTTTATTTGTTTTCGCATTTAACTCAAAATTTTCATTTTTGGTAATTTTCGTTATTTAGGGTTTTAGGCCGTTCCTTGCTCATCAAGGTTTCAGATTAGGGTTAGGGTTTGTTTCCTTTAAATAGACCTGTAAGCTGCTCTTGTTTTTCAGTTTTTGATTTAATAAAAATTTCAGAGAATTGATTCTAAATTATCCAATTACACATCCTTCATGCGTGAAAATTGTCGTATTTGAAGCCTATTATTCTAGCATCCATGCGCGGATCAATAGAATATTAGTAGGTTGTTTCTAATTGTTTCTTGGGGGTTTCTCTCGTATAGCGTCTGCTACATCACTAATGAGTGAAACAGAAACGAAGGAAATTCGCTCCGGAGAGGAATAAAGTGATCAATGAAGAGATCCAAAAGTTGTTCGACATCGATCCGGTTAAAGAGGTGAAATATCCTAATTGGTTGGTAAATGTCGTTGTAGTGAAAAAGAAAAACGGAAAGTGGCGAGTTTACATCGACTTTACCGATCTTAACAAGGCATGTCCAAAAGATCCATTCTTACTTTCTTACATCGACATGCTCATCAAAGCCACAGTAGGACATGAATTGCTTAGCTTCGAGGACACCTATTCTGGTTACAACCAAATCCTAATGCATCCAGACGACCAAGAAAAGATAGCTTTCGTCACAAAATGTGATACATTTTGTTATAAAGTAATTCCTTTTGGTTTGAAAAATGCAGATGCAACCCTGATCGAACCAAAATTGGTATTATTTTGGCCCTCATTTCCTTCTCCTTTTACTTGATTCTTGGGTAATATCCCATGATTTAATGGTGTAAATTAAGTGTTTTCAGGAATTTATAGAGTTCAAGGGCATTGAAGTAATTTTGGTCAATTAGGGGCAAAAGTGTAATTATTGAAGGAGGATTAATGATATCGCAAATAGGGAAAAGATCAAGGGAGCATTCTGTAATTTGCCATGCAAATTAGGCAAGACATACCACGTCAGCATTAGTTAAATGGTGCACTTTGGATATGGGTGTAGCTTTTGAACACGCCCCAATCTAAATGCACACCAATGAAGACAAAACAGCAATTGTTTGCGTACACCCCACAAGGCTATTAAATGAACCCCATCTTCTAAACTTCATCTTCTTCCTTCAATCTCTGCAAACCAGCTATAAAGGCAGTCCAAACCCTCACTGCAACCTGTCGAAAATCAGCTTCCCCGTTCCTTACTCCAGCCAAATTTCAGCCCAATTGAACAGCGGCCTCAACAGAAATCCGATCGGTACTAATTTCAGTGCACCTCCATTGTATTTCAACCCTGTGCGTCACCTCCTTATCGCTCCCCACTTCGCCCTATGTCTAAATGGCGACCACACAGCGATCACATTTAATATCTAAGTGGATTTTCTAATTCCCCGTGGAACGAATCCTACTTACCACTTTACTAATTTTATATCTAAGTAGATTTTCTAGTGGTTAAAAAAGGTTTTCAAAACGATCACATTTTAAATATCATTTTGTTGAGTACCACAACGACAGCTTATAAGACCTACCAACGACTAGTCAACAAAATGGTCGCTAAGATGCTTGGCACAACAATAGAGGTCTATATAGACGACATACTGGTCAAATCACTGATCATGCAGCAACATATCGAGCATCTAAGACAGTCGTTTGACGTACTCGACAAATACGGTATGAAACTTAACCCTATTAAATGCTCCATTGGCGTGTCTTTAGGAAAATTTCAAGTTAATTAGTCACCCAAAGAGGTGTCGAAGCCAATCCAGACCAAATCCAATTGATAGAAAGAATTGAATCACCCAGATGCATCAAAGATGTGCAAAAACTCATAGGTCGAGTAACAGCCTTAAACAGGTTCATTCGAAGTCGTCCGAACGCTTCCACCCCTTTTTCAATACATTAAGAAAGAACAAGGCATTCGAGTGGACCAACGACTATGAAAAAGCCTTGCAAGATTTGAAGACATATTTGGCTTCACCTCCATTGCTGTCTAAGCCAAAAGACAACAAGACATTAATCATCTACCTGGCGGTATCTAATACTGACGTTAGTGCCATACTGATCAGAGAATAAGAGGGCACTCAACATCCTATTTATTATGTAAGTAAAGCTTTACTCGACCCAAAAACCATGTATAGTCGACTGGAAAAATTGGCATTAGCTCTTGTCATAGCAGCACGAAAACTGTGACTATACTTCTAATGCCACTCCATTAAGGTATTAACTACATACTCCCTCAAAAATATTCTTCACAAACTAGAACTTTCAGGTCAACTGACAAAATGGGCTGTGGAGCTCAGTGAGTCCGATATCAGCTTCCACTCGTGAACAGCAATGAAATCACAGGTATTAGTTGACTTTATTATAGATTTTACCCCTTGTGAGAATGTACAGGCCCAACAGGAACTAGTAGCCCTCACAGAAAGTCCTTCAATTGAAAAATGGTCTTTATTGGTCGACGGATCGAGCAACATCAAAGGAAGTGGATTAGGTCTGGTACTCAAAATCCCCATAGGGGGACACGCTGGAACAGTCGATCCATTGCAAATTCCAAGTGATAATGAATGAAGTCGAATATGAAGCATTAATCGCATGACTCAACCTTGCACAAAGGTTAGATATTAAAAACATCCATAAATTGAGCGACTCTCAACAAGTCATTTGATAGATGAATGGATCCTATGAAGTTAGAGATAAGAGAATGTCGGCTTATTTGGAGAAAACTAAGCAACCGCAGTTGACCTTCGACGAGTTTACAATCCAACAAATACCAAGATCTGATAATGCTTGAGCAAATGCGTTGGCCAGCCTCGGGTCGACAATGACAAATGATTCCAAAGCCATTCCTTTTGTACATCTCATATCACCAACTATTCAGGAGGTTGAAATAATCGCACCAGTCAATCGTGGATCAAATTGGATGGAACCTATACTAGATTACCTCCGAGTCGACATTCTACCTGGGGATAGGTCTGAAGCAAGAAAAATCAAAACAAAAGCTGTAAAATTCTACGTTTTATACGGTAAGCTATATAAAAAATCTTTCACAAGTCCCTACTTGAGATGCATAACTCCATGGGAAATGTACGACTTTCTCAAAAGTCTACACTATGAAGAATGTGGGAATCATTCTGGCGCTCGAAGTCTATCAAATAGAGCTATCACAGCAGGGTACAACTGGCCGACAATGTGTTATGATTCCCAAAACCATGTGAAATCGTGCGACAAATGCCAAAGATTCGCACCAATCTCACACCTCCCCCCAGGTATGTTAAATTCAATTTCGACCCTTTGGCCTTTTATTAAATGGGGAATAGATATTGTAGGTAAACTCACTGCAGCACCTGGCGAAGCTGTCTAGATGCTGGTACTAACAGACTACTTCACCAAATGGGTCAAAATCAGAGCCTTCGACCAAGTTCGCGACCTTTAGGTACGCAATTTCATTTGGATAAATATTATCTGTAGGTTTGGCGTACCTTAGGAAATAGTAACCGACAATGGATCTCAATTCGTTTCATACGACTTCAAATTTTTTTGCGACAAGTACGGAATAAAACTCAGCTTCTCTACACCATACTACCCTCAAGCCAATGGGCAAGCGGAATCAACAAACAAAACCATCATTAACACCTTGAAGAAACGATTGGAAGCAGAGAAGGGCGAATGGGCAGAGAAATTACCTGAGATATTATGGTCATACAGGACAATCCCTCGTCGATTGATAGGAGAGACACCTTTCTCAATCTTCTACGGTTCAGAAGCGGTGATTCCAATATAGACTCGACTTGCAACAGCTTGGAGCGAAAACCTCGATGAGGAACAAAAAAATTTGGAGCTCGCTCTCGAATTAGATCACCTTGATGAACTTCGAGACCGTGCATCTGTCAGAATACAATCATATCAATAGCAGGTCGCTCGACATTGTAACAAAAAAGTCAGGACTAGAGTCTTCAAAGTCAATGACTGGGTGTTACGACGAGTTTTCCAAAACACTAGGGAAGAAGGTACGGGAAAACTTGAGTCGACGTGGGAAGTGTTAGGATTATGCTCAATAACAAGAGTATAATATTGTACTTGACAATCTTTTCATATTAATAAACTGATTTCTGTTTGTTAACAAAATCTTATAGCATTTATTATTATAATTGTCAAAGTAAATAATCATAAGGTCAAAAGACTATGAGAAAAGAATAATTGTTCGTACATTTGGATATGTATGAGGTAGACACAATTCTTTAGTTAGTCTTGAATAACGTTCACAACTTAAGTTAAAGGTTGGGCACCTTTATCTTGTTAAAGTTGTAGAATTCTTTTGAAACAAATTATGGTGTGTTCAATATTAATCTAGAGGGGGGGTGAATAGATTTTACCCAATTTTACCAAATTTTCGTTAATGGTCAAGATTACGAAAATACCCTCCACTAGTCAAAATACAATAGCAAGTGTAATATGGTGCGGAAATTAAAAGACACTTGATATTTACGTGGAAACCCTCACGGGAAAAACCACGGGCTATGTAAGTGAGCCACACTTGAACCTCGAATCCACTAAATGTGTAAAACGATTACAACCTAATCCCGGAAGTAATCACACACCTACCTAATCCCGGTATAAGTGAACCTAGTCCCAATGCTTGTGATTTATGCAACCTAATCCCGGAAGCAACACAAGACTTAGTTCTCAATGAAGAGAAAACAACCTAAGTGAATATATGAAATACTCAAAATGCAACAAGAGCAAGGCAACTCTATATGCTTACCTAGAATGATGATATATCAATGAAATCAATCCTAGATATCAAAAGCTAAATGACATATCATAAAGCTTAGCTAGATGTTATCAATCACAAAACAATCCTAGCTATCAAACAATGTCAACATGTCCAAACATGTGAACTCAATTAGTTGTAGAGAATTTCTAACAACATAATTGTCAATTAAATCCACAAGAACATTCAATTAAGCTTGACTAGATAAATAAACATTAATCTATCAACCTAATCATCAACCAATTGTACAAGAATGTTCTAGGGTTAGCTATTTAGGGAAAATCATCCTAATCATGTAAGCTACCACAAACAAAACCCAATCATGTCATAACTTCACTAAATATGCAATAAAAGTGAAGATTTGCTAAACTAAGCAATAAAAGACATGTCTTGACTAAGATAGAACAATAAATGAAGATGTGGTGTTTGTTCTACTTACCAAGTCATAAATGAAGAAGACCCATGGAAGATTGATGCATGAAACATGTTAGATGCACATGGGTTTTGGGTTTGGAGAGTTAAAGAAGCAAGATTGAAGCTTTCTCTCTCTAGGGTTTGAGTTTCTCACTCTAAGGTCTGATTTTGAGCTCTTGAAAACGAGCAAGGAAGAAGATGATACTTATATAGGACCCCTAGATGAAATGACGTCGTTTTGAAAAATTTGCAACAGATCGCCCGATTCTGCGCCCTTGTTCTGCGCCCTTGGCCGCAGAACAAGGGCGCAAAAATGCACCTGATGGTTTTGCGGCCCCTAAACGCAAAAACCAAGGGCGCAGAAAAGAGGACAGAGAGTATGAATTCTGATCCTTGTTCTGCGCCCTTATTTCTGCGGCCTTGCCCGCAGAACAGGGCGCAAAAACGCACCTGATGGAGTTTCCTAAAAAGAAAAATATGATGTGTAATTCCAAGCAAGATGCACCCATATGGACAAGAATGAAGAGAGATTAAATGAGCAATTCATGCATACACACAATAAAGACACAACACATTCAAGAATAAGAATTATGCAAGTGTTGTGTGTGTGTGCATCTATTTCTCTTCATTACAAGAAACACTAAGAATTATACCTTTGGAGTGCTTCTTCCCTTGAGGTCTTGAAAAGGGCCTCTGAACATGATCTTCAATCACCTAACTACCCTTACAATTCAAACCCCCAATATGTGGTTTGTCTACGAAATAAGCCAATCAACAATGGGAATCCTTACAATCTCCCCCTTTGGCTATTTCGTGACAAAACCACCACTCACATTGATCCTCACAAGATAAATGAAACTTCGGGAAATTCTACATTACAAAGTACAAAGAGATAAGAAAATAAAACTTCAAGTCTTCAATCTCTTGTAGAATAACCAAACCTTCAAAACAATTAGAATACACTTCCAAAGCAAGTGTATGTGAGATGATCAAGTGAAAGAAAAACAAGCATTTGCATATGAATCTTTTAACCACAATATCATGCAATGTATGAGTATGCAATGCTCCCCCTCAAAGGTTACTCTCTCTCAAACTTCTCCCCAAAGCATACACAATGCTCCCCCTATATCTCTCAAGACTTCTCCCCCTTTTTGTCATGAGATAGGCAAAGGAGCTCCCCCTATTGGATTGCTTTAGCAAAGAGAGCTATTTGCATAAAAGGCATTTGCATAATCATATAAACGAACTTTATGCAATTCAAGAATTGAGAGAGATTCAAGGAGATTTTATTCACAGAAAAGTGTGTGTGTGTGTAAAAGTTGCTTAGCATGTAATACAAGCACTATTGAGCTCATGCATAAGAATCAATCAAAGCAACAATCAACAGGTTTTCCAAATGAAGTCAAACCAATTAGAGCCCTGTTGTTATGACAAGAAGATATATATCCAAGCATTTGTGTGCAAAGTGTACTAATCACATCAAAAAATATATCATCTTTTCTACATTGCAAGACACATCATCAATCAACAATTTTGAGGTCTTTATTAAGCAATGCATCACACACATCATCAAACACATTTCAACTTTTCTGTTTTTCTCCTTTATCCTAGCAAGCATGTATTTCTGTTTATCATGCTAATGTAACTCTCTTGAAGGCTTTCACTCGGTTTCAAATGAGTAGCCATTTCCTACATTGGGCGGCTGCACGTCATATTGCCAGTAGCCCTTTTTCAAGAGAGAGCTTAAGAATGCATATCAAAGAATCATGAACATGGAGAATAATTTGAGGTCAATCACATGTACTAACAAGTAGAACATTCCTCAAATGGATAAGCATACTCAAGCAAAAATAGAAATCATGCAGTACATGCTAGGCAACCGTGCAAGGTGTTATTAAAAACATTATTAAAGCATTAATCAATGTTATTCACCAAGCATTCTCAAACAATCATAAAAGAGCATAAAAGAAGTTAACTTTTTGTATATGACAATTCATGCAAGTTTGCTCTCTTTGCTTGAGCTCCCCTTATTGGGGTCAAATACTAGAACTCATCACTCCACAAGACATATTCCAATAGATCTACTAAGAGTTTTAAATCGAGTAGCATCTAGAGGTTTTGTAAACAAGTCGGCTAGTTGATCATTTGTACCTACATGCTCAAGTACAATGCATTTATTTTCAACTAGTTCTCTAATGAAATGATGACGGATGTCAATATGCTTAGTTCTAGAATGTTGAACTGGATTCTTGGAAATATTAATAGCACTCATGTTATCACAAAAGAGAGTGAGTGTACCTTGGTTGAATCCGTAGTCTACTAGCATTTGCTTCATCCATAGGAGTTGTGTGCATCCACTCCCCGCGGCTATGTACTCGGCCTCCGCCGTGGACAAGGAGATTGAGTTTTGCTTCTTGCAAAACCAAGAAACAAGATTGTTTCCAAGGAAAAAGCAACCGCCCGATGTGCTTTTCCTATCATCACAATTTCCGGCCCAATCCGCGTCACTAAAGCCTACAAGACTAGCATTAGTGTCAAAAGAGTACCAAATCCCATAGTTAGAAGTCCCATTCACATATCGAATGATTCTCTTGACGCAAGAGAGATGGGACTCCTTGGGATCGGATTGGTACCTAGCACACACACCCACACTAAAGGATATGTCGAGCCTACTTGCGGTCAAATAAAGCAAGCTTCCTATCATACCCCTATAAAGTGTTTGTTCTACACTTTTACCACTAGCATCTTTGCTTAGTTTCAAAGTGGTGCTCATGGGTGTGTTACAATGTTTGGCTTTCTCAAGACCAAACTTCTTCACTAGGTTTTTGGCATATTTGGCTTGGGATATGAAGATCCCATCACTTAATTGCCTAATTTGCAAACCTAGGAAGTAACTAAGCTCACCAACAAGGCTCATCTCAAATTCATGAGACATAACATCAACAAATTGTTGGACTTTGGTGTTGTTGGTGGATCCAAACACTATATCATCAACATATATTTGAGCTATAAAAAGCTCATCATTGTCTTTCTTGATGAATAGAGTCTTGTCAACACTACCTCTTGTGTAGTCATTGTTGACAAGAAATTGAGTGAGGCGCTCATACCAAGCCCTCGGTGCTTGTTTCAACCCATAAAGAGCCTTCTTGAGGCGATAGACATGGTTGGGGTGGTGTGCATCCACAAACCCCTTGGGTTGCTCAACAAACACTTCCTCTTGCAAGAAGCCATTGAGGAAGGCACTCTTAACGTCCATTTGGTGCAATTTGAACTTGTGCACACAAGAGATGGACAAGAGAAGCCTAATGGACTCTAGGCGGGCAACGGGAGCAAAAGTCTCCTCAAAGTCGATACCCTCAATTTGAGAGTACCCTTGTGCAACAAGTCTTGCCTTGTTACGCACTACGTAGCCATCCTCATCGGATTTGTTCCTATATATCCATTTTGTGCCTATGACATTAGTGGTCTTAGGCCTAGGAACTAGAGTCCAAACCTCATTCCTTTCGAATTGGTTTAGCTCTTCTTGCATGGCAAGAACCCAAAACTCATCATTTAGAGCTTCATCAATCTTTTTGGGTTCTATTTGAGAGGTGTAGCATGTGAAGCTAATACGATTAGCTATTTGCCTTCTAGTCCTAACACCCTCATTCACATCTCCAATAACATCCTCTTTGTTATGGAGTCTTCTAACCCATGGAGCGGGTTCATTAGAGTCCAAGTTAGGAACTCTATCAATAGGTTGTGTGTCATTTTCAACAACATTGGAAGTCCCCACATTAGGAGTCACAACAACCTTCTCCAAAGGAGAATCATCACTAAGAATAACCTCCTCCTCATGATTACTACACTTGAGCCTTTCATCATCAAATACAACATTAGATGACTCCATGACACTTAGAGTTTTCTTATTGAAGACTCTATAGGCTCTACTATTTAAGGCATAGCCAATAAATATACCCTCATCACTCTTGGCATCAAATTTGCCAAGTTGATCTCGGTCATTTAAAATGAAGCATTTGCTTCCAAATGTGTGGAAGTAGCTAACATTTGGCCTCTTGCCTTTCCATAACTCATAGGAGGTATTCCTAGTACCGGGCCTTAGGAAAACTCTATTTCCTATATAACAAGCCGTGTTGATGGCTTCGGCCCATAGATTCCTAGGCACATTGTTGCTAAGCAACATCACACGGGCCATCTCTTGAAGGACCCTATTTTTCCTCTCAACAACTCCATTTTGTTGAGGTGTCCTAGGAGCCGAAAACTCATGGGAGATACCTATACTATCACAATAGGTTTCAAACGAAGCATTCTCAAATTCCCTCCCATGGTCACTTCTAATCCGTTTTATGCTTTTAATGTTGGAATTCATTTCATTTTGAAGTTTAGTACAAAGCATTTTAAACTTATCAAAAGTTTCGGATTTTTCTCTAAGAAAATATGTCCATGTGAACCTAAAGAAATCATCTACACAAACAAAAATGTATCTCTTTCCACCCAAGCTTTCGGTTTGCATAGGACCCATAAGATCCATGTGGAGAAGCTCTAGGGGCTCCTTGGTGGAGAGATACTTGCCCTTTTTGTGCATGCTTTTAGTTTGTTTTCCTTGTTGACAAGGTCCACAAATACCATTGGCTTTCTTCCCTAGCTTAGGGAGGCCACGCACACATTCAAACTTTCCAAGGGTCCGTAGATCCCGAAAGTTCATGTGGCCAAGTCTTTCATGCCACAACTCAATTTGCTCATCCTTGGACACATTGTTTGAGACTATTCTAGCTTCAAGACAATAGCAATTGTCGCTAGATCTCATACCTTTCAATAAGGTTTGTCCATTGGGCTTTAGGATAGAGCAATTCTCTTTGTTAAACAAGACGGAATATCCTTCATCACTAAGATGAGAAATGCTAATCAAATTGGCTTTCAAGCCATCAACAAGTAAAGCATTGGATAAGGAGGGCAATCCGGGAACGGAGATGGTTCCTTTCCCTATGACATTCTTTTTGGATCCATCACCAAAGGTGACATTTCCTCCTTCCTCCATAACAAGAGTCTCGAAGAAACTCTTGTTTCCCGTCATGTGCCTAGAGCACCCACTATCAAGATACCAAAGATTAGAAGAATTTGCCTTCAAGGCAATTTGTGCAACATGGCAAACATTTTCATTCTTCCTAATCCATTTAAGAACAACATTTTCTTTCTTAATGGTCTTTGGTACATGGGCTCTAGATGTCCTAGGATCATGCAAATTAGTCATATCATTCCTAGGAACATGCATCTTGGCTCTAGTCTTTCTCTTCTCAATCATGCTTCTAGTTCTACACATTTTAATATATCGAAAGCAATTTGGTCTTATGTGACCATTAAAACCACAAAAGTGACAAATTGGTATGAATTGAGGAATCATACCTTGTCTTTGAGCTTGCATGGAAGTCTTCCTATGTCTTTGTGGTTGAGAGGGTTCAATCCATCTTCTTTGTTGAACCGGTCTATCTTGCTTCCCTTTTTGAGCCAATAGATGAGGAATGTTGGCTTGAGGTTGTCTCCTTGGTGCAACCTTCACTTGTGCACTTTTTGAGCTTTGTCCTAGATCTATTTTCTTCCTAGGAGTGTGCACCGGAGAAGCTTCTATGTTGCCCAAGCTCTTAACAAACACGGTCTTCTTAGAGGAGGTGGTCTCTTGACAATCTTCAAACCCAAGACCTCTCTTGTCACATGGACTCTTTCCAACACCAAGCATGTGATCTAATTTTTTGGTGCTAGAGTCCATCCTAGTAAGTGACTTCTTAGCTTCAACAAGCTCCCTCTTCAAACCTTCTTCATTCCTCCTAGATAAAGCTAACTCCTCTTTTAGCTTATCTTCTCTCTTCTTAAGTCTTTCCACTTCTTCACTTAGAAGATCATTGTGAGATGAAAGCTCAAGATTTTCTTCTCTCAACATCTTGATCTTCTTAGTGGTTTTCATCTCTAAGCTCCTAAACTCCTTAAGATATTCAACTAACACTTCTTTCTCCACATATCCATTAGTGGAGTTAGCA
Organism: Acer campestre; assembly: GCA_954870605.1. Classification (NCBI taxonomy): domain Eukaryota; kingdom Viridiplantae; phylum Streptophyta; class Magnoliopsida; order Sapindales; family Sapindaceae; genus Acer; species Acer campestre. The sequence continues at coordinate 1,961,737 of OX940807.1, forward strand.
TCGGAGTCATCTTCACTAGAGTCACTTTCCCTTTGACTCTCTTCCTCTTTTTCACTACCACTTTTGCTCTTGTGAGAAGAGGCAAAAGCTAGGAAGTTAGCCATGATGTCTTCATCATCCGAAGAATCATCTTCTTCATTGGAGTCATCACTACTTCCACTCCAAGTGGCGGCCATCACTTTTCCCTTCTTCTTTTCCTTGTGATTAGCACATTCGGGAGCAAAGTGACCAATCCCGCCACACTCAAAGCAACGGACCCCTTTCCTTTCGGTCCTCTCTTGCCTTGGTTCAAACTTCTTGAAGGGAACCTTTTTCTTGTCTTGGCCTCTAAAACCAAATCCCTTCTTTCCAAACTTCATAACCTTGTTGAATCTTTTCACAAACAAGGCCATGTCTTCATCCGAGTCATTCTTCACCTCCTTTTCATCCTTAGAAGCTTTCAAAGCAATACCCTTTTGCTTTTTAGGAGGAGTAGTGCTAGGACCCTTCCTAGACTCATAGGCTAGAAGTCTTCCAATGACTTCACTCGGCTTCATATCCTTATAACCACTATTTTCTTCCAAAGCCGTCACCTTTGACTCAAACCTATCCGGTAGGGATCTCATAATCTTTTGCTTGATCCTCCTATCCGAATAAGGATCACCAAGTTGATGACTTTGGTTGACTATGTCCATCAACTTGATCTCGAAGTCGTTGAAGCACTCATTCTCCTCCATCTTGAGCATCTCAAATTGAGTTTGGAGAACTTGAAGCTTGGAGTCCTTCACAACTTCGGTTCCCTCATGTGCAACTTCTAGGATTGTCCATGCCTCCTTAGCAATCCTAGTGTTTTGAATCAACTTGTATTGATTCTCATCCATAGCACATAGGATGGCATGCATAGCCTTCCTATTCCATTTTGATGCCTCAAATTCTTGAGCACTCCATTGTGCCTTGGGCTTCAAAACATCTTCTCCTCCACCCGTAGGAGTCATCATGGGAAGATCGTATCCATCTTCAACCGACATCCAAGCTCGGTCATGAAGTTGACATATGTATGATTCCATCTTCCCTTTCCATGAGGAGTAATTCAATCCGGTGAGAAGAGGAGGACGTGTGCTAGAAGCCCCCTCGTTGCTACCACCGTTTCCACTCATTGTGTTTATGAATGAAATGAAATGAATGCAAAATGTATGAATGAACAAAAATCACACAAATGCAAAACACACCAAAATGAGCAAGGATCACCTATGTATATCTAGGAACCCGCTCTGATACCAATTGAAACAAATTATGGTGTGTTCAATATTAATCTAGAGGGGGGGTGAATAGATTTTACCCAATTTTACCAAATTTTCGTTAATGGTCAAGATTACGAAAATACCCTCCACTAGTCAAAATACAATAGCAAGTGTAATATGGTGCGGAAATTAAAAGACACTTGATATTTACGTGGAAACCCTCACGGGAAAAACCACGGGCTATGTAAGTGAGCCACACTTGAACCTCGAATCCACTAAATGTGTAAAACGATTACAACCTAATCCCGGAAGTAATCACACACCTACCTAATCCCGGTATAAGTGAACCTAGTCCCAATGCTTGTGATTTATGCAACCTAATCCCGGAAGCAACACAAGACTTAGTTCTCAATGAAGAGAAAACAACCTAAGTGAATATATGAAATACTCAAAATGCAACAAGAGCAAGGCAACTCTATATGCTTACCTAGAATGATGATATATCAATGAAATCAATCCTAGATATCAAAAGCTAAATGACATATCATAAAGCTTAGCTAGATGTTATCAATCACAAAACAATCCTAGCTATCAAACAATGTCAACATGTCCAAACATGTGAACTCAATTAGTTGTAGAGAATTTCTAACAACATAATTGTCAATTAAATCCACAAGAACATTCAATTAAGCTTGACTAGATAAATAAACATTAATCTATCAACCTAATCATCAACCAATTGTACAAGAATGTTCTAGGGTTAGCTATTTAGGGAAAATCATCCTAATCATGTAAGCTACCACAAACAAAACCCAATCATGTCATAACTTCACTAAATATGCAATAAAAGTGAAGATTTGCTAAACTAAGCAATAAAAGACATGTCTTGACTAAGATAGAACAATAAATGAAGATGTGGTGTTTGTTCTACTTACCAAGTCATAAATGAAGAAGACCCATGGAAGATTGATGCATGAAACATGTTAGATGCACATGGGTTTTGGGTTTGGAGAGTTAAAGAAGCAAGATTGAAGCTTTCTCTCTCTAGGGTTTGAGTTTCTCACTCTAAGGTCTGATTTTGAGCTCTTGAAAACGAGCAAGGAAGAAGATGATACTTATATAGGACCCCTAGATGAAATGACGTCGTTTTGAAAAATTTGCAACAGATCGCCCGATTCTGCGCCCTTGTTCTGCGCCCTTGGCCGCAGAACAAGGGCGCAAAAATGCACCTGATGGTTTTGCGGCCCCTAAACGCAAAAACCAAGGGCGCAGAAAAGAGGACAGAGAGTATGAATTCTGATCCTTGTTCTGCGCCCTTATTTCTGCGGCCTTGCCCGCAGAACAGGGCGCAAAAACGCACCTGATGGAGTTTCCTAAAAAGAAAAATATGATGTGTAATTCCAAGCAAGATGCACCCATATGGACAAGAATGAAGAGAGATTAAATGAGCAATTCATGCATACACACAATAAAGACACAACACATTCAAGAATAAGAATTATGCAAGTGTTGTGTGTGTGTGCATCTATTTCTCTTCATTACAAGAAACACTAAGAATTATACCTTTGGAGTGCTTCTTCCCTTGAGGTCTTGAAAAGGGCCTCTGAACATGATCTTCAATCACCTAACTACCCTTACAATTCAAACCCCCAATATGTGGTTTGTCTACGAAATAAGCCAATCAACAATGGGAATCCTTACATCTTTTATTAGCATTTGAGTGGGATCAAATGTGTTGTGATGAGTCTAAAATCATCGAAGAGTCTTCGAGTAAAAGAATCTAGTGCACTGGGTGCATTGAACAGGATAACAATGAAATACTTTTTTCTAGAACCATCAATAGATAAAAGTCTTTTCATTATCAGGACAATCAGAGCGTCTATCTTAATCATGAGATAAATGATGGACTTATGGTTGCAAGTGTTATCATTTGAGCTATCAATGAGTACGATTATATAGCATAGTCTATCCTCGATAGTTTAGTGGTATTCATTTGTTAATCGATAGAGAACTTCATTTATAGATATGGACATCGTGGCTCCATTTATTAAATGTGAGTAGAATATCATCATATGGATGCTTTGTGGTTTTGGATATTAAATCTTAACGTTGAGTTTTCAATAGTGTCTATTGAAAGATGACTTCTGGACAAGTCATAATATATATCTAAGTTCAAAGTGTGGTCATATGAGTAAATATGGTAACTTGGAGAGCGATAGATAGTCTATGAGCTCTGGCAATGATTAATATTCTTCACGAGGATTCACTATCTCCTATATGATTGTCTAGGGTATGAATGATAATCGTTAACTTATTCCATCTTTATTTAAGAGTGCAATTTTAGTTCTTTAGTGGAATGAACTAAAATTAATAGATTAAACCTAACTGAATCATTTGTTGATTGTGATTAGGTTATATCTATTGGAGCTTAAATTTAGATAGACCCGCCAAGATCCCCAATCCGCACGGACTTGCATGAATCACTTGATATATTCTACCGGACTATTTGTGGGTCCATTTAGAATTGTATTTAATATATTAAGAATATAATTTGCACATTATTTATCTAATGGACTGTTTAATTATATTAATATATTAATGAAAGGCATGTGGGCTTGTTTCTTTTAGTAAGAATGGGTTTAGTTCACATGTGAGCTTTTTATTAAAGTCCAAATGGATTAAATAAAATATGAAAACAATATGTAGGCCCAAGTTTTGGTCATGGGCGGCAATGGCTATTTTTTAGCCCATTATATTGTTTTATTTTATTATTTAATTAAATGGAAATTAATTAATATGTTAATTAAGTATTTAATTAAAAATCAAATCTTTTTCTAATTAGGAAATATGTTTCCTAGTAGTATATTACTATTAGTATTACATTAAATATAAAAGACTTTATTTGTTTAGTCAAATTAGGAAGTCTTTTATATAGTCACAAATACACTAAAGAGTTGGATTATGGTTTGAATTCTAAGAAGTCTTTTGTGGAAACACAAATCCTATTTGGAAAAGGACTTTGGTGATCACCTTGTTGGACAAGGTAAGAATTCGGCCACCCTAAATAAACTAGGGCAAAAATTCGGTCCTTATAAATGACTAGGGATGATTTTCGGCCAGACCTAGTTTTTTCCTTGAAGAATTAATTTCTTTTGCAAAAGTGGAAAATTAAAAATCCTACTCTTAGAATAGTGAGAATTTCGGCCAAGAGGGTTTTGTGAGAAAAGATTTATTCTAATTTCGATAGTGCACTAGTGATCTTAACATCAAGAGATCTTGTGTACAATTTCGAATAAGGTTCACGCAAATTTCAATCTTACGATTGTGAATTCAAAAGTGACCGGAACATTCTTAGCAACATTTTGGAGTTTGTAGTGACTAAAAGAATCAGAAAATTTTTATTGTTCATTCTCAGGTTCACAATTCAAAAGAAGGGAGACCACACTCCTAGGTGATTCACGTTCGTGATCGGGTTTGGAAGATCTTGTGGATTACCATCGACGTTAGTCAATCGGATCACGCAACAAAGGTATTTTATCTTTTCGTATGTATGCTTAATTAATTAAAGGGTTAAGGTTCAATATGGAAAAAAATTTAAAATATACTAAACTCTTTTAGTCTCGCTTCCGCTGCGTGCACGTATTTTTTCCCTACAATTGGTATCAGAGCCTGGTTGTACCCTTTAATTAATTAACGTATATATACGTGAATCTATTTCTTTTTATTGTGATTATGCATGTTTAGAAAGAGATGGCACTCTAGGTATTCTCATGTATAATTACATTGGTATGTATGGATTTGTATATGTTATATTTTGATATAAAATGAATTGTTATTGCTCGATTTTGATTCTAGAATTTCAATGTATTTTTTGTTTCAGAATTGTAACAAGAAGGGTGGCCTATTATCGTCACAATTTCCTTCTTGGTAGTTGCTAAGTTTTTTTTATTGTATTAAAATAAACTGCAATATTTTTTTATTGTATTAAAATAAACTGCAGTAATTTTTTTTTATTGTATTAAAAATAGTGCAGTATTTTTTTTTTTTGTATTAAATACTGCAGTGATTAAAAAAAAAACTGCAATATTTTGTTGTTTAAATAAGTTTGTAATATGTTCAAGCATCGAAGATTTGAAGGCTTGAAGAATTAATAGCAACCGGAACGAGTTTGGGACCATGCGCACCATAGCAACGTGCACGTGCGCAAGATTGCACGCAGCTGTGCATGTTGGACTGTGGGCTGCGCATGGCAATCCCATGGAGTCCATGGGCTGCGCACGGTAGCCCTTGTTAGGGTTGTGGAGTGTGCACACCAATGGGGCAGCCGTGGGTGCTCAAGTGATCGATGGCCGCTTGAAGATTTGTTCGCCAAGAAAGGAGTTTTTTTTTTTGTATTCCAAACAAATGTAATTTACTTGCTTTTCTAGGATGGATCAAAATCGTGGCTATTTACTTTGCGTAAATATTAAAATATTTGTTATTGTTTGATAACATGTCATGTAGAATATGAGTGCCACTCATATATCTCTTTTGGTATGAACATGCATTGAATGATTTAGGTATCTAATTGGCATCTAGATAACTTGGTAAATCATTCTATGGGATTTAATCACATGCCTTAAATAATTGAGTGGGAGAAGGTGTATTGCAAACACCTATGGCCTCCAAGGTTAGTTGAGCTATATTGTTTTTTGGTAATCCCCCCAAGGGGCATCCATGAATGGAATTTAGCAAGATACTTCCTTATAAGGATAGACTAGACAATTGATTCAAACGAGATCTACTCCCCAAGGAGGGAGTTTCATGAGGGAATATATTGAGGGTCGAAATCTTGGTAGTACACTCAATGTGTTTTTATTAATATCCTCCCAAGAGTTCTTGTTAACAAAATCGCAAGGCTAAAATTGAAAACATTGGTTGTTATGTTAACAATTAGATGGGACCTAGTCCAACTAGTAAATGGTGCGAACTCCCAAAGGAGGCGTAACATTTATCGGTGTTTGATCAAACGTTGAATTTTACGATTGAATTATATATATTTAATTCAAGATAAATATTCGAAATTGCTAAACAATGATTATTTGTTTATATATATTTTTTGTTTTATTCAGAAACCATGCCCCCATCCCTAATGAACATCCTGAAAGATAATACTTTAACTGGAGATAGTTATGTCACATGGAAAAGGAAAATTGGGTTGTTGCTGCAAGCTGAAAAACATAAATTTGTTCTGTCTACTCATAAACCACCTGCTCCTACTAATGAATCTAGTGTTTTGCAAAGAGATGAGTATGAGCAGTGGAAGACTTCAGATGATACGGCTAAACGTTATATTATGGCCACTATCTCCGACGTGCTGCAACAGCAGCATGAAGGAATGGAGTTTGCTGCTGATATAATGATGTCTCTAGAGGAGATGTTTGCTATGAGATCTAGGTCGACTAAGAGAGAAGCAGTGACTGCTTTTATGAATCTTAGGATGAAACCTGGACAGGCTGTGAAAGATTACATGATGAAAGTCATAGCACATCTAAATATTGCAGAACTTAATGGTGCTGAGATAGATGGTGAGACTAAAATTGACATGATTGTTAACTCACTGTCAGATTCCTTTGATCAGTTCAAGTTGGACTACACCTTGAACAATAAGGAATACACCTTGCAAGGCCTGATGCAAGATGTTCAAAGCACTGAAAAGATCCTTGTGAAAGGCAAAGGTCAAGAGATTCATATGGTTGGTAAAGTTGCTACTGTTAAGACCCGTCAAAAGGTCAAGTAATAACAGAAGAAAAAGCAACATGGGCCTACCAAGAAGGAGACCAAGAAAGTAACCAAGATCAAAGGGAAATGCTTCTTTTGTGGTGAAAAGGGACATTGGAAAAGTAATTGCCCAAAGTCTCAGAAAAAAAAAAAGGAACAAGGAAATATTAATTATCTTTTAACATGTTTTTTGGCAGACTCTACCGATTCTTGGATCATAGACTCAGGAGCCACTAATCATGTTTGTTATTCCTTGCAGAGTTTTTAGGAAAAGAAAAGGCTGAATAAAGATGAAATCAATTTGCGTTTAGGCAACAGAGCATTGGTTTCTGCCAGTGCAGTGGGAGATGTTAGAGTTATCTTCGATTATAGTATGCATTTAGATTTAATAGATGTTTATTATGTACCTCAATTCAAAAGGAATTTGATTTCAGTTTCTTGTTTAAATAATTTTGGATATTCGGTTACTTTTAATAAAGATTTTATTATTAGTAAGAATAACAAATTTATTTGCAAAGGTACATTGGAAAACAATCTATTCTTTTTGCATAGGAATATTTCTCACTTGTTAGACAAGGAAACAATGGAACCTAATCATAAAAGAGTAAAATTATCAAAAGATGAAACCTACCTATAGCATTTGCACTTAGGTCATATTAACCATAATAGGATTAAGATTGGTTAGTGATGGACCCTTAAGTGACTTAAAGGTTGATGATCTACCAACTTGTGAATCTTGTTTGGAAGGTAAAATGACTAAAAGGTCGTTCACGACCAAAGGCACAAGAGCCACTGAATGTTTAGGATTAATACACTCTGATGTATGTGGTCCTATGAGCATTCATCACTCAAATGCTAGCAAAAGAATTCTACAACTTTAACAAGATAAAGGTGCCCAACCTTTAACTTAAGTTGTGAACGATATGCAAGACTAACTAAAGAATTGTGTCTACCACATACATATCCAGATGTATGAACAATTCTTCTTTTCTCATAGTCTTTAGACCTTATGATTATTTACTTTGACAATTATTAAACTATAAATGCTATAAGATTTGTTTAAAACAGAAATCACTTTATTAATATGAAAAAGATTGTTAATTATATTATTACACTCTTGCTATTGAGCATAATCCTAACAATCTCCCACTTGCGCTATAGCAAATGTGTCATATCTCTCAAGCCCATATTCTCTAGGTGCCCATCGAAACTCTTCTGAGGTAGAGCCTTTGTGAAGGGATCTGCTAGATTTTCTGCTGACGCGATTTTGGTAATCGTCACGTCACCTCTTTGAACAATCTCCCTTAAAAGATGATATTTTCTTTCAATGTGTTTACCTCTCTTGTGACTTCTTGGTTCTTTCGAATTAGCCACTGCTCCACTGTTGTCACAGTAGATAGTGATCTGCTTATTCGCACTGGGAACCACTTCCAAGTCAATCAAGAATTGGCGGAGCCAAACAGCCTCTTTGGCAGCCTCGCATGCAGTAACATACTCAGCTTCCATGGTGGAATCAGCAATACAAGATTGCTTGATACTCCTCCATATGACTGCTCCTCCTCCAATAGTAAACACAGCCCCTGATGTGGATTTTCTGGAGTCAGAATCTGATTGAAAATCAGAATCTGTATACCCAACGGGAATTAAATCCCCTCCAGAGTATACTAGCATATTATCTCTCATTCTCTTAAGATACTTGAAAATATGCTTGACTGCCGTCTAGTGATCAGGTTCAGGTTTCGATTGAAACCTGCTAACTATGCCAACAGCAAAACAAATATCTGGTCTAGTATAGAGCATTGCATACATGAGACTTCCAACTGCCGAGGCATATGGAACTCTACTCATGAATTGCTCTTCATGCTCATTCTTAGGAACTTGTTCCTTAGAAAGCTTGATTCCATGTCTGAAAGGTAACATACCTTTCTTGGAATCCTGCATGGAAAACCTAGACAAGATCTTGTCTATGTATAAAGCTTGGGATAATGCAATCGTTCTATTCTTTCTATCCCTTATAACTTGGATACCTAGAATAAAACTTGCTTCTCCTAAGTCCTTCATATCAAATTGTTTTGCTAACCATTCTTTTACTGATGTCAATACACCTACATCGTTTCCGATGAGTAGTATATCATCAACATAAAGAATCAGGAAAACCAACTTGTCGCCTTTAATCCTTTTGTATACACAAGGTTCGTCAAGATTCTGAATAAATCCAAAACCTTTTACAGCTTGAACGAACCTTATGTTCCAGGAACTAGATGCTTGCTTTAATCCATATATGGATTTCTGCAACTTGCATACCTTTTCCATTTGGCCCTTTTCAATGAATCCCTCTGGTTGCATCATGTAGATGCTCTCGTCAAGACTTCCATTAAGGAAAGCTGTCTTAACATCCATTTGCCAAATCTCTAGATCTAAAGATGCTGCAATGGATAAGAGTATCCTAATGGATTTAAGCATGGCCATAGGAGAGAAGGTTTCCTCGTAATCGATACCTTCTTTCTGTGTATACCTTTTAGCTACCAATCTAGCTTTAAAGGTTTCCACCTTTCCATCCATACCTCTTTTCCTCTTGTATACCCACTTGCACCCAATGGGTTTTATCCCTTTAGGCAAGTCTACAAGGGACCAGACTTTGTTATTGAACATAGATTCAATCTCAGATTGCATTGCCTTTTGCCAATGGCGACTATCAACATCCTCCATAGCTTCCTTGTATGTATAGGGATCATCGTCGTCCGGGAGATTCTCCACTGATTCTCCCAGACCGATGTATCTTTCGGGTTGTGTTCTAACCCTCCCACTATGACGAGGAATGGTAGGTTGTTGACCTTGTGTTGGATCGGAACTTACAATTGGATTTGGTTGTGTAACCTCTCGTGGAATTGTATCTCCTGACATCTCATTCAGGACAATTCTACTTCTAGGCACAAAATCATTCATATAGTCCTTTTCCAGAAATTTAGCATTTGTCGAAACAAATACTTTAAGATCTGAAGGACTATAAAAATAATATCGTTTAGTTTCTTTTGGATACCCTACAAATATACATGTTTCTGAACGGGACTCCATCTTTTCTGTCTTTCCTTTTAACACATGCGCAAGACAACCAAATATCCTTAAGTGTTGTAAACTAGGCTTGCGCCCAGTCCACAACTCATGCGGTGTTTTAGGAACAGACTTAGATGGTACATCGTTTAGAATGTATATAGCAGTTTGTAAAGCATATCCCCAAAAAGAAACAGGAAGTGTTGAATAACTCAACATAGACCTAACCATATCCAAAAGAGTTCTATTTCTCCTTTCTGCTACCCCATTTTGTTGAGGTGTACCTGGTGCAGAAAACTGAGAAACTATCCCATTATCAATAAGATATTGCTGAAACTCACCAGATAGATATTCTCCACCACGATCAGATCTCAAGATTTTTATGTGTTTCTCAAGCTGATTTTCCACTTCAGCTTTAAATGTTTTGAACATGTCAAAAGCATCCGACTTATGTCGCATGAGATACACATAGCCAAATCTTGAGTAATCATCTGTGAAAGTGATGAAGTACTCATATCCACCTCTAGCTTGAATGCTCATAGGTCCACATACATCAGTGTGTATCAATCCTAAACATTCAGCAGCTCTGGCACCTTTGGCAGAGAACGTCCTTTTGGTCATTTTACCTTCCAAACAAGATTCACAAGTTGGTAGATCATCAACCTTTAATTCACTCAAAGGTCCGTCACTTACCAATCTTTTAATCCTATTTAGGTTAATATGACCTAGGCGTAAATGCCATAGATAGGTTTCATCTTTTGATAATTTTACTCTTTTATGATCAGGTTTCGTTATTTCTGTGTCTAACGAGTGAGAGATATTTTTATGCAAGAAGTATAGACCGTTTTCCAATGTACCTTTGCAAATAACTTTGTCATTCTTACTAATAATAAAAACTTTATTAAAAGTAACCGAATATCCAAATTTATTCAAACAAGAAACTGAAATTAAATTCCTCTTGAATTGAGGTACATAATAAACGTCTATTAAATCTAAATGCCTTCTAGAATCCAAACAAACTCTAATATCTCCCACTGCATTTGCAGACACTAACGTTCCGTTGCCCAAGCGCAAATTGATCTCATTTTTATTCAGCATTCTCCTTTCTTGGAACCCCTGCAAGGAATAACAAACATGATTAGTGGCTCCTGAGTCTATGATCCAAGAATCTGTAGAATCAGCCAAAAAACATGTTTCAAGATAATTCAAATTACCTTCTTCCTTCTTGTTCTGGGACTTTGGGCAATTTCTCTTCCAATGTCCCTTTTCACCACAAAGGAAGCATTTCCCTTTGATCTTGGTTACTTTCTTGGTCTCCTTCTTGGTAGGCCCAAGTTGCTTTTTCTTCTGTGGTTTCTTGACCTTTTGACGGGCCTTAACAGTAGCAACTTTACCAACCATATGAATCTCTTGACCTTTGCCTTTCACAAGGATCTTTTCAGCACTTTGAACATCTTGCGTCAGGCTCTGTAAGGTGTATTCCTTTTTGTTCAAAGTGTAGTCCAATTTGAACTGATCAAAGGAATCTGACAACGAATTGACAACCATATCAATTTTTGTCTCACCATCTATCTCAGCGCCATGCAGTTCAGCAATGTTGAGATGTGCTATGACTTTCATCATGTGATCCTTCACAGCCTATCCAGGTTTCATCCTAAGATTCATAAAAGCAGTCACTGCCTCTCTCTTAGTCATCCTGGACTTCATAGCAAACATCTCCTCTATAGACATCATTATATCAGCAGCAGACTCCATTCCTTCATGCTGCTGTTGCAACACGTCGGAGATAGTGGCCATGATATAACATTTGGCCATATCATCTGAAGTCTTCCACTGCTCATACTCATCTCTTTGCATTATGCTTGATTCAATATTAGGAGCAGGTGGTTTAGGAGTTGTTAGAACAGACTTATGTTTTTCACTTTGTAGCAACAACCCAATTTTCCTTTTCCATGTTACATAATTATCTCCAGTTCAGGTGTTATCTTTCAGGATGTTCATAAGTGATGGGGTCATGATTTCTGAATAAAAACAAAACGTATATAAGTAAATAATCATTTTAAAGCACTTTAAATATTTATCTTGAATTAAATGAATAACTCAATCATAAAAATTCAATGGTGATCTAACACCCATAAATGTTACATCTCCTTTGGGAGTTCGCACCATTTACTAGTTAGACTAGGTCCCACCTAATTGTTAACATAACAACCAGCGTTTTCAATTTTAGCCTTGCAATTTTAATGACAAGAACTCTTGGGAGGATATCAATAAAATTACATTGAGTGTGTTACCAAGATATCGACCCTCAATTTTCTCTCACGAAAATCCCTCCTTGGGGAGTAGATCTCGTTTGAGTCCATTGTCTAGTCTATCCTTGTAAGGAAGTATATTGCTAAATTCCATTCATGGACGCCCCTTGGGGGGATTACCAATAAATAATTAAGCTCAACTAACCTTGGAGGCCATAGGTGTTACAAAAACACCTTCTCCCACTCAATTATTTAGGGGGTGTGATTAAATCCCATAGAATGATTTACCAAGTTATCTAGATGCCAATTTAGATACCTAAATCATTCAATGCATGTTCATACCAAAAGAGATATATGAGTGGCACTCCTATTCTATATGACATGTTATCATACAATAACAAATATTGTAATATTTAAGCATAAAATAAATAGCAACAATTTTGGCCCATCCTAGAAAAACAAGTAAATTACAATGAATTTGGAATACAAGATCTTCAAGTGGCCCATCAACCATATTCTCATCCTTCGGCCTCCACCCTTGGGATTGCACGGCCCACAACCCCACATAAGGGGCTGCCATGCGCAGCCCATTAGGCTTTGCAAGGCTGCCGTGCGCAGCCCACCAAGCTTTGGGCTTGCCATGCGCAGCCCAATCCACTCCTAGGGTGCGCACGGTGCTCGTTCTCGGTTCCGGTTGCTTCACGTCTTCGATTCTTCGATGTAGAACGTGTTACAATTTAATTTAAACAAAAATAAAAATACTGCAGAAAATTTTTTATTTTTTTTTAATCACAGCAGTAAAAAAAATACTGCACTAAATTTTTAATACATTAAAAAAAAACTGCAGCAATATTTAATACATAAAAAAAATTATAGCAACTACCAAGAAGGAATTATGGCGATGATAGACCACGCTTCTTGTTACAATTCCGAAATCAAAATTACATAGAAAATCTAGGACCAAAATCGAGCAATAACAAACCACATAAAACATATATAAATCCATACATCACATTTAATTATATATGCGAATACCTAGAGTGTCATCTCTTTCTAAAACATGCATAATCACAATAAAAGAAATCGATCCACGTATATATACGTTAATTAATTAAAAGGGTTTAACCAGGCTCTGATACCAATTGTAGGGAAAAAAATATACCCGCAGCGGAATTTTTTATTTTTTTTTTATGAACCTTAAACCCTTTTGATTAATTAAAGATATATAATTAAGAACAAAAGATGAATACCTCTTGTCGCGTGATCCGATTGACTTACGTCGATGGTAATCCGCAAGATCTTCAATCCTAGCACGAACGTGGATCACCTAGGAGCATGGTCTCCCTTTCTTTGAATTGCAAACCTGTGATTGGATAAAACAAACTTTTCTTGATTCGTTAGTCCCAAAAACAATCTAAAGAAACCTAAGATTATTCCGGTCACTTTTGAGTTCTCAATCTTATGATCGAAACTCGCGTGAACCTTGATCGCTGTAGTATATGCAAGCTTATTGATGAATAAGCAAACAATATACCATCAAAGAATAATCTATGTTCCTTTTGTTTTTAGTAGAATAAAAGCTCTCTATCTATGAGTTGAGAAGAAGAAGAAAAATAAAATTTCTGCACCAATAAACATCTACGGCCGAAATTCTCTTCTTTTTCTTTTAAGGGTGGCCGAATTCTTTCTCCAAAAAGGACTAGGGTTTCCGCAATTTTCACTCCAAAAATATAGGAGTTTTAGTTGCACCCTAATTCACTTTCTAAGAGTTCAAACCCTAATCCAACTCATAAATCTTTTATTCCTTATTTGACTAAAAATAAAAAGACTTCTTATTTGATTAAATAAATAAAATTAATTATTTATTTCCTTGTCAAACAAGTCTTTTAATTTAAGTACACTACTACCAATAGTATACCAATAGGAATCATATTTCCTAATCAGAAAAGATTTGTTTCTTAATTAAACAATTAATTAATAAATTAATTAATTCTTATTTAATTAAACAATGAAAACAAAATAATATTTAAGGCTATTAAGACACCTTGCCGCCCCATATAATATATTGGGCCAAATATTATTTTTCTTATTTCATTTAATCCATAGGACTTTAAATAAAAAGCCCACATGTGAACTAGACCCATTCTTACTAAAAGAAACAAGCCCACATGTCATCCATTAATACATAAATATAATTGAGCAGCCCATTACATAAATAATGTGCAAATTATATTCTTAATATATTAAATGCAATTCTAGATGGACTCTAAATTGGTCCGGTAGAATATATCAAGTGATCCATGCAAGTCCGTGTGGATTGGGGATCTTGGCGGGCTATCTAAATTTAAGCTTCAATAGACATAACCTAATCACAATCAACAAATGATTCACTTAGGTCTGATCCATTAATTTTAACTCATTCCACTAAAGAGCTAAAATTGAACTCTTAAATAAAGACAGAAAAGGAAGATGTTTCCTCATTCATACCCTAGACAATCATATTGGAGAAAATGTATCCTCGTGATTAATATCAGTAATCGCCAAGAGTTCATAGACCGCCTATAACTCTCCAAGTTACCATATTTACTCATACAACCACGTTTTGAACTTGGATATTTTGACTTGTCCAGAAGCCATGTTTTCAATAGACACTATCGAAAACTCAACGTTGAGATTTAATATCCAATTACCTCAAAACATCCATATGATGATATTATACTCTCATTTAATAAATGGAGCCATGATGTCTATATCTATAAATGAAGTCCTCTATCGATTAACAAATGAATATCACCAAACTATCGAGGATAGACTATGCGATATAATCGTACTCATTGATAGCTCAAATGATATCACCTGCAACCATAAGTCCATCATTTATCTCAGGATTAAGATAGACTCTCCGATTGTCCTGATAATGAAATTACTTTTATCTACTGACGGTTATAGATAAAGTATTTCATTGTGATCCTGTTCAATGCACCCAGTGCACTAGATTCTTTTGCTCGAAGACACTCCGATGATTTTAGACTCATCATATCTCATTTGAGTGATCCCACTCAAATGCTAGCAAAAGAATTCTACAACTTTAACAAGATAAAGGTGCCCAACCTTTAACTTAAGTTGTGAACGATATTCAAGACTAACTAAAGAATTGTGTCTACCACATACATATCCAGATGTATGAACAATTCTTCTTTTCTCATAGTCTTTAGACCTTATGATTATTTACTTTGACAATTATTAAACTATAAATGCTATAAGATTTGTTTAAAACAGAAATCACTTTATTAATATGAAAAAGATTGTTAATTACATTATTACACTCTTGCTATTGAGCATAATCCTAACAATTCTTTAGTTAGTCTTGAATAACATTCACAACTTAAGTTAAAGGTTGGGCACCTTTATCTTGTTAAAGTTGTAGAATTCTTTTACTAGCATTTGAGTGGGATCAAATGTGTTTTGATGAGTCTAAAACATCGAAGGGTCTTCGAGTAAAAGAATCTAGTGTACTGGGTGCATTGAACTGGATCACAATGAAATACTTTTTTCTAGAACCGTCAATAGATAAAAGTATTTTCATTATCAGGACAATCGGAGAGTCTATCTTAATCCTGAGATAAATGATGGATTTATGGTTGCAAGTGTTATTATTTGAGCTATCATTGAGTACGATTATATAGCATAGTCTATCCTTGATAGTTTGGTGGTATTCATTTGTTAATCGATAGAGAACTTCATTTAT
This sequence comes from Acer campestre, assembly GCA_954870605.1. NCBI lineage: Eukaryota > Viridiplantae > Streptophyta > Magnoliopsida > Sapindales > Sapindaceae > Acer > Acer campestre. The sequence continues at coordinate 1,977,768 of OX940807.1, forward strand.
AGATACGAACATCGTGGCTCCATTTATTAAATGTGAGTAGAATATCATCATATGGATGCTTTGTGGTTTTGGATATTAAATCTTAACGTTTAGTTTTCAATAGTGTCTATTGAAAGATGACTTCTGGACAAGTCATAATATATATCCAATTTCAAAGTGTGGTCATATGAGTAAATATGGTAACTTGGAGAGCTATAGGCGGTCTATGAGCTCTTGGCGATTACTGATATTCTTCACGAGATTCACTATCTCCTATATGATTGTCTAGGGTATGAATGAGAATCGTTAACTTATTCCATCTTTACTTAAGAGTGCAATTTTAGTTCTTTAATGGAATGAACTAAAATTAATAGATTAAACCTAAGTGAATCATTTGTTGATTGTGATTTAGTTATATCTATTGGAACTTAAATTTAGATAGACCCGCCAAGATCCCCAATCCGCACGGACTTGCATGAATCACTTGATATATTCTACCGGACTATTTGTGGGTCCATTTAGAATTGTATTTAATATATTAAGAATATAATTTGCACATTATTTATCTAATGGGCTATTTAATTATATTAATATATTAATGAAAGGCATGTGGGCTTGTTTCTTTTAGTAAGAATGGGTCTAGTTCACATGTGGGCTTTTTATTAAAGTCCAAATGGATTAAATAAAATATGAAAACAATATGTAGGCCCAAGTTTTAGTCATGGGCGGCAATGGCTATTTTTTAGCCCATTATATTGTTTTATTTTATTATTTAATTAAATGGAAATTAATTAATATGTTAATTAAGTATTTAATTAAAAATCAAATCTTTTTCTGATTAGGAAATATGTTTCCTGGTACTATACTACTATTAGTTTTATATTAAATATAAAAGACTTTATTTGCTTAGTCAAATTAGGAAGTCTTTTATATAGTCACAAATACACTAAAGAGTTGGATTATGGTTTGAATTCTAAGAAGTCTTTTGTGGAAATACAAATCCTATTTGGAAAAGGACTTTGGTGATCACGTTATTGGACAAGGTAAGAATTCGGTCACCCTAAATAAACTAGGGCAAAAATTCAGTCCCTATATATGACTAGGGATGATTTTCGGTCAGACCTAGTTTTTTCCTTAAAGAATTAATTTTCTTTTGCAAAAGTGGAAAATTAAAAATCCTACTCTTAGAATAGTTAGAATTTCGGCCAAGAGGGTTTTGTGAGAAAAGATTTGTTCTAATTTCGATAGTGCACTATTGATCTTAACATCAAGAGATTTTGTGTACAATTTCGAATAAGGTTCATGCGAATTTCAATCTTATGATGGTGAATTCAAAAGTGACCGGAACATTCTTAGCAATCTTTTGGAGTTTGTAGTGAGTAACAGAATCAGAAAATTTTTGTTGTCCATTCTCAGGTTCACAATTCAAAAGAAGGGAGACCACACTCCTAGGTGATTCACGTTCGTGATCGGGTTTGGAAGATCTTGCAGATTACCATCGACGTTAGTCAATCGGATCATGCGACAAAGGCATTTTATCTTTTCGTATGTATGTTTAATTAATTAAAGGGTTAAGGTTCAATATGGAAAAAAATTTTAAAAATACTAAACTCTTTTAGTCTTGCTTCCGCTGCGTGCACATATTTTTTCCCTACAAAGGTCCCTACCAAATAACTGACATCAAGGATCGATGAGCATACAAACTACTAGGGCTTGACGGTCGAGAGCTTCAAAACAGTTGGAACGCACTACATCTGAAACAGTACCATTTCTAAAACCATGTCTTTTCAATATTTGTCATCATTAATTATGCATTTTATTCAAAAACTATCGAATCAATACAAGGAGCAATGATGAATACTTAGCACAAATAAGTGCAAAACTGGGCTCACACCAAACCAATCATCACATCTTGCTTTATATAAGCTGTCGACTTCAACAAGCAGTATATTTCTATTACAGATATGAAACGACATCTTTGAATCAACATCTACAAAGATCAACTCTCAATATCCTCATCTAAGTTCACACATATAGAGTTTGAGGAATAGCACTAGGGACGAATGTCGAAAAAAAGGTCGAGTCGACCATATTTTGCATGAACGCGATTTTCCTTGTAAATAAAGGTCAAGTCGACCACATTACACGTGTACGCGAAGTTCCTATGTATTAAAAAGGTCGCACCGACCAAATTACGCTTGAACACGATTTTTCTTGTAACTAAAGGACGAGTCGACCACATTACGCATGTACGCGAAGTTCCTATAAATTAAAAAGGTCGTACCGACCAAATTATCCATGAACGTGATTTTTCTTGTAAATAAAGGTCGAGTGGACCACATAACGCATGTACGCGAATTTCCTATGTAATAAAGAGGTCATACCGACCAAATTACACATGTACGCGATTCTATGTAAATAAATGTCTTGTCGATCGAGAACACATATATGCGATCTTATCAATACAAATCAAGGTCTTATCGACCGATAATGCATTATATGAACAATCTAGTATTATTCAAGTTGTTGCTAAAAAGCTGTATCGACCCAAACATTCAAACATTCGATCTCTAGTCAAACTGATGGTCGTATAAGACAAATTATGTATGAGCATAAGTTTACAGGCTTATCTCATTTAATTGATTGGTCGACATTGTGCAAACCCCATTATATGATGGTCGTATTGTTTCCACAAATTAAATCAAGTCAAAATAAACTTCCCATACTCACAAGAAGTCGATTGGAAGTAAAAATGTTAAAAGGCCTCAAACATAAATATAAAGGTTGAGTCGACCTAATCTTCTATAAGTACAAAATGATTAAAAATAGGAATCATGAGATTGAAAAAGAAATACATCAACCCACGGGTGGATCAGCAGCAATAGTCTCTTCAGCATTATCGAGGGTCGCGTCTTCACCAAGAGTTTGTTCTCCCCCTCCAACGTCTGCTTCTTCATCAGCCTCTCCAGGAGAATACCTATCCAATCTGAGCATTTCTTCATAAGTGTCGACCACCTCCTGCATATCAACAAAACTCCATTTAACATGCTCACTGGACAGATATTCCCTGAAAATCTACGCCCTCGCCTTGCACATCGCTGCAGCTGCGATCGACTTCAGTTGTTCCTTCAAACTAGTAACAAAGTTATTTTGTTCAACAATATCTACGTCAGCCTTTGTCAACTCCTCACAGTGTCGATCCCTCTCTGCTTTCACACCCTTCAACTCTTATTATATAGTTGAATTTCTTCACTCTAGCTCCTCCACAGCCTTGTCGAGCTTAGCCTTAACCATCTTAAGAATGTCGTTCACCTTCCTAAACTTCGCACACCTGTCACTAACCATTTTATACTTATCATGAAGATGCAAGTGCACCTATAGTGTCTATAAAAAGAGATATCGCATACATCAAAATCATAAAAAAAATTATAATTTTATTACAAATCACCTAGAAAGCCGAAAGAATTCCTGTACTGAATACATCCCCAGTCTTCTTGCCCTTCAGAAATTCTTCGTCAGTTGAGAAAAGAAATTCGTTCGACATTTTCAGAAATTCAGTCGGCTCCTTAAACGATGGTAATCCAGAAGAGAAAAGACCATCGACGAATCAGGCTCCAGAACAACAAATTACGTCATTGAGCTCGACTCGACGTTCTTCCCATGGTTGACAGTCGAATCTCTCTTCTGCCTCTTCTTCAAAGGACTCTACTCAGGAGATGAAATATGTTGACGGAGGTTTTTGTTAATTGACCAGTCAACGATTTCTGGTTTGCAAATATGAACTTAATGTATGGTAAAACGCCAAAGAAAGTAGAAAGAGATGTAATGTGGTTAAACTTTTGTGATCGGAGAAACATCCACAGGTTGTTGCTTAAGAACCTCAATCGAATCCACTATAATGTTTGTTAAAAATACATACTATGCTTTCTCTCCTCTCTCTTTTTGTGTTCTTCTTTTTCGATCCCCCTCACTTATATTTTGTATGGGTATTTATACATGATCCTATTAGGGTTTTTTAGGGTCCTGCTAGGGTTTTGTATCGTGAAGTACAAGTAGGGGATTGTAGAATTGGTTTTAGGATTCTTTCCTTATTGATGTTGATGTCGTCTTTATTGTTATTGATTCCGAATCTGTTCTGGACTCTAGTGAGCTGTCAAGGAGATCATTTTGTTTCCTTGTTGGATTCTGCTTCTTAGTAGTTGATTTGTGACTGATCTTTATTAATTATATTGTACACATGTGGTGAAGGAACTTCCATGGATGATCTCTTCTTTTGCACCAAGTGTGGCTGGTCGGGCATTTCTTCATATTCGGTATACTCGGTGTTTTGTGCTTACTTGCTGTTCTGACTCTATCTTCTGGCTCAGCCTATGGAACGTCACTTTTTCCTCCCGATCGAACTCCTGGCTTACGTGGTCCGTCCCGCCCATACTGTCTGCTGACGTGTCATTTGTGGCAAATTTTACCTATAACAATACCTCCTTAAATATTTGAGCTGATTGAACTTACTTGTTTTGAGGGTGAGTTTGTTTACTCGGCAAAAGTATTTAAATCCTATTCGGTCTTTCTTCTAGTCGGACAAATTCTTTGTCGTTTCCCTCATAAATGCTCTTCATAAATGCTCTGTGAATGCCATGATTAGTATCCCTTATTAATTCGAGATATTAATGACATGTCTTAATTGTATCCTCATGCATTCGATTTGCCTTCTAATCAGAAATCCCTTGATGGCGACGTTTAAGGTTTTTGACAGCCTAAGTTTCTTCTGGCATTGCCACCTGTCCTTCCAGGGTTTGGTATGTCAGGTTGCATTTATGGGATATGACTCCTACTCTGATCCACGCGTCGCTTCGCATGTTTCCTCTCCTTCCCGCCTTTTTACTTTCTCTATTTTAGGGTTTTGTTTTTTGAAGCCAGACCGTATATCTTATTTAAAATCCCTCAATCTCGTCTCTTTCTTGAAATTATGATTTTCTTCTATTTTTTAGTTTCTGTATCTTTCCTAATCATTGCTACAAACTTCACTTTTCTTTGGTCCTCTTTACATCCATTGGTTTCCAAGCGGTTTTTTTTTTTATTATCTTCCCACAGATTTGAAACCTCTCTCTTCTCTTACTCATCATTCTTGTTCGTGGTTTTCTACGGTTCATCCATCTTTTGCGAGCTTCTTCAAGGTTAATTTTTTTATGGATCCTTCAGTTAGGCATCGTCTTTTTGTTACTTCGATGGTTGCTATCGAGCGCCATGACACTCGCTTGGTTGAGTGCCTACAAAACCTGTTGGGTAACCCACCCCCAGATCAGCCCTATTTTTTAGATGTTAATATTTCGGGGTTCGTTCGTGAAGCTCCCCTTAATGTTGACTCTCATGGGGTCCCCCAATCTGACCCTTGTTCTTATACTTGCAGTGACATCCGACCCTCAATGATAAGATCAAAGAATTACAGTCCGTTGATGACTAGTTTTTTGTGTCGTTACCAAATCATGAATTATCAAAAGAATGTTTATAAATGAATTCTTACACAATGTGCTTTAAGTTTTTAAAACTAATAAAGTGGTAAGCTTAAGATTCATTCCACAGGGATTAGGTTAGATTAATCGATTTGCTATCTAATCTAAGTTAGTCTAACTGGTGTGCAATAAAGTAAATCATGATAGTGGGATAGTGTGTGGTTTGAGAAACCACCAAACAATGCATGCAAAGTAAATAACAAGAATATAAAGAAAATATAAGTGGAGATAGGAATCCAATACAAACAACTTAGATAAGAAAATGGATTTAAACAATTAAGAGCGGTTTAGGGAAATGATAGAGTAGCTAATGGACCATTGAGCAATTCATACAAAACTTCATTAACGCACAATCTGCACAATCTACACAATCAAGGACCGATCTCATTTGAAAGTGTTGTTTAGGTCATCACTACGAACCCTAAACAACTTCCCACCAAAATGCCTAACCGATTAAGGAAAGGGGGTCAAGATGGGATCAGTTAGTGACAATCGAATGGGCTAGGCAATCGGGGTGATATCCCCACCAAAACCCTAACATATTTACTATGTGCTACAATCAATCAAGTGTGTCAATAACTTAATCAATTTTATCACAAATGAATCCTACAACAGATTATAATCAACAAGTGTGTCAATACTCATTTAATCACATAAGTGCAAGATCTAGTTAAAAAGTAAATAGAACTATAATTATGCAAACATAATATCCAAAGCTTTAATAAATACTCAATGTCCAAATAATCTCTCAAATCATCCCCCTAAAATAGGGGTTTAATTACACATAATAACAAACAAGAAAAGGAAGTAAAATGTAGAGAAATCACCCTTGGGTCTCTCTTGTAAGCTTAATCCTCCCTTGAGCTTCCTTGCTTGAATCTTATGCAAAGATTGGGTGTTGAGGATGTGTCTAGATAGGTGGAGTCATATGGAAAGTGACAAAGGAAATGGGTGGAAAAGATGGAAAGAAAGGAATGATTTTGGTGGAGTAATCTAAGTGTTTATTGGAGAAGAGAATGGTGGGATTATGAATGGTGGAGAAATGAGGTTTCTTGATTCACAAGAGATGTCAAGAGTTGTTCAAAAGGGGAAAATAGTGACGTATTTATAGGTGTGGAAAGCTAGGGTATGAAATGGGTATGAAATGACAAGAACACCCCTCTTGAATGCCAACACTGGAATTCCTACGCTAGAATTCCAATGTTGTCGCCACTTTTCCTTCTATGTCGCCATGGCGAACACCATCTGAATTCTTCTGTCACCATGGCGACCTCATGGCGACAAAATGGTGACAATTTCCAACACTGGAATTCCTACGTTGGAATTCCAACGCTATCACCATTTGCCATTGTGTGTCCCCATGGTGACCTGCAAATGGCGACACCTGATGCTTTAACAAATCCTCTGTTGCCATGGCGACCCTAGGGTGACCTGAGGGTGACCTGAGGGTGACACCCTTGATGTTTGAATAATTCCTCTGTCGCCATGGCGCCCAAATAACGACCTCCTTTTGCTCATATGGCGAGAATGCCATGTTTCACCTATTTGTGTGTCTTTTTGCACCAAAGTCCTCATCTTCTTCTCAAATGCTCTTGAAGCCTAAGAAAACCTGAAACACTCGATTTTACAATATTAAATACGGGGAAATGCCCGAGAATCAAGCATAAAGAGACGGGAATGAAGGCCAAAATCATACCAATTTTGGCTTGATCATCCGCGTACAATCCATAAAAGTACTGTTGGTCTTAGTACAATTGGGCCTCAGAGAGTAAACGAAGATGATGTGGAGTTGGAGCACCAAGCAGCTCGGATTTTGTTCTCGCCCGAGATAGTCTACGCCTATGACATTGAGCCGAACGTAGTCGGTAAAAAGGAAACTCGTTAATATATGGGAAGGTTTGATTTGGACAAAGACTATGTTCGGCTTGAACCTGCCAGAGATAGGGCTACATGGAACCCTCCGCCCGGGATGGTGGCGATCTATGGGGCCATGCTTGGCTGCAGCGTCACTCTTCCTCTCTAACCCTTCATTACTTGGTTCCTAGCTGTGGCTCAAATATCCCCGACCTAGCTTGCTCCAAATAGTTATCGTATTCTGATGTGCTTGTGGCACATGTGGTACCTGAAAGTATACAAACAAGGTTAAATTGCTTAAGACGTACCTAGAGGGGGGGGGGGGGTGAATAGGTTTTTCGCCTAATTTCAATCCCTTGAACAAACTTACGTTTGTCCCTCAAGGTAGCCTCACATACAACATAAACATCACGGAATCACACTAAGACAAGTTATCATGTGATCATTCATACATTGTCTAAGTATCAATATGTTGTATGAGGTATAAAGAAAATACAAAAACAATTAGCAAGAATACTTGTATATGAATATATGTTCAATCATTACAAGTGTATACAAATATTGCTATACATAAAATTCTAAACAATATACAAAAGAAAATGTAATTACAAATATGATCAAAAGAATATATTTACAAATCACACTATACAAAATCTTGTATCAATATACTTCACAAGTAATTGATGTGTCACAAGATAACAACATATACATAAACAAATATAAAAGAGAGAGATAGGAAGAATTAACACAAGGGATTTTTTAACGTGGTAAAACCTCCAAGGAGGAAACATCCACGGGTTGAATTACAACCATTGGGTACTTATATATATACTTGGAAAGTAAATTAGAAATTCCACAAAATGACCAATCCTAGTCACCAACCCATGTGGAGTCTGTGTTTACCCAACCCTATTGGAAGATACAAAATCCCTCAATGATGTAAACCACCACATATTGGAACTCATACCAAAACCAACATCGTTGGAAGATTAGAAATTCCTCAAGAGTGCATACACATCCCATGTACCCCGCTCTATCGGACTCTATGTCTAACCAACCGCCCGGGCCTACCAATATATAAGCCAACTCTCTATATAAGGCACACGTGCCTCTAGAAAGCCTCCCATGCATGACTATCCAAGTCCTCCCGACTCTAGCCATGACTTCTTGCTTGTCTATCCAAGTCCTCCCGACTCTAGACAAGACTTCTTGCTTACCTATCCGAGTCCTCCCGACTCTAGGCAAGACTTCTTGCTTGGCTATCCGAGTCATCCCAACTCTAGCCAAGACTTCATGCCTTTTACAAGGACTTCCTAGTGTGATCATGTGAATGCAAGTGATGCAATCAATCAAAACAACATAGAACATGTGATCAATACATTCCATGGAACAACTAGATCTAGAGATGTGAAAAACACAAGCAATAGAAATCTAGATGCAAAAACATGAATGAAAACCTAGAGCATGTGAATACAATTAACACATAAAACATCTAGATTCATTCATACAAAACAACACTTGAACAATTTCATATTCATAAGGCACAAGTTCAAGATGTCATAAACATACATAAAAAATGCTAGAATTATAAAATGTATTCAACAATTATTCTAGCCAAAGATTTAGAGATAGGAGACATGTTAAAAACAAATCAATCCTATATATCTCTAAAAACACATAAAAGGCTCTAATCCTAGATTTCATCAATCATGGATCAAAGTCACATAGAAAGGATTATTAATCATAAACTTGATCAATCAAGTCTCAAACAATCCTATATATCAATCTAATCACAATACAACTCACAATCATGTTAAGAACAAAGAATCCAAGATTCTAGTCAACATGTGTCTCTAATTAGACTATTCAATTAGATTGATTATGAAGCTATCTTTCTCTATAGCATTCACTAAACAAACATATATATATATAAGAAGAAACCCCAAGCAAATTGGAGGATTAAAAAAATGAAATCACAAAGTTATGAACTCTACCTCAATTACAAGAGCTGGTTCGTTTTTCTGAGGAGATCTGTCAGAAATTCGATCAAACAGCTGCACAACCACTAGGAAAAGGTAGAGGACTCGAATACGAACAATCTCCAACTTGAATCACTCAATTCCGACTCCGGATGAGAAAGTTATGGTGTTTGGAAGTTGAGAAAAATTGAGAGAAAATCATAGACGGGATTTCAAACTTTTTCTTCTTGAGAGAGAATGGAGGGAATTGGAGGAGTTTAAAAAGAATGAAAGAAGGGGCAAAATTGTCCAAATTTTTGAGAGGACTTTTGCAAGTCCACGTGTGGCCAGCGTGTGCCACACGTGGCCAGAGAGGAGCTCTGGCCGTGTGGCACACGTGGTCCACACGTGGCCACCCTTGCTTGGCTTTTGGCCAAGCGACCTCCTCGCGCACCTCACGCGTTCTTCAGCCGTATTTGGGCATCCGAACTCCGAATTCAAATCCGTTTTCGGATTACGAACCGTGACTCCCTCACGCACGACGAAGATGACTATGAAACTTTGAAAAATGGTTGAGAATTCATCTCGGAAAACGACGACGAACACAACTCAACGAATGAGAACGAAAAGTAGCGTAGCTACATCGTTTGGACTCGAAACTTAACGAATGAGTAACCGAAATGACCGGAACTCAATAAGGAATCAATTAAGCACTATTACAAGTCCAGAACATAATAAACACAAACATACAAACACAAGTTCACATATGAATGCCATTTCCTAGACATAGTCCTAGAACATGCAACTCTAAAATGTATGAGCATTTGAGTTCAATGCATGAGCATACAAAATCATGTGAATGTGTTATAAAAATGGTGCACAACAATGCAGGGACACTCATGAATGATTTGTGTGTGTGTGCCTATGCCTTGTAAGAGGAATGAGGTCGATTTTACCTTTGATGAGTAATGAAGCTTATTTCCTCTTAGCAAGCCATCATCTTGAATGTACCGTAGTCAAATCTTTCTTTGAAGCTTTGTATCATCATCAACATGACCACATAAACATTTACAAGATAAACACGTTTTGATATGGAATATATGCCAACAACAACCAAAAACCTAACAATCTCCCCCTTTGGCAAATTCCATGTCAAAACCCCTATACAAATACTAAAACAATTACAAAGAAAATTTGGTCATAATGTGTACATTTATTTACACTCTAAGACAAAATTTCCAATAACAAGTCTTGAACTTCATCTTGGTCTTCTCTTGAAATCACCTATAAAATAGCTTGAAAGCACAAAGATCTCCAAGAGACAACACATATCCAAGAAACAACACATATGGCAAAAGATATATATTGACAAGAAAAAATAACACAATTAAAGTCCATATGAATAACATGTATGCTCCCCCTAAATACATGCCATCATCCAAAAGATATTCTAGTCAATATTACAAGCCATATAGTTCAAGAAAACAAAATACAATAAAATATAACATCTTGAGAAATAAGAAAGCTAGAACAACCATATATCTCCCCTATATCTCCCCTATCATTCTCCCCCTTTTTGACATGATATGAAGCCAAAGAAAAAGGGAATAAGAGAAAATATACCTCAAGGCCATTCTAGCCTCTTTTACCACCAAGAAAGATTGAGCGATTGGATGATCTCGCATAATGCTTGGGAGTTGTTGCATTCCTTTCCAATTCCTTGATCTTCTCATCTTGAAGCTCAACTCTAGCATTTAGCTCTTCAATCTTCCGGTGTGCTTCCTCAAGTTGCCTCTCCGACTTTTCAACCCTATTTGTCAAAAGTAAAGCCCACGAAGGAAGAATAGGTGCACTAAGTGTTTGGCTTGAATCACATGATTCACCAAAAAGCCTAATAGTATCATTAGGTCCTCCCTTTCCTTTGTAAGACATGATAGACAAACGTTTCTCACTTATCTTGTCCAAAGGAGGTAGAAACACATCACCTTCTTGATCCTTCAACCCCATGGCTAAACAATAATGAGAAATAAATCCCGGAAATGCTAATTTCTTTTCCAAACGGGAAGAACTAGCAACATTCTCAATTTGTTCAACAAGCACTTGTCCAAGATTGATGGGTTTACTAGTCACTAATGCATATACCACTCTAATTTTCTCTCTATTGAGTTCGGTAACATTAGTAGAGACAATCAAATTTGCACATACAAATAAGTGCCAAAAAGCACTAATCTTGGTTAGTTCACTTTGTCTAATGAAAGCACGTTTCCCCCACACAAAATCAATATCATCACAAAGAGTTTTTCCCATCAAATCAAGATTCTCTTCAACACTAACGTCTAAAAAATCCGATTCACTTCAACACTAACGTCTAAAAAATCCGATTCAATCTCAATGGGCAAACCTAGAAATTTATTTAACTTCCAAGCACAAACTCTAAAAGTAACTCCTCTCAATTCCATGACGGCATCTTCAATAGTGGTACTCTCCTTGAACTCATGATAGAATTCTCTAACTAATGTCTCATTTGCACTTCCCATCGAGTCAATCCAAGAGTTCCACTTCCTTACACATATTGCCTCATGAACATAAGAGTTAATACAAGAATTCAAATCAATACCTCTTTCTTGAATAATCTTTTTGCATCCAAAAATCCCCAAATCCTTCACCTTGATTGCTTTGGATTTCTTGGAAGAAGATGTAGGCTTTAATTTGTCAATAGGAATGGAAGAAACGTTACCACCAACTTTCTTAGCTTTTCCCATGACCTTGTATCACACAAAAATACTAACAAAAAAAAAATGAGGGGAAACCAACAAACCAAGTTAGTAACAAATAAACATATACAAGGCAATAATATCATTTTTGAACAAATCATTATGCATATTAACAAAATCAAAGCATCTTAGGATTTATCAAAAATATGAATTATGCCAACAAATAATTCCTTGAAGAATCATGTGAACAAATCACAAAAGAGAACAAAAACATAGCATATTATGCTCCCCCTTGATAAATGCCCTATCTAACATCTAGATAGACAATTGTTCACAAAAATCATCACACAATCATATCTCAAGCAATATTCAAAAGTTTTTCCAAATAAGCTCCATATAACAACGAGAGTTACATCTAGATTTTCAATCACTCTCATATATCTTCAAAAATTGCTAGAGAACCAAATATACCATATAAGCAAAAGTGAGTGTGTGAAGATTTTGCTTCAAGAATATGAAATGAAGTAGTTTAGTAATCAAACATGCAAACATTTTCAATCACTATCCATCCTTAAACTTTCCATAAAAAAAGTCAAACCGGTTTTCATCCGAATTTTGCTTTTAAAGAGAATAGTTTTCAACATGTGAGCGATGTGTGTGCAAGTGGCTCGTTTACCCGTTTCTATTTGTCAACCCAAGCTCATTTGATTTTTCAACTATACTCCATAGCCTTTTTGTTTTTTTTTGTTTTAGGCTTGAATCAAAGTTTTTTTTTTTTTATTGATTCTTTTCAACTCTACTTTGATTTTTCTAACAAAAACTTATACACCTCTTGGTGGCTTTCACTCATCATAAAGATGTAGCCCTTTCCAACATTGGGCGGCTTCACAATCAATATGTGTAGCCCTTTCCAAGAGGGTGCTCGTTGAGTACTATATTGCCAAAGCAAATGGATACAAACCAAAGGTCATTTTTAAATGTACTAATTATAGAACATCAAGAGTATCCAATACTCACACATATATCAAACTCAACAACATAACAAACCATATAAGAGAAGCAAAGTGCATTTTTTGAAACCAAGTTTAAGGCTTAAAAGCACATGATCAAAAAGCAAGTAATGAGACTTACTTAAGATCTCTACTTCTCAAGAGAGTAGCTTTCAAAGAATATGAAGCATATTTTTCAAAAACTTGCCACTCAACAATCAAACAAATAATAACACACTTCACCAAAAGATCATTGTGAACAATTATCACCAAAAGATCTTAGACAAGCAAATGTCAACGAGGACCATATAAACACTATATTAGTTCTCAAGTATGACATGCTACATGAAGTGTTAAAACAATGAGTTGAGAGATGAAATATAGATAAGCAAGCAATATGATACAAGATATACCTTCGCAAGCTAATTCCATCAAATGCAAGACCTTCACCCTTTTTATGAGTCCTCTTGGCTTGTATGTCCTCATGACTACAAGTTATAGTTGTGTCGATTCCAAGAGACTAAAGGCTAAGCATTTCAACTCAAACGAACAAAAATGACTTTCTCTAAAAGTCTTAACAAAGATTATCACCATATAGATAACATGATATGCAACTTCTCAAAAGTTAATCAACAAATTTTGACAATCATATCAAAGAATGTGAGATAGCCAAGTTCATGTCAAGTTGTATAGATACTAAGCAAAAATGCTAAGCTTCTTAACAACAAGACACTAATCTCAAAGCTAACTCACATGTGCAACTTACACTATTGGTAAGAGCACTCACCCTTGACAAACTTTGTCTTGGGTGAATTAACAAAAACATCATCAAGATTCTTATTGACAACAATGTTGAATCTAGAGTAAAGTTCTTCCACAACTTGATTTACAATAATATCATTAATACTCTTCTTTCCAACATTGTTAGCACCATGTGCATTGTCAATATTAACAAGATTTTTATTCTTCACATTCCGAGAACTCTTAACATGCATTGAATCATTAACATGCTTTCCATATTCAAAAGCTTTAGCATGCTTGAGCTTATAGGCAATCTCTCTATTCCTAGATGCATTTTCCATATTGCAATATTCAATGAATTTATAGCACTTGGGCTTGATATAACCTATGGTATTGCAAAAATGACATATGGGAACAAAAGAAGAGATTTTACCTTCCGGAATGGGAGAAACACAAGTGGAAGTGGAAGTGGAAGTGGAAGTGGAAGTGTCAAGGAGTACCTTGTTCTTAACTTTGTTCTTGATCTTGGAACGTCTCTTCTTAGGAGCTTTCTTGTCAACTACGACCTTGCTTGTAGGAAGTGATGCTTCTATGAGCTTCTCCTCAACTACCGTGTCACTTGAGCCTCCTAGTTTCAAATTAGAGATGATCCTATCCCTTTCAAGAACAACCTCTTCAACTTCACTAAGCTTCTTGGCAATAGCATTCTTTTCACACAAGAGCCTTCGAGTTGTAGCAACAAACTCATCCACTTGTATATTGATCAAATCATTTTTCTCATCTACCTCACTTAAGGCTATCTTCAACTTCTTTTCAAGACTCTTTACCTTAGCCAAAAGTTCATCATAGGTAGGATTTTCATTTAAACACACTTGATGATTTGAATCAACCTTATCTTCCAAAGAATCTTGACTTGTATCATCTAGAGATGAATAAGAAGCCATGAAGCCAACAAAGTTGCTCACTAGCTCTTCTTCACTTGAAGACTCATCACTTGAGCTCTTCTCATCACTAGAATCATCATCTTCACTCCAAGTAGCCGCCATAGCCTTTCCTTTCTTGTCCTTCTTAGAATCTCCACTAGGACAATCCGAAGCAAAATGTCCAAGCTTCTTGCACTTGAAGCATTGAACCTTTCTATTGCTCTTGACATGGCCACTCCTCTCATGAGGTGGAGTAGAGGATTTCTTGACCTCCTTGTCTCTTGAATACTTGCCATATGGCTTGGCTCCTTTCTTCAAGAACTTCCTAAACTTCCTAACTAACAATGCCATCTCCTCATCCTCTTCGCTACTACTAGCTTCTTTTACAACCTTGAGAGCTAAACCCTTGTTCTTAGCCTTTGGTTTCATACACGCTTCAAAAGTTTGAAGAGACCCTAATAGTTCATCTAAGCTCATGTCATCGACATCCTTGCTCTCTTCAATAGCGGTAACCTTGGCCTTGAACCGTTTTGGCAAAGATCTTAAAATCTTCCAATTTAGTCTCTCACCGGAGATAGGAGTACCAAGTGCTTGGCACTTGTTAGCGATGTCTAGAAGCTTATCTTGGAAGTCAACAAACTTGTCTTCCTCACCCATTTGTAACATCTCAAATTGGGAAGTGAGCAATTGTAGACGAGACTTCTTCACCGCTTTAGTCCCTTCATTAGTGACCCGGAGTGCATCCCATGCCTCCTTAGCGGTTTCTAGATTTTGGATGTAGCTAAATTGTCTACTATCCACACCTCCGAAAATAGCATTCACCGCTCGATGATGCCATTTTGCTAACTCAAACTCATTAGTAGACCACTCACTCCTAGGCTTGGAAATGGTCATACCATTCTCAATCTTATTGGGAGCAAGATAACCTTCTTCAACGGTCATCCAAGCTCTCTCATCAATAGAGCGAATGTATGCCTTCATCCTCAATTTCCAAAACCCGTAGTTGAGACCCTTGAGAAGAGGAGGCCTAGAATTCGAAGCCCCTTCGGTCATCACATCATCTTGGAAAACCATACTAGCAAAAACCTGAGCAATTCACTTGTAAGTATAACCCGGATCTCGTCGAGTGCCGTCCGACGACCCGCTCTGATACCAATTGAAAGTATACAAACAAGGTTAAATTGCTTAAGACGTACCTAGAGGGGGGGGGGGGGGGGGTGAATAGGTTTTTCGCCTAATTTCAATCCCTTGAACAAACTTACGTTTGTCCCTCAAGGTAGCCTTACATACAACATAAACATCACGGAATCACACTAAGACAAGTTATCATGTGATCATTCATACATTGTCTAAGTATCAATATGTTGTATGAGGTATAAAGAAAATACAAAAACAATTAGCAAGAATACTTGTATATGAATATATGTTCAATCATTACAAGTGTATACAAATATTGCTATACATAAAATTCTAAACAATATACAAAAGAAAATGTAATTACAAATATGATCAAAAGAATATATTTACAAATCACACTATACAAAATCTTGTATCAATATACTTCACAAGTAATTGATGTGTCACAAGATAACAACATATACATAAACAAATATAAAAGAGAGAGATAGGAAGAATTAACACAAGGGATTTTTTAACGTGGTAAAACCTCCAAGGAGGAAACATCCACGGGTTGAATTACAACCATTGGGTACTTATATATATACTTGGAAAGTAAATTAGAAATTCCACAAAATGACCAATCTTAGTCACCAACCCATGTGGAGTCTATGTTTACCCAACCCTATTGGAAGATACAAAATCCCTCAATGATGTAAACCACCACATATTGGAACTCATACCAAAACCAACATCGTTGGAAGATTAGAAATTCCTCAAGAGTGCATACACATCCCATGTACCCCGCTCTATCGGACTCTATGTCTAACCAACCGCCCGGGCCTACCAATATATAAGCCAACTCTCTATATAAGGCACACGTGCCTCTAGAAAGCCTCCCATGCATGACTATCCAAGTCCTCCCGACTCTAGCCATGACTTCTTGCTTGTCTATCCAAGTCCTCCCGACTCTAGACAAGACTTCTTGCTTACCTATCCGAGTCCTCCCGACTCTAGGCAAGACTTCTTGCTTGGCTATCCGAGTCATCCCAACTCTAGCCAAGACTTCATGCCTTTTACAAGGACTTCCTAGTGTGATCATGTGAATGCAAGTGATGCAATCAATCAAAACAACATAGAACATGTGATCAATACATTCCATGGAACAACTAGATCTAGAGATGTGAAAAACACAAGCAATAGAAATCTAGATGCAAAAACATGAATGAAAACCTAGAGCATGTGAATACAATTAACACATAAAACATCTAGATTCATTCATACAAAACAACACTTGAACAATTTCATATTCATAAGGCACAAGTTCAAGATGTCATAAACATACATAAAAAATGCTAGAATTATAAAATGTATTCAACAATTATTCTAGCCAAAGATTTAGAGATAGGAGACATGTTAAAAACAAATCAATCCTATATATCTCTAAAAACACATAAAAGGCTCTAATCCTAGATTTCATCAATCATGGATCAAAGTCACATAGAAAGGATTATTAATCATAAACTTGATCAATCAAGTCTCAAACAATCCTATATATCAATCTAATCACAATACAACTCACAATCATGTTAAGAACAAAGAATCCAAGATTCTAGTCAACATGTGTCTCTAATTAGACTATTCAATTAGATTGATTATGAAGCTATCTTTCTCTATAGCATTCACTAAACAAACATATATATATAGAAGAAGAAACCCCAAGCAAATTGGAGGATTAAAAAGATGAAATCACAAAGTTATGAACTCTACCTCAATTACAAGAGCTGGTTCGTTTTTCTGAGGAGATCTGTCAGAAATTCGATCAAACAGCTGCACAACCACTAGGAAAAGGTAGAGGACTCGAATACGAAAAATCTCCAACTTGAATCACTCAATTCCGACTCCGGATGAGAAAGTTATGGTGTTTGGAAGTTGAGAAAAATTGAGAGAAAATCATAGACGGGATTTCAAACTTTTTCTTCTTGAGAGAGAATGGAGGGAATTGGAGGAGTTTAAAAAGAATGAAAGAAGGGGCAAAATTGTCCAAATTTTTTAGAGGACTTTTGCAAGTCCACGTGTGGCCAGCGTGTGCCACACGTGGCCAGAGAGGAGCTCTGGCCGTGTGGCACACGTGGTCCACACGTGGCCACCCTTGCTTGGCTTTTGGCCAAGCGACCTCCTCGCGCACCTCACGCGTTCTTCAGCCGTATTTGGGCATCCGAACTCCGAATTTGAATCCGTTTTCGGATTACAAACCATGACTCCCTCACGCACGACGAAGACTATGAAACTTTGAAAAATGGTTGAGAATTCATCTCGGAAAACGACGACGAACACAACTCAACGAATGAGAACGAAAAGTAGCGTAGCTACATCGTTTGGACTCGAAACTTAACGAATGAGTAACCGAAATGACCGGAACTCAATAAGGAATCAATTAAGCACTATTACAAGTCCAGAAAATAAGAAACACAAACATACAAACACAAGTTCACATATGAATGCCATTTCCTAGACATAGTCCTAGAACATGCAACTCTAAAATGTATGAGCATTTGAGTTCAATGCATGAGCATACAAAATCATGTGAATGTGTTATAAAAATGGTGCAAAACAATGCAGGGACACTCATGAATGATTTGTGTGTGTGTGCCTATGCCTTGTAAGAGGAATGAGGTCGATTTTACCTTTGATGAGTAATGAAGCTTATTTCCTCTTAGCAAGCCATCATCTTGAATGTACCGTAGTCAAATCTTTCTTTGAAGCTTTGTATCATCATCAACATGACCACATAAACATTTACAAGATAAACACGTTTTGATATGGAATATATGCCAACAACAACCAAAAACCTAACAGTACCGAATGAAGCTGCCATCCCTCACTCCTCGTGAGATCAAGCACTTTTACACTGTTAGACAATCGGGCAGGTCGGGGACATATTTTCTTCTGTCAAGTAAACCCGACCATTGGATCTCGAAAGGCGTCGAGATTATTGGGAAAGTCGATCTGGCCAAAGATGATAAGGTCAAGGGCTTCGTCTGGGGGTTTCCCTCCTCCAACAAGTATTAGAAGAACAGCTGGTTCTTTGTTGGGGGTGATTGGGACCAGTCGATTAAGTTTGATGTTGAGGGCATTCAAGTAAAGCATAGAGTCCCTCGCTACTTCTGCTATCTTGAATCATGGAATAATATTGCCTCGATCCTCTCGGATAGGGAGTTAAAGAATCTGGCTCGGGCAACCATTCGGGCATTGAAGAAGAGGGGAAAGCCTTATCTTTTGAATAAGGATAAAAGGATAAAGGCTGGTCTCTTTCCCCATTTGTCAGCAGCTCACAAGTGACGTAATTTTGATGACTTATTTTTATTCTTTCATTTTGTATTCTGTTTTTGGTTGATTCCTGGCGTCTGATGCTGAGTCCTTTTTTGCAGTGAATTATTCAAATGTTGTTTGCGAGGCTCCAGCCTGTAAATGGAAGGCCGTTTTGGAAACCAGCCGCAAAGAGGCCACCATCCAGCAATTCGAGGTGGATGCTCCAGATGAGTCGGTGGGGTAGGCCTTTGCTGAAAGACGTGTGGAGGAGAACATCGGAGATGCTCCTAAGTATACTCCCAAGGTGGTTCCCCATGCCACCGAGACCGAGACGAGTGAGCGTATGAACCCGTATGAGTTAGGTGATTTCATTTTTAATGTTGGTGAGTGGGAGTGTTCCTTGAGTGATCGTTGAGGTTGTGCTGCAGATGAGGCAACTGTTGTGGGAAATGAGCCGGCCTAGGCTACATATAAGGTAGTTGATGAAAGAAGCGAGCCGACTTATGCCGCAAACGAGACAATTGTTGAGGTGCCCGAGCTAAGTCCTGGCATCGGTAGGGGCAAATAGAAGGTTGGGGAATCTTCTGAAGTTGATGCCCCTGTGGGGCCTTCTGTTGTCGCCGCTTCTGTTTCTAATCCGTCAGTTGTTGGGGGTGAAGCAAAGGTTAAGGATCCCGATGCCGACATTGATACCCGCGGGAGGCAATCTAGGAAGAGAAGAGCTTCTTTTTCTCCTGGTCGGCCCGCCCCGAAAGTCTCACGAGTGGTAGTCTATTTTGATTCTTGTTCGAGTGATGAGGGAATCGGTGCTAGGGTCATCCGGACCAAGGTACAGGCTTCTCCTAAGATCCAAGCAGAAGTTCAAATGGAGAAGTCACCCAAAGTTTTGCCCGATTCTCCTAGCAGGGGTGGTCCCATAAGTGATGTGTATGTTTCAGACCTGCCCTTTATGCCTAGGATGGATGTTGGTAGCTCGGGGACACCTGGTCAATCGGGAGATCCTTCTCCTCAAGCAATGTTGAGAGCTATGTCCTCGGGCCAGGCATTTTTTAGCGAGGACCATTGGAGTCGCCTCAGGGTTGGTCCCCCATCGAAACGACTTCAGAACTTTTTTGACAGTGCTTATTATGTGAGTTATTCGTTCTTCCTTCCTTGCCATGTTTTTTGTCAGTATTTCACTTTCATAATTTTTGTTGTTGTAGATGGTTACCGAGATGTCGAAAGCTTGCCTGGCCAACCAATCCCAGATAGATAGAATAAGGCGTCTTGAGGCCCAACTGAAAGAGAGTGAGGATGGCCGCGCTTGGACCGAAGTGGCTTGCCAAGAAAAGATTAAGTCGCATAAGGAGTTCATGGACCGATGCTTGGCAAGTCAAATGGATACTGAGCAAAAGGCGTTTTTAGCTGCTGACGAAGTAAAAAGTCTTCAAGGCTTGTTATCTTCAGATTGAGTAGAAGGCTGTGGAGGCTAGGCCGGCCTATGAATGCCAGATTGAGGATCTGAAGAGCCAGGCCCTAACTGTCAAATCTTTATCCAATGAGGCTCGGCTGGAGCTAGAAATCCAAGGGGTTGATCATTTCAAGAGATCTCCTGCTTATGATGCCTTGCTCCTCCAGGAATTTCACTGAGGGATGGTTTCAGCCAGGGAGTTCTTCAATATCAAGAAT
This sequence comes from Acer campestre, assembly GCA_954870605.1. Lineage (NCBI taxonomy): Eukaryota > Viridiplantae > Streptophyta > Magnoliopsida > Sapindales > Sapindaceae > Acer > Acer campestre. Next base: position 1,998,532 of record OX940807.1, read on the forward strand.
AGGGCGATCGATCAGGCAAGGGCCAACTAGAATTGCTCGATCGAGAATCATGTGGATACGTCTCTGGATTCCCTCCATGCTCAAATGAAGGTGTGGCATGCGTACTGCCGTAGTAAAGGTAAGGCGCCGCACCCCATGCATTTGGAGATGCCTACAGAAAGCGCCTTTTCTACTTTTCATGCCTGTTAAAAGGGTGGGATAGACGGTGAGGAACCAGATGTCAGGCCTGTGCCTGGTAGGGATTATAGCGCTTAAATGGACGATGTCGAAGATGAGATCGTCTGGCCTTCCGACAAAAGCCTCCTGAGTGAGTATGATATGGTACCTGAGCCGAGCCTTGTAGATGGCAGTTCACGCCCTGGTAGTGGTTCTCAGCCTGGTAGCAGTTCTTAGCCCGACGGTGGTTCTCAACCCGACAGCAGCTCTCAACCCCCGGCGCCTACTTGAATGTCATTTTTTTTTGTACACTTATCAATTTTGGTGTACATTCTTCTTTATTAATTGATATATTCTTTATGGTTTCTCTTATCTTTTCTGTCATACTCTGTTCTCTTACATCTTGATTGTGTTGAATATGATACCAAAAAAGGAAGAGTAATATAACCAAAAGCAATAAGTATAGATTCGGGAGTTAATGATGAATGGGATGTTTTTCTTGCTCAATTTTAACTGGTAGATTCTCATAATGGCTCGTATTTTTACGAACTGGAATTTGTCTTCTTGGCCAAGTGTCTTATAAACTGGCACTTTTTATTATGCCGAGTATCTTATTTAACTAGCACTCTTTTATTATACCGAGTATCTTATTTAACTGGTGCTATTTTATTATGCCGAGTATCTTATTTAACTAGTGCTATTTTATTAAACTATGTGTTACGTCGAGGCTCACCACGACCATACACTTAGTTCCCTGTGCAAGTCACCTAGGACGTCTCTAGGTTTTGTCTGCCACAGGGTTTTACCAAATTGTTAGGGTAGTGTATACTGGCTAACACAGCTACTTTTCTCACCAGATCTATTCCAGCAGCGCCCTGAGCAGTTTGCCAGGCATCCCATTTTTTGGGTATTCTGGTGCCTCGGGCTTGCCTTTTTACTGGGTGATGTGTTTGCATCGCCCCAACTAGGCGGGCATGCTACTTTAGCTTCTCCGCCCCTCAGACACTGTCCACTCACTCTTTGTGGTTTCGTGGCGCCCGAGCTCCTTGTGAGACTAAGTCTCATCCTCTACTTTTGAGAGCTCTCCCCTTAAAAAAGGTTTCTTTCGTTTCCTTTTTGTTTGCTAATCTACCAGTATTTCCCTGAGGGGGTTTTCCTTTGGTAGGATATTTATTGATTCTGCAGAACTATATTGAACAAAAAACCTTAGTGGATTGCTATTTTTATTACTAATTAAGTATCTAAAACTTTGAATCGAGAAAAACTGAAATAAGAATCTAAATCACACTAATTTGAATGCTGAGAAATCAAGGAGCCTTTTCAAGGGTAGAACAACTTCAAGTATTGGGCATTGCATGGTCGGGGTACTAGTCTACCGTCGGGTCGGGCAATCAAGTAGGCTCCATGCCCGGCGATAATGTCGATAATGTATGGCCCTTCCCATTTTTCCGCAAGGGATCTTGCTGCTCTGTCTTTTGTGTTTAAGGATACCCTTCTTAATACTAGATCCCCAATCTGGAATCTACGTATTCGGACGTGAGAATTGTAGTATCTCGCTACTCTTTGCTGGTATGCCGTATTTTTTATCTGGGATCTGTCTCTAGGATCTGTCTCTGGCCTCTTCCAATTCGTCTAGATTCGACAACAGCATATTGATATTGTGTTCTGGGTGATACAGCCGGACTCTTGGGGAGATGAAAGATATCTCTGTTGGGATGACAGCCTCAGTTCCGAATGCTAAAGAAAAGGGGGTTTCCCCGGTGGAGGTCCTTACAGTCGTTCTACACGCCTAGAGTACTTCATGAAGCTTGTCTGCCCAGTTCCCTTTCTTTGCATCCAATTTTGCTTTCAGAGTGTGCTTGATCACTTTGTTTACTGCCTCAGTCTGACCATTAGTTTAAGGATGAGCAGGGGAGGCATAGTAGTTTACGATCTTGTATTCTTCACACATATCTTTGAATTTCCTATTGTCAAACTGTGTCCCGTTATCGGTTATGATGGTACTCAGGACTCCAAACCTGTAGAGTATGTTCTTTTTGACGAAACTAGTCCTGTTTGCTTCGGTGATGTGTACAAGTGCTTATGCTTCTGCTTCTGCTTCTGCCCACTTGATGAAGTAATCTACTGTCACAATAGCATGCTTTGCTCCTCATTTTACCCCTGTGGGCATCGGTCATATAAGATCAAGGCCCCACATAGCAAACGGCCAAAGGGATGTTAGACTCCTGAGCAGCTCTGGTGGTTGCCGTATGTCATTTGCGATCCGCTGGCAAGTCTCGCAACTTTCTACGAACCGTTGGGCTTCTGCGAATAGAGTTGGCCAATAAAATCCCTGCCTTAGTACTTTGTGCGCCAAGCTTTTTCCTCCCATGTGGTTTCTGCATATGCCACTATGGATATCTCTCAGAATTTGCTCAGCTTCTTCCCCCGTAACGCACCTTTGTAGTGCCTTTGAGAACCCTTTTCTATATAACTCACCATTTATGATTGTGTATCTGGTCGACCTGTACTTGATATGCTTTGCTTATAAGATGTCTTCAGGTAGAATGTTTTCCTCCTGGTACCTTCTGAGTTAGGTTGTCCAGTTATCTGATTGTAGTCGGATCTCTGCTATTATAAGTTCTTCTGGTTCTGCTGTGCTAGGCCTAGTCAGGTGGGCAACTAGAATTGTCTTTGATTTGATACAATTTGTTGCTGAAGCTAGCTTGGATAAGGCGTTTGCTCTTTCATTCTCTTCCCATCGAATCTGGGTAACCTTGTATTCTTTAAACTTTTTGAGTAGCCTCTTCGCTATTTCTAAGTAGGCCATCATGCACTCGTCTCTTGCTTGGTACTTGTCCAGCACTTGGTTAACCACTACTTGTGAGTCGCTGAAAATTTCTATTTCGTCCGCTCCCAATGCTACACATACCCTCAGGCTAGCTAGAAGAGCTTTATACTTAGCTTGGTTGTTAGTTGCTTTGAAATCGAACCTCATGGCACACTCTACAGCATCTCCTTCTGGGGTTAATATTACTATCCCGGCCCCGCTACCATGACTGTTAGATGATCCATCCACATGCAACTTCTAGTGATAATGTTTTCCTTGGTCCTTCCCCATCATTCTACACACTTCATCGTCTGATTCTGTGAATTCTGCCATAAAATCTGCTGCTGCTTAACCTTTATGTGCTGCTTTCGCCGGGCATTGGATGTCGAATTCACTTAGCTTTATAGCACATTTAATTAACCAACCTGACAACTCTGGTCTCTAAAGGATTAGTTTGAGTGGGCAGTTAGTGTATACTACGACCGTATATGCTTGAAAATATGGCCTCAATTTTCTCGCTGCTGTGACTAGTGTTAATGCCATTTTCTCGGCTGGCGAGTATCTTGTTTCGACGTGGAGCAACGCCTTGCTCGTGTAGTATACTGGTTTTTATACCCCTTCCTCAAGCTGAATCAGCACAGAACTGGTTGGTACTTTGGTGAGGGATAGGTACATGTATAGAGTTTCCCCGACCGTGGGTTTAGAAAGTATCGGCGCTCGCCCTAAGTATTCTTTAATCTTCTGGAAAGCTGTTTCGCATTCTTCATTCCATTCGAGTCCTTTACCCTTTTTGATTGCTTTGAAGAATGGAGCACACTTGTCCGTAGATTTTTCTATGAACCGATTGAGTGATGCAAGACACCTGGTTAACTTCTGTACTTCTTTCAGCGTTTTTGGTGAAACCATGTCCTCGAGGGCTCTAATCTTCTCGGGATTTACTTCGATTCCTCTTTGATGGACCTGAAAACCTAGGAACCTTCCTGATGGCACGCCGAATACACATTTGTTCGGGTTGAGCTTCATCTAATATTTTCTCAAGACATTGAATGTTTCCCTTAGATCTGCTGAATACTCCTCCTGTTAACTGGAAATCATTAATGGGATGGAATTCCAAATAACAACTTTAAGAAGGACCAAGATCGAGATTGATCTTGGTCAGAGGGGTATCACGTAGTTTGATACCGACTATGCCCCTATCAATGCAAGTACAATATGGAATAAAAGAAATCAAACAAAAAATAAGCTTCTATTGATCGTCCCTTTGCATTACAGGTATATAAGCCATGTACTTAGGGGGTACAACAATGTATGGAGATCGGATAAATAATGGAGATGGTGGTGATGACGAATCTGTGTATGTTGATAAGTAGAGCTTGCGAGTGGGGTTTTTGGAGAATATTTTCGGTTCCTTTTCTGATGAGTAAATAGTTGTATATATAGGTCCTGTTGCTTGCCATGCACTCCTATAATTTCGGTCTAGGGTTTGGCCAACGCAGGATCCTCTTCTTTTTAGGAGAAAATCTTAGAGCTTTTGCATGTAGAATCTAGACTTTCCTTCCTAGGAGGAGTTAATCTCTTAGGCCAATCTTTCCTTCCTAGAATGACTCTAACTGAGTTAACTTGCTCAAAATTGGACTCTCTGGCGGGAAGGAGTATATCTCCTCTGTACGGCAGCGTTTTAATGGGTCTTTTAATGGAGCTTTAGTTTCTGATATGAGAGTTTTGGTGCCTGTTATCTTTCTGCTTGGCGGGCTGGCTGTGTCTGAAAGTGCAAGCCAGTAGGCATCTAGATGGTAGAATAGTGGATATCTGGCTGGTATTACACCGGGATACTTCTGTGGTACTCTGTGTCGGGATGCTACGAGGTCCATAGGAAGCTGTGTCGGGGTGCTGCGGGGTTCGTAGGAAGCTGTGTCGGGGTGCTGCGGGGTCCATAGGAAGCCCGGTCATAGCTGGGTGGGATCCCACTGTGAGCTCTGGTGAGTAATGTGGCTCACGGTCATATTTTTGAGCTAAGATACTGGCGGGGTCCATAGGAAGCTGGGAAGGAGCCAGACTGGACCCTGCTGGAGGGGGTGTGTATTCGGACCAGTCGGAGTCCGTCTCTGTTGGGGTAGCCGGATGGTGTATGTACTCCTATATTTTCCTTTCGTTGAGGTGGGAAATTCTTCCTTGGTCCTTCTCCAACTTTGGCGGTTAACACATCTATTGTGACGCTTTTGGTCAGCATATCGTCTACATAGACTTCCATATTTCTTCCAATTTGCCAAGCGAATATTCTGTTCACCAATCTCTGATATGTTTCCCCCGCATTCTTCAAGCCAAAAGGCATTACTATGTAGCAGTACAATCCTTGATCTGTTGTAAAAGCCGTTCTTTCTTCTTCTGCTTTGTTCATTCTGATCTGATTATATCCCGAGTAAGCATCCATGAAACTCAGCAGCTTATGTCCTACTGTAGCATCCACCAATTGGTCTATCCTTGGGAGAGGGAAACTGTCCTTCGGATAGGCTTTGTTCAGGTCCGTAAAATCCACACACATTCTCCATTGATTGTTTTTCTTTTTTACTAGTACCACATTAGCTACCCATTGAGGGTACTAGACTTCTCTTATTGACCCTGCAGCAAGAAGTTTTTCTATTTCTTTCTAGATGGTCGCGCTTCTTTCTCGGTTGAATAGTCATCTTTTCTGTACCATCAGTCGGAATTCAGGATTGATGGCCAGGTAATGGTATATTACTTTTGTGTCTATTCCCAACATATCTTTATGGCTTCAGGTGAACACATCCTTGTACTCCCTTAACAAACTAGTTATACTAGCTTTGACTATTTCTTTCAAGTTGGCACCTATCTTGACAACTCTAGTTGGCTCGTCCTTCTTATCTTCGGGTTCTTCCCTCGGGTCGAGCTCAAACTCCTTTAGTATTTCTACTTGATCCTCTGATTTTCTTATGTCATGTTCACTCGGCAAGATCACACACACTTGGTGCCCTTCTTTATCCTCTCTGTCTCTGTAAACTGATAAGTTCTCTCTTCGTGCCTTCTCTTGTGACCCTTTTACCACACCTACACCATATTCTGTGGGAAACTTCATCATGAGGGCATAGGTAGTTGTTACTACCTTGGTTTTATTCAAGAATGGTCGGCCTAGCAAAGCGTTGTAAGGCCAATTCTCTGTATCCACAACTACGAAATCAAGTAGCACCGTTTTCTGACAAATGGTGCTTCCAATCTTGATCGGCAACTTTACCGTGCCCAGAGATCTTACCTCTACCCCGCCGAAACCTCGAAGTGGAGTATGAAAGGGTTGCAAGTCCTTTCTATCCAACCTCAACTGGTCGTAGACTTCGGCGCTCAATATGTCTGCCAAACTCCCATTATCGATTAGAATTCGATGAACTTCCCTATAACCGATCTTGGCACTGACAACTAAGGCATCATTTGGTTTGACATCTATGCCATGCAAGCAGCTTCTGTAAAAATTATTGGGTCCTAACCGTCCTTGATTCTCTTCTGGTCGAGCTCAATAGAATTGACATCTAGGTCTCTTCTTGCTTCCATCGCTTCACGAATTTCCAAGGTTCTTTCCTTGTTGCTCTTTTTAGTTACTGGACCTCCAAAGATAGTATCTATTGCTTCTTTATCTTCAGGTTTCTTTGGGCTCAACTTTCTTCCTCGGTTACCTTGCTAGCTATCCAATTACTCGTCCACCTTTTCTCTCTTTTTCTGGACAATGTCTTTTAGGTGTCCCTCTCGAATAAAAGTTTCGATATGATCCCTGAGTTGGAAACATTTGGAAGCTTCATGTCCATTTTCTTTGTGGAATCGGCAATACTTTGTCGTGTCCTTCCAAAAAAAGAATGATTGCCTAGGAGGTTCCTTAGACATGTTCTTTTTGAAATTCTCTTTAAAGCAATAGTGTTTTATACCTAGAAGGGGGGGGGGGGGGGGGTGAATAGGTATAGTTCCAAATTCTTCTAATATTCAAAAATGCGAAATATAAGAGTGAAATGAATACTTGAAATGATATAGCAATTGTATAGAAAGAATCAATACATGTGAAACGTCAATATACAAGAGAATTAATACAAGTAGAATATGGAAGATAACAAAAACTAAAAGCGGAAATGAGACACAAAGTTTTTACGTGGTAAAACCTCAAAGAGGAAACATCCACGGGTTGATACCACAACCACCGGCAAAGCAAATCCACTATACAAAAAGGATTTACACACTCAAAGCTATCAACACTATGATATCCACTTCAAGCTATAAAATCCTAATCAACCCTCGGGCTAGTGATTCACTAAGTCTACTCTCTATCAAAGATGTGTCCTACACCTCTAGAGAGCAACTCCCTATCCAAGGCTCTCAATCCTCTAGGAAGATTTCCTCGCTTAGCAATCTAGATCACTAGAATCCTAGTCAAGCTACCCAAGCCCAACTATCCAGAGTACACAACTCCTTGCTAAGACTTTTGATTGGCTATCCGGAACTCATTCCTAGCCAAGACTCCTTGCTCAAAACAAAGCTTCACTCACTTTGCAAGAGACTTCAACCTATTACAAGGCTATGATCTAGGTGATGCAAATGATGAAAATCACAAACAAATAAAGCTAGATGATCAATCAAGCTCTATGAACATGCTTAGAGAAATTATAGAATATGCTTTCAACACACAATCACAAAATCTATCTAGAAATCAAAGTATGTGAATCAATAAGAATAAGGTATGAATATTCAATATATCACACAAATAACCTAGTTCTTAGATCATGAAATTAAACCTAGAAAATGTCATAAAGCACATCACATATATCATTTTTAGAATCAATTTCAAGTTTAATCATGTTTATCAAATATATGTTCAAGTGAAATCACAAAGCTAAAACTCAATTACCAAATGATCAACCACCCCTAGAATATGTTCTAACATTATTCTAAACACAAATCATTTATCAAATCAAAAGATTAAAGAGACGATCAAAAGATGAAGTGAGAAGAAGAAGTTTAACAGACAATGATGAAACTCGGACTGAAAAATAGTTTTCTGTGAATAATCGTGAATTCAAATGACTCCGAAAATACTTGGAGTTTGTAGCTCTCTTCAAGACCAACAATTTTGGCTTTTGGATCACTCAATTTCGAGTTTGTATGAGAGAGTTAAGATCAAAATATGAAAACAAAAATGTTGAAGAATTCTGCAGAAAACATCTTTTTGGTTTTCTTCAAGTTGTTAAAAATGGAGGGAAGGATGAAGGCTTTAAAAAAATTTCAAGGAGGGTAGATTCGAGTGAATCAAAAGTGACCACATCAAAATCCCTGTGTGGGGTGCCTGTGGCCCATGGGACCAGAGGCCAGCTCTGGTCGTGGGTCACAGGGCCTCCACACGTGGTGGCCAAGGCATGGCCTTTGGCCATGCACACCCCTCTCGCGTGCCTCCCACGTTTTTCGACCGTATTTAGACCTTTGAACTCTGAATTCGAATATATTTTCAGATTACGAACCATGACTCCCTCATTCATAATGACGACTATTTTGACAAAAGGTTGAGAATTCATCTCGGAAAACGACGATGAAGACAACTAAATGAATGAGAATGCAAAGAGCATTACTACGTCGTATGGACTCGAAACTAAAAGAATGAGTAACCAAAATGACTGGAACTCAATAAGGAATCAAATAAGATCATGTTCAAGTCCAAAACACAAGAAACACAAACAAATAAACACTATGCAACACGAGCATGCCATATCTAAGCGATAGTGAGAAAACATGCAATTCTACAAGATTGTCAATAATGAGATAAATACATGTGCATACTAAATGTGTGTGAAAGTGTTATACCAAATGTTTGAACAATGATGTAGGGATACACATGTATGAATTGTGTGTGTGTGCGCTAACGCCTTGTAAGAGGAAGAAGAATCTTGATACCTTAGCATCCAAGTATTTGATGTTCCTCTTAAAGACGAAATTTGCACAAGATGTTGCTTCTTCACCTTTGAAGCTTATTTCTTCCAAGAATCACCCAAGCAACAACTAATACAAATAAAGAGAGTTTTACAATGGAATCAAGCCAATATAAATAAAGGATCTTACACTTTTCTTCCAGGATTGCGAGCACTTCTTCTTGAGTTTTCTTCAATGGGGTGTAGTTTGCGTAATCACCTCGAAACCTATGGTAAGGCTTGTCTGTCTTCAAGTCATTATGTTTATGTCCTTCCCGACCATCCTGGGTTTTGTTCTTTTGCTTATCCCCCTTTTGGTTAGGGACTTTGGGTGCACTGTCCTTAGTTTTGGAAACTTTCGGCCGTCTTCCATGCACAAAATAATCGCCTGATGCGATTTCCTCCTCTTCAGCCAAGGTGTAACCCCCAGCCATGTCCATCATATCTGCGTAGCTGGTCAATCATGCTCTTCTTAAATCAAAAGAAAGTTGTCCATTCTGCAGATTATTAATAAATGTAGCAATTATGGCTTCATCATTAGCGCCCCCAATCTCTAATACTGCATGACCGAATCTTCCTAAATATTTCTTGAGCTGCTCGTCTTTCCTTTGTTTAAGCTGGCATAGGTGAGCTACCGATTTCTTTCTGTGCATATTTCCAAGGAACAGTCAAGAGAATGCCTTACTCAACTCGTTGAAACTACTTATGTTTGATGCTGGCAATCTGTCAAACCATCGAGAACCCAAGTCTCCAAGTGTTTGTGGGAAATTTAAACACAATAACACATCGTTGTTGATGTACTGAGCCATAGCACTTTTGTACCTTATGACGTGCTCCTTTGGATCTGTGTCTTTCTTGAACTGTTCCACATGTGGCATTCTAAACCTCTCTATGAATGGCATTCGAAGGATTCCATTGGTGAAAAGACTGCCCGACTCATCATCTGATAGTTCATTACGTCCGTAACGTCTTGATCGAACCAAATTTGGTATAATTTTGGTCCCCATTTCCTTCTCCTTTCGCTTGATTCTTGGGCATTATTTTGTGATTTAATGGTGTAAATTAAGTGTTTTCAGGAATTTATAGAATTCAGGGGCATTGGAGTAATATTAGTCATTTGGGGCCAAAAGAGTAATTATTGGAGGTATTTTTGGAGTTATCGCAAATAAAGAAGAAATCAGGGGAGCATTGTGTAATTCGCCAAGAAGAGCAGCAGCCTAGCGCCACGTCATCTGCACAAAACGGTGCGTTTGGTCATGTTTGAATTGTGGACCGCTGAACGCACCCCGGCCCAATGCTGAATGCACCCATCAGCCTATGCAGCAATTAGTTAAACGGTGCGTTTTGATCAAGGCATTAAATTGGGCTTGAGCCCAATTCAGCATAAAGGCGGCCCAAACGTGCAGCTACCCATAGCCCATTGCACCCCTCCTCTGTGCTAAACGCACCCACTTCAAAGACAAAAGGCTGCAGCCCTTTGCACCCCACACACCTGCTAAGTGGCCCCCTAAACTATTCATCATCTTCTTCTCCTTTCACGCGTGCAGACCAGCCATGGCCCTAAACCCTTGCATGCGCCGCCGGCCAGATGAGGCCCTTCCCGGAGCCACCGTTGGCCAACTCCGGTGCCAAACGGTCGGCCAAGTCACCGGCTCTCCGGTCGCAACAACTCCGACCCCCCAATCGGCCGGAATCCGGCAGCCCCTCTCACGCCTCACCGTCCACTCTTGTCTCGCCACGTCACCAATTGGGTCGCCATTTGTCATTCGAGGTCGCCATGGCGACAGGGAGTTGATTCCCACACCTGATGAGGTCGCCATTTGGTCGCCCTAGAGGTCGCCATTTATGCAAGCAGCGACCTCTCCTCTGCTCATTTCTGATTGGGTGGCAAAATTACAAGATGCCCCCCTCTGTTGGACTAAATGGTAATTTGCCATGGTCAGGGGGTGTTTTGGTAATTTGCCACCCGAGACCTAATTTGAAAATCCTATAAATTCATCACATTTTTCCTCTTTTGGACATCTCTTGTCCACCAAGAAACCTCCTTTCTATCATTCCTAATCTCTCCATTTCTCTTCTACCTAAGCTTAAACATCTAGATTACTTCACATAAATCATTCCTCTCCTTCCATTTTCTCCACCCCTTTCCTTTGTCACTTTCCATATGACTCCACCTATCTAGACATATCCTCAACACCCACTCTTTGCACAAGATTCAAGCAAGGAAGCATCAAGGAAGGATAAAGCTTACAAGAGAGACCCAAGGGTGATTTCTCTCCATTTTACTTCCTTTTCTTGTTTGTAATTATGTGTAATTAAAACCCCTATTTTAGGGGATGATTTGAGAGACTTTTTGGACATGAGTATTTATTAAAGCTTTCAATATTATGTTTGCATGATTTAAGTTTTATTTACTTTTTAATTAGATCTTGCACTTATGTGATTAATTGAGTTATTGACACACTTGTTAATTACAATATGTTGTAGGATTAATTTGTGATAAAATTGATTGAGTTATTGACACACTTGATTGATTAGAGCACATAGTGAATAGGATAGGCTTTTGGAGGGGTGATCAACCTCGATTGCCTAGACCATTTGATTGTCACTAACCGATCCCGCCGTGACCCCCTTTCCTTAATCCGTTAGGCATTGCGGTGGGAAGTTGTTTAGGGTTCGTAGTGACGGTCTAAACAACACATTCGAATGAGATCGGTCCTAGATTGTGTAGATTGTGCATTAAAGAAGCCATGTATGAATTTCTCATTGTCCATTAGCTACTCTATCATTTCCCTAGAATTCCTATTAATTGTTTATTCCATATTTCTTATCTAGATTTGTTGAGCATTCCATTTTATTAGTTTTATTAGGTTTATTTTACATGTATGTTTGATGGCTTGACAACCCATTCACTCATCCATTTATCTATGATTTATGTTATCGCATTTAGATTAGCTAATTAATTCAACTAATTACTCTAATTCCCTGTGGAACGAACTCTAAGCTTACCACATTACTCATTTTCAAAACTTAAAATATATTGCGTAAAGATTCATTTTATAACATTCTTTTGGTAATTCGCAATTTGGTAACGACACAAAAAGCAAGTCATCAAAATTGGCGCCGCTGCCGGGGAATTAAAGCGATTGTTGAATTACTTAGTTTTTCTTTGTAGTTTAGATTTTTCATATTTCTTTTGTTATTCATTTTTTTTTTTTTTATATATAGTTAGATTATTTTTTTTTAGTTATTTGTCATTTTCGTTATTTTTAGATTTTATAGTCTTGTTCTTGTTTTTCTTTTATTTTTCTTCTATTTTTCTTTTCAGGAACAATGGATCCTTTTGACTTGCAATTGGCCATATTCAACCGGGACATGGAGTTATTTGCCTCCAGGCACTCGAAGGAAGAAAGAGCTCATGACTCAAATTCTTCCAATATGGGACCGATGGATGGGAGTCCCGTGGAAGAAATGCTAGAGACCATCCAAGCATCACAAATGACATTCGAGCACACTTTGAATGGATGTTTGGAGACAAGTGCACTTAGGTTTTCGGGATTAGAAACTTCATTGAGAAGAATAGAAGTGCACATTGGAGCTATCATGGAAGCCATGCAAGCACAAGAGAGCCAAGAGTTCCCAAATCCACCTATGCTAGAAGAAGCTACCACCATCCATTGGAAGGGTGAGAATGTAGAACACAATTATTTTCATAATTGTGCCATGGAGTCTTCTAGTGTTGAAGGTGAAGAAGTAGGAGAAGAGGAGATGAATGAAGAAATGAAGGAATCAAAGCCTCATGTTCCTCCTACTATTTCGCAAAGCCGCCTACTTAAAAGCATTTGGTATAGATTGTTTCCTAAACTTATCAAGCCATTTTTTCAAGTGAACATTTACTTGCCCTTGCTTTATGTGATTAGGAACACGCCGGCGGGCATCAAATACTTCCAAGACCTAATCGCTTATAGGCGCATCTTCGAAACTTTGGAATTCGGTTGACCGATCCAAGTTGCACGTCTAGCGGGGACGTAAAACCAAGCGCTTGGTGGGAGGCAACCCACCTTGGTACAATTTCTTTTCTTGCTTTTTATTTTATTTTATTTCTTGCTTTTTAGTTTTCTTGCTTAGAATAAGGGTGTGAATTGTTTTTGATAGTGGATTTAGGCTTGAATGATAACATATTTTGTCCACATGGATCGTGATATGACTCTTGATGAACTTACATTGCTATATCTCTTGAGTTGATTGATGAATATATAGGATGATATTGAAACACTTGATTTAATTTTTGGGATAAATTCTAAAATGGACATTGATGTGTTGTTAAACTCTTTGATTGATGATTTGTTGCGCCGAACTTGACGGTATATGCCCCAAAGACATTGAGGACAATGTCTAATTTAGGTTTGGGGGTGTGTGCGCAACATCGTCTCTTGTTTGCAAATTGTGTGCAAATATTTTGAGCTTAAATTTTTCCAAATTTTTCGAAAATCTTGTGATAATGCCATGCTTGAGCATACTTTGCTTGTTAAGATTGTGCCTTTGTGTGTGCAAGTGAGGAATTGTGTATCTTTGCCTTGCTTAGTTTAGATTAACTTCATGCCATTTAGGGTTGCATTGCTCAAAGCGCGCTAGTTCTTTTCTCTTGATGTTGGAGTGGATATTCAATTGTGCTTGATGGTTAGGAATTAATAGTGGAGACTTCCCGTGAGGTTCACAAACACGACCTAAAAAAGCGTATTTTGAGGGAAAGTTTTCACTCTTTAAACACTCATTCAAACACATGTTATGCATATTTTAAAATGTCTCATTCGCACTTAAATGTTGTTTGCCATAGAACATATGGACTGCTTGTGGATGCCTTGATTGACTTTGTGGACAAACCTTTAGAAATGATTTTAGGCAATGCATGTGAAAAACCACCAAATTGGCCTAAATACTTCCTATCCCTCTAATGTGTGTGCTCCATAGCCCATTTGAAGCCAAACACAATTAAGCTTTTCATTCATGAACCACATCAACATAAACCATATAGCCTAAACACTAGACTTACCTTGTACCAAATGGTTTGCTAAGGCTTAGGGGTTGAATGTAAGCTTTAAGGAGTATCATAATGTAAGGCGTGTACTTAGGCAAATATGTATGTGCAAACACATGAAAAAGATGAAATGCAATGCTTGAAAAGAAAAAGAAAAGACAAGCAAAGAAAAGAAAAGAAAAGCATAGCAAAAGAAAGAAAAGAAAAGGAAAAAGAAAATGAATGAGGCACTAAGTGCCTAGATCAATTATGTGAAATTAAATGAGCTACTCAATGAAAATTAAGAGTAGAAAATGCACAAAATAAATTGTAAGCCTAGACGCCTAAGTGTGGAATATGCAAGTTGTAATGAGTAAGTTGTGCTTAATTAGAATGTATACCTTAGTGTGACCTTTGGGTGTTTGAAATCCATTTTTCCTATTTATTGACTCACCATTCACCTTTGGCCCCATTACAACCAAATGAAAGACCTTTTTGATCTTTAGGGATGTCCACTTTGGAAATTTTGGTTGATGCATGTTCTTTCCGTTCATGGTTTTCAATTCCTTTCATGAGACAAATTTTTAGAAATTGTGTTTTTAAATAATCATGTGCAATTATATTTGATATTTTGAGCATAAACTCATATTGCATATGGATTGTGAGTGAAGCCTAGGAATCTGAGTGAAAATGAGAGAATCCGGTGAGGATTAGATGTCGAGGCGAATTATATTCTTGTCCTAAAGGCACTTTAGTTTTGAAGCTTAAGCATCTTGAATGTGGAATCGCGTTGCGTGCAATGTGTACTTAGAGTGGCATGTCTTTAATCTTTATTTAGCATATCTTAGATGCATTATTTCCTAATGAGCACAACGTTGGTTTAATCTTTTCACTTTTGGTTTTGCAAGTCGAAATATTGGCTTTTGAGTCTTTTGCAAAGAGTTGGTGCCTTAATGTGATTATATGATTTTTAGATACATGTCCATTGTGTTCTTATGTTTGTTTTGCTCGAGGACGAGCAAAAGATAGGTTTGGGGGTATTTGATCGAACCAAATTTGGTATAATTTTGGTCCCCATTTCCTTCTCCTTTTGCTTGATTCTTGGGCATTATTTTGTGATTTAATGGTGTAAATTAAGTGTTTTCAGGAATTTATAGAATTCAAGGGCATTGGAGTAATATTGGTCATTTGGGGGCAAAAGAGTAATTATTGGAGGTATTTTTGGAGTTATCGCAAATAAAGAAGAAATCAGGGGAGCATTGTGTAATTCGCCAAGAAGAGCAGCAGCCTAGCGCCACGTCATCTGCACAAAACGGTGCGTTTGGTCATGTTTGAATTGTGGACCGCTGAACGCACCCCGGCCCAATGCTGAATGCACCCATCAGCCTATGCAGCAATTAGTTAAACGGTGCGTTTTGATCAAGGCATTAAATTGGGCTTGAGCCCAATTCAGCATAAAGGCGGCCCAAACGTGCAGCTACCCATAGCCCATTGCACCCCTCCTCTGTGCTAAACGCACCCACTTCAAAGACAAAAGGCTGCAGCCCTTTGCACCCCACACACCTGCTAAGTGGCCCCCTAAACTATTCATCATCTTCTTCTCCTTTCACGCGTGCAGACCAGCCATGGCCCTAAACCCTTGCATGCGCCGCCGGCCAGATGAGGCCCTTCCCGGAGCCACCGTTGGCCAACTCCGGTGCCAAACGGTCGGCCAAGTCACCGGCTCTCCGGTCGCAACAACTCCGACCCCCCAATCGGCCGGAATCCGGTAGCCCCTCTCACGCCTCACCGTCCACTCTTGTCTCGCCACGTCACCAATTGGGTCGCCATTTGTCATTCGAGGTCGCCATGGCGACAGGGAGTTGATTCCCACACCTGATGAGGTCGCCATTTGGTCGCCCTAGAGGTCGCCATTTATGCAAGCAGCGACCTCTCCTCTGCTCATTTCTGATTGGGTGGCAAAATTACAAGATGCCCCCCTCTGTTGGACTAAATGGTAATTTGCCATGGTCAGGGGGTGTTTTGGTAATTTGCCACCCGAGACCTAATTTGAAAATCCTATAAATTCATCACATTTTTCCTCTTTTGGACATCTCTTGTCCACCAAGAAACCTCCTTTCTATCATTCCTAATCTCTCCATTTCTCTTCTACCTAAGCTTAAACATCTAGATTACTTCACATAAATCATTCCTCTCCTTCCATTTTCTCCACCCCTTTCCTTTGTCACTTTCCATATGACTCCACCTATCTAGACATATCCTCAACACCCACTCTTTGCACAAGATTCAAGCAAGGAAGCATCAAGGAAGGATAAAGCTTACAAGAGAGACCCAAGGGTGATTTCTCTCCATTTTACTTCCTTTTCTTGTTTGTAATTATGTGTAATTAAAACCCCTATTTTAGGGGATGATTTGAGAGACTTTTTGGACATGAGTATTTATTAAAGCTTTCAATATTATGTTTGCATGATTTAAGTTTTATTTACTTTTAATTAGATCTTGCACTTATGTGATTAATTGAGTTATTGACACACTTGTTAATTACAATATGTTGTAGGATTAATTTATGATAAAATTGATTGAGTTATTGACACACTTGATTGATTAGAGCACATAGTGAATAGGATAGGCTTTTGGAGGGGTGAT